>CM042011.1:149429056-149926556 GCA_023525715.1 Cichorium intybus
GAAAGCTGATCTCAAACTATATCATGACACAATAGTCAAATCTGATATCTACAAATCTGAATTACAAACCTTGCAACTCAGATTTGGAGAATCAACAAAGACTAGAGACAAACTTGAAAGAGACGTCGAACGAAAATCAGAAGAATATAATCACGTCTTAGATCAATTAAATGAAGCTCTAAAACAAAAAAAGGACTTGGAAATAAAAAATCAATCTGTTTTTCCATCTGAAATAAAAGATGCCTTAGAAATAGAAGTCCTTCAGTTAAAACTAAAAATTCAAGATTTAACTGACATAAACTCTAGTTTGATTCTGAAATTAGATGATTTTTCAAAACAAATCAAACTTCTTGAATCCGAGAATCAAAGATTTCAAGGAAAACTGGATTCTATCAATCTTGCTAGAAAACTAAATGATGATATTTTCATCAAAGCAACATCCTTAGGATCTGGCAAAATCGATACAAATTACAGACCTGGATTAGGAAGAGAATCTTTCGAAATCGAACAAGCCAAACAAGAAACCAGGACTAACAATGAAAACTCTGAATCAACTCTAACAGATCTATCCATATCTGTTAATGAGGAAAATTCAGACGACGAAACAGTTATCAACTGTAACCCAGATGATACTGATTTCACAGTTTCCAAAAGATCTTTCACTAATAGGTCTTCAACCCACCAAATCCAAATTACCAACCAAAACTCCTTTTACGAGACAGGCAGTACCTCTAAACCAATTGCTTTTCAAAAGGAACAAGGCAAACCCAAAGTTTTCAAACAAACCCAAAAGAAACCTTTAAAACCAGCTTCTGTGCCACAAAAACAAACCTTTAATCAAAAACAAAAACCGTTTCAAAAACCAATTCAAAATCACTTTCAAGAGATAAACTTCAATCTCTCAAGGAACTTTCAGAGACCATCATTTCACCAAATTCCATTCCATCATCATAATGTTTTTCAAAATCATCCAAATCACAGATACAAAGAAAGGTTATCAAACGGATCTTCACATATAGGATATCTTTCACAAAATCAAAGACCATTTCAACTGACAGGTTTTCAAAAACAAATCTTAAATTGGGAAAATCTGATAAGTCAAATCAAGCCTCAACCACTTCGTCCAATTAACAGAAACCATAATGATTTCAAATCACCGAAAACCATTAACAAATCAGGACCCACCATGGTTTGGGTACCTAAACTTTCTGTCTAATTGCAGGTACTTTGTGCTGGAGAGCCCAAGGATGATACATGGTATATCAATAGTGGTCGATCCAAGCATATGACAACAAACCATAGCCTTCAACAAGACTTCAAACCCACACTACCTCCGATGCAGAAACTTCACAATAAAACCAAAATGATGCGGATCCAGTCGAGGGGGAACCACCAAAACCAGAACCCTCCTAAAACACCCCATTCCACCTATCCAAATAATCCCAATGCATCATTTATGGGAGAACCACCAAAACCAAATTCCTCTTTAAGCAATCCCAATCTACCTATCCAAAATGATCCCAGTGCATCATTTATGGGGGAACTCTTGTTACCCAATTCTCACCCCCATAACCAAAATTTACCAAAAATATTCAAATAACCAAAATTTTTCAAAAACATTCAAATAACCAAAATTTCCAAAAACATTCAGAAAAACAAATCTTTCAAAAATACAATAAAAGACTTGCCATAATAAGCTTTTATAGAATCTTGTGATTAATCGTCTCTTGACTTAATTTTTCAGATGCTTATGCTCGATGAAGATTTTAAGTCATATTGATTCTCAATTGGAGTGAAGGTTCAAAACTCCTACTTTTCATAATGTATATAACTTTATTTCCTTCGATTTTATTTCATTATTGACGATTTTAAACAATCAAGGGACATAAGGTCAGGAGATTCAGATGAAAACAAAACCCATGTGAGAATTTGTGCCTCGTCAATCTAAATCATTGTGGAATTCATTTCTTGTGAGCTTAGGTGTGTCACTATTGCTAATAAGGTATACCCGATTATACCTTGTCACGGTCTCATTTTTGCTTAGATATCAAAATGACCAGGGACGATACTTTCATTTCTTACATACTAGACAAATTGTCTTTTATGCCACCTATCCCTATCTAGATAAAAGCCAACCAAAAATGAAGACAGCCGCAAAAATAGAAACACTTCAAACAGCGACATATCTTTACAAGAAAATCAAAGGTGAAACAAAGATCTATCAACATCCAATCCTCAAAGACGAGTCAACAAGAAAGTCAAATCGCTCACCGAAGAAATACCAAACAAAACAAAACTTTCAACCAAATGGTTATTTCAACAAAAAAAAACAAAAACAAAAACAAAAAATTGTTCTCAATTGTAGCAACTTCTCAATGATAAAACAAAATATCTTTTTACAATAAATCGATATTGATCAACAAACAGGATACCATCAAAGAAGAAGCTGCAACAATAATGGATTTCCCGGGATACTGTAGCCTTCATCACTGAAGATTTCTTAGTTGCAAACTGCACTATGAAAATTGTTAAACCCCTCTACATGTATTACCCGACGGAGAGAGAGTGAACATTAATGGCATGAATGAAGAAACCCATTGAGTAATGCCGAAACCAGTCTTATGTGATTGATTATCTAATAATGAGACTAAGTGACTTTACAGGAAAAGCATAGATGAACACCTCCAATATGAGTGTGAGTCGTCAGAGAGAGATATCACTCATTTTTAGTGATCATTAACTTGTTCTGCTGCCAGAACAACCAAACACCCAAGTGAAATGTGAGCTATATCTATGAGCGTTCATCTGAATCGACCTGTTAGACCACTTGTCGTCATAAATAATGCTATAAAATCTTAAGAAATTTCTTTAGATACATATATGGCTACCCTTTGATAACCGAACCCAAGACTTTGATTCGGAAACAAACATTCTTCAAAATCTTTTTCAAAACATAAGATATGTAAAACCAAGTCGCAAACTTTCAAAATGATTACAATGGTTTTATATATATCTTATCATTGACAAAACTTTTATCTCAAATCTTCAATGTTAAAACTGTTAATGTGATTATATTTGTCCTTATTTCATCAATGATCACATAGGGGGAAATTGTTGAAAAATATTTTTGTATGTGACCATCATTGAAATAAGACGAACTGTTTTTATATTATCTAACAAATATTATCAGTCTATTTCAGGTTGCGTGGATTCGAGATTAAAAACGACAAAAATAAGAAAATGATTTTTAAAGCCAAAAACAAAGAAAAATTCAAAAGAAAACTCAATTGAATCTATTTAAAATGAATTTTTGGAAATATATTTTCTAAATAATTTATTTTATTAGATTTAATTAATTTTATAAATTAAAAATGATTTTTCCTAATTTATTTGAATTTATTTCGGATTTTAAAATGCATTTAAACTAAAAAGAAAAGGAAAAGAAAGAGCCCAGCTCCGGCCCAATCTGCGCAAGCCCAACATCCGACGGCCCAAGTCCCAGGTCCAGCCCACATTCGCGACCCAGCTCTAGCTCCGGATACCCCGCTCCAGATCCGAACCCGCCCCAGCTCCGGAACCATTTCATCTCACAGTTGAACCCGCGCCTCGACCCGCCATCCGCTCCATCCGAACCGCTTCTCCAACCCGGTGCACTCTCAAACCACACGCGGATCTAACCCGCCCCATATTCGACCCATGACCCGAACTGTCCGCTCCATTTCGTCTCACATAAAACCCGCGCGTCGACCCGTTTCGCGACCCACGATCCGACCCATCGACCCGCGTGTTTCTGATGGAAATTCTTACATTTCAGCCCCTAAACTTCCGAAAACTATCAAAAATCACCCAAAAACCAACTTTCCAGCCAAGAACACGAAAATATTCCAACTTTTCCAATTTTTAACCCATTTCTTCAACCTTTTCCAACCAAATCTTCCACAAAATTAATTCTTTTCATTTCTTTTGATTTAGATCTTAGATCTAATCTGAAAAGATTAATATTCCTTACTTTACATCACATGTTTTGGTATTTAATTCATCAATTTTTCACTATAAATACCAACCCAAACTTCTCATTTTTTACACACCATTACATACAATTCTACACCATTCTACACCATTTTCTACACCAATACATACCAAAACCATCTTACACCAAAAAACCTACCAAAACATATACCAAATATCCAACACCAAAAACCCATTACACCCAACACCAAAAAACCATCAAACCTCATCTTGCCGCAAAGAACAAGAATCGACGCTTCAAGAAAAATACCATCTTCTTCCGTTGTCGATAAGTTCTTTTGAAATTTTCATTTCAATTTCATTTTAAATATTTCGTATGTTTAAATATAAAATGAATGATTAATTTCTTGTGCTATTTATTTAACGATCACTTTTTTCGTTATTATTTCGACTAAATTTATTTGTGCCGTTATACTAAAATTCAAAGACCTCCAAATTAAACCGTGACAAGGAAAACAAATGTGGACTATATTTAACCAAGACATTACTAATTTCTAACTTTTTATTTATTGTAAAAACCCTTTATCGTTGATAATGGCGTTTATTACATCTAACTTCTAACTTCTAACATTTATTTTATTTACTGCTTTTTGTCTATTTAATTTTTGTCTAGTTTAATTATTTTTGTGCTTTATTTTTAGTTTCTTTTTAAATCCCTTTCCCATCTCCCCAAATATAATTGACATAATTTAAACGTTAATCCAAGGACCGTCAAAGTTTTTTCAACACATATTATCTTTGATATCTCTAATTTGGTTTACGAAATTCTGTAAGACTTCTGAATCGTCGGATGCCATTTCAATACATGATTGGAACATAGTATACGCATCTTCTACCATTTGATTACATGCACCTTTCTTCTTACCATAATGATACCTTTGTTTCAATTGCTCTGAAGCAATAATACCCTTTTGCCAACGTCTTATTATGTATTTTTGCGGTATCTTGTCCACCTTTTTATGCTTTAGTATGCAAAATATATGTCGGAAAAATACACCTTGATGTAAATAAAAGTTGCAGGAACACTTTATTGTCTCCTCTTTATCGTTTATTTCAACCTGTACAAAAGTAACATATTAAATATGTTAAAATACAAAAATTACATTATATTCATAAGTGAACGTTAGTATATTACCTTGAATTCGGATTCACACACACTTGTTTGTAAATTATCATTATCATCCGCATCAATATTCTCGCAACCTTCAAAAGTTTTTTTAAAAGAAATCTTTCTTTCATCTTTTACTATACACACTTCGCGATCGCCTTCTTTATTAATGGATTGTTGCGAACATAACCACACAGAATCATCAATTTCTTTTTGCACAATACTGAGTATGTTATATGTATACACATTAGCAGCGTGTTTCTCTATTAGGAGATGTGTTTTCAACACTGGATTGTTAGCTTCACATTCATAATCGTTTTTGTACTGAGTATTCCTTTGCTTCTCCATTGCAGCCTCAAATGAAGATGTGAAACACAATAGATTCAAATTATTATTCAAGTATGAACCGAAAAAAGAATTTTCACTCTCGGACCTCGAAGTTGTCCTCATTAGACCTGAAAGCAGATTATCTTGGAAATATGCCGGTATCCATCGATCTCTAATAGAAAACATCTCCTTTAACCATTTATTGTCATTTAGTTGAAACTCGTCCATCAAATCATGCCACATAGTGTCAAACTGCATCCGGTCTATTTTATCACTCCATATTAGTGATTGTATTCGCTTCTTGAAATCAGTAGCCATAATTTTTGGAGAAACCTGGAAATTAACAAATGTGAATAATTTGTATTCGCTTATTGAAATCATAAGCCATAATAAAAAAATGTTTCAATACCTTATCAGTTAGTTTATTTCCTATATGCCACATACAAAGTCTGTGTCGTGCAGTCTTGAAAACCGTTGCTACTGCCTTTCTCATGGCTGGATCTTGGTCGGTAACAATAAGCATCGGTTCTTTATCAAATGCCCTCATAAAGCAACGCAACAACCATGTATAAGCATCAGCAGTCTCATTAGAAATTAAACCAGCACCAAACGTAACAGAGTGCTTGTGATTGTCAATTCCCGTGAATCGTACAAAAACCATGTTGTATCTGATATATATACAAATGTTATACAATTAACATAATGTCTTTAAAGAATGTTATATTCATATTTGAACATAAAATTGCTCAAATATGAACACATATTCATAAATGAATATGTTTAAACTAAATCTACTTACATAGAAAAAAAAACTTACTTGTTCATACTGTATGTTGCATCAAATGAAACCATTTCTCCAAATTCTTTGAAATTTACTTTTGAAGTTTCGTCGGCCCAAAACAATCCCGCCAACTCACTATTATGACACATGTACTCAAATGAGAAGTTTTGCACATTTTCCTTCCTGTTCATCATTCTATTAACAACCATATTTGAATCACTTTCCCCAATGAACAAATTCAAGTCCCTGGCATAATTCTTATGCTCAACTTTTGTTCCCCTTACTTGATCGTAACCTCCTTTCAACGTGGTCATCAATGAATATGCTTTTGTAGCCCTAAATTTGAGTCTAGAACATTCCTAAGAATGCCTAGTTCCCTCAAACGTGTGCTCTGATACCAACTTGTAACACCCAAAATTTTTCGCAAAATATTTTAACTTTCAAAGATAACTTTTATAAAAATAGTTATAAGTTTCCAAAATAAATAAGTAGCTCAAACCCAAAACATGGCAAAATACTAAAGTAAAGTGCGGAAGCATAACATGTCATAGTCCCAAATAAATAAAACTCCTAGTAGTGGCAATCCCGGTGCTCCAATCAAGCCTGAGCCTCTTTGATCTTAACACCTGAAAAATGTTTAGGGAAACCGTAAGTAAAAGCTTAGTGAATTCAAAAACAAACATCATATTAATATTCACATTTACCAGCCCTAATCCATTTCCAATTATAATTATAAAAACTAAGCAAAGAACAAATCAGTGCTTATATAAAATCGGGCGGACTTGTAGGTTTGAGCCGCACCGGGTAAATCCCGTATCCTTTGGCCCTGATCCCCGCACCTCATAAAGAGTATAACGTTGGTGATCTTACCTAACTACCCCTCATAGTAATAATCGATTACATACAGTGCACATGTACGATTTATAATAATAATATAGCATATTTTAAATAATAAATCTAAACAATCACACACGAGCTAACTAGTAAACACAAACATCAATACAACGGTGTGAGAGAACTCACCTTGAGTGAGTGATATAATAGATAGAAGTCAATATATGGCTACCAAGCTTGTGCAAACTTCAACACTTCACCTAATTAAGACTAAAGGTTAGAATGATGAAGTTGTGAAGCTAATGAATGAGAAAGGAGTAATCACAGCAAAGTCTCTAAAACAGACCTGCTATTTAAGACAGAATTACTGCAAAATATAAAACAGAAGGATAGGTTTAAATAATTTTTACAATAAACTTCAATGACTTAGGTTTCCAGAACCATAAAGAACTCCTCCTAATTCCAAAGGATGAAAGAGATATAAAATTTACAAAAAGACATGTCACTGCTGTCTTCAGACGGACAGTCAGGTGGTGTTGGCCAATTCTACCCAACTTGTGGGTGGAATTAGTCCCAACCAAAAATCAGAGGAACCATAGATACATAAATAAAAGTCTCAGAGTTGGAATCGATTAAAAAGGGCTTCCTAAGGTCTGGATATAAAAATCACAATGTGGACAATCACAGAATTAGCATAAGCTGGTGACTGTCCACTGATCTGGAGTGTGGATCCTTTCTAACCACGTTATTATGAGAATTAGCAACTAAACTTCTCCAGATCTTTAATTCAGTATGTAATGTACATGTGGGAACTTGGAATCACTCTGGATCATTTTACAAACCCTGGTAATGATAAAAACAAAATGACATATCACAGCAGACCCGTATTAGACCTAACAGCAAAGAAGCTGTTGTTGCCCATGATAAAGCCCTTTTCAGCGAGAGTGGTATTCTTAAGAAAGTTACTAAACTCAATGTTTGAACTTTGGGCACTGGTTGTGGGTCTATTTGAGTCCTAGAACTCGATATATGATTTTTACAAGAAAGGAGACTCAGCAGTGAAATCTGACAGAAACCCTAGGTTATGTTGCGAACTTCATAACTCAAAATCTATACCTTGAAAACACAATTCCTTCGATCAGAACCTTCATATATGTCTTGGTAACCTTCAGTTAAAGTTTCGTAGCGATCCAACCTTTCAATCTCCGGGAATCGTCCAAACACTACAGATGTGTTCTCAGATTCGGGATTAAAGAGAGATGTAGAGGGAGAGAGAGAGAGAGAGCGCTTTGAGTGAGGAGGGAGAGAGTCCTTTGAGGGAGTGTTTACTAGAAAATGAGTGAAATGAATTAATTTGAGCTTTAAGTACTCTTGGAAAGATGGGCTAAAACATAAAGCCTATAGGCTTGATTAATCCTTAAGCTTATTGGGTTTAGTCTCTTAACCCATGAACTTAAATTAAAAGATGACACTATAAGCCCACCACATAAATAATCAGATCTTAATTAATTAAATTAATATAATGTTACAAAATAAATAAAATAAAATAAATAAATGTACCGGGAAAATCCGGGGCGTTACACCTAATTAATAGTAGCAAAGTCCATTTGGGTTGCCCTCATAGCTGGAGGTTTGGTAGAAAGTTCGGTAGAGAGAAAGGTTGATTTATTATGTGATTAATAAATCATCAGGAATTAAATATATGGTTTGTTAATATATTAAAGTGATAATATATTAATTAGAAACTATATTAATGACACGTCTAGGTCGTCGTGCGGTAAAAAATAAGAGAAATACCTAACACACACTAGTACAGTGGTCGTCAGGGTCGATCCGCAGCAGCTACGTGGTCAGACCAGATGATAGATTACCAACTATAGTGTCACGCTATAGTCGGAGGACTTTAGTTTCCAAACCCTTGTCACTAGAAATCATAAACTCTAAACTAAACAATTCCAAAACAAGCATAGACTAATCTAAGCTTTAACCCAAACCTAGTTACTTTCTGAAATCAGAAGTGCATCTCTAATTCAGAAGTAAACAAAGGCATTCAACAATCCACACATAAATCAAAACAAGGTATGAACTGAACCAATAACTAAGATCCAATGGGGCAGTCACTGGCTAAAGTTCAAACCCTAAAAGCTAACCTAGTTGGTCACTGAAATCAGCAAGGGAAGTCAGTCCAATCAAGGTCATTCAAGCATCCAAACACAAACAAACACAATCCAAGCATTCAAAAACCAACACAAGCATCAAACACCGAATAACCAATGTTACTTGTAACCAAATGATTATTATAAACTCAAACTGAATTCCAATAATCCAATACAGTAACAAAGATCCAAAAACAGTAACTAGAATGCTCAAGGTCAGTGGTTGTCACTCCCAAAGACCCTAGCCACTAATGCTAACTATTAAGCTAAAAGAAATTAAACATAAAAACCGGAAATGCCAAAAGATAGTTGCTGAAAACGAATTCTTGGAGTCAAAGAGCCTCTACGGTCGATTTTTCACCAGGGTTTTGCTCAGGGTTTCGGCTGTAAATGCCTCTATTTATAGTTGAAATTTCCCGCAGCCGCGCCACGCATTTAAGTGACCCGCGGCGCGCGTACTTATCTTCTCCCGTTTTCTCGGCCTTTGAATTTGGTTCACCGCCTTGAATCCGCGTCGCGCCTTCTTTATTCCGCGGCGCGCGTACGTGTTTTCCCGATTTTATCTTCTTTTCCAAACTTTCTCCAATTTGCACGCTTTTGGTCCCTTTTTTCATTATTTTCTTCCAAACAAGTACTCGCACGAAAAGTGAGAATACCACTAGATATATGATATAATTTCACTAAGAATAAGGCTCAACAATAACTAAAATATGTAATATCACTAGGCGTTGTCAAACACCCCACACTTGTGCCTTGTTTGTCCCCAAGCAAGAGAGTTTTTAATAAATTCTAACTAAGACTCAAACAATTTTTGACTGTGTTTAGTTTCAAAGCTTATTGCCCCAAGAGTTATAGTGAAATAGTTCGCGAGAACCTAATCAGAATGTTCTTTGGAATTCATGGCTTTCTAGAGAACCTTTGATAACAAACTTTCTGTCCACAATAAAGTGTACTTACTCATTCAGATTCTAAAGGCCATTAAGGAATTATCCATTACTTTCGATGTTGTCCGTGTAACGAGCTTTCGAAAATACCATCCCAGACCAGACGATCTTAGGTGGTAAGGTGCATAAATGCCTCTTCGAGGCCACCCTTTTCGGACCTACCGACTCGAACAACAAAGGCCACAGATTGACATTTCCTTCCTAAATTCCAATCCTAAAACATTCCAATCGTCTAACTCCTAAAACTCAACTTGTTTGACTAACTAATAGCATGATCAGAAATACACAGTATCTCTTGAAAAATACCAGTGCTATCACAATCACAAACCATTCGTTTCAAAATTACAATTTAGTAAAAATTTTGAAAAAGTTGTTAAAAATTTGAAAATTGGTCTTTTCTGCAAAAATTTCAAAAAAAAAAAATAACTCTTTTGACCGTCCACACCCCACACTTAAAATCGTACAACGTTCCCGTTGTACAAAAAATATATTTAGAACAAGGGAGAAAGAGTTACCCCTTTGGACGGTAGACTGCTTGGTTGGTACTCGGTATCACAGGTACAAATTCGAACAAACAGAATTCTTGATGTCGCATCTGGAGTTGTGGCACAACAGTGAACACGTCGGTGGTCAAGACAAGTGGAGGGGGCACGGTGACCCCACACAAATATAACAAATAAAATATAAACAGACAAAAAGATAGACATGTACAATAAGCAAAAATGTATCATAGATTTAGTACATATATCCCAAAAATAAAGAAAAGAAAAAAAATACATCAACTGCCACCTGGTGGCCTGGAAGATCCAGCCTCGTGATCGTGGGCTCTGGCTGGGAATGGTCGGGGACGCTGACCCTGCCGGGCAGCTAGATCCAGAAATACCTCCCCGATCCACTCTAGCTGGTCCTCCATCCTCGTGACTCTGACCTCCAGTCGGTGGATGGCCGCTGAGTCCTCTGGGTCTGGTGTTACTACTCTGCGGCGTCTCCTGCCAGGCTGAGCGTACGCTGGCTGGGGTGCCTGGGGTGGCTCTGTCGGTGCCCGCACAAACTGTCCCGGGCGCTGCTGCTTAATCAGCCCCATCTTCTCCAGAGCTCGCACAGTAGTGCGAGATAGAGGTAAAGCGGTCAAGGTGGCAACAGTCCTGGCAGTGAGGATCCGGTATGATCGGGCCAGGCGGGTGATGAAGTATCCCCGGCCCAGAGGACTGCTGGCAGAAGCACCCGTCGCACGGGTGGATAGGGCGACTGCTAGGGCGTAGGGAAGGTGGATGAACCTGGAGGGGTCGAGGAGAACCCAGAAAAACATCATGTCCTCCCCAGATACCTTCTCGCTCCCTCCCGCTGCATGATGGAGGTGGAGACGATGCGGTGCAGGAGGAAATGGAGTGGGTCGCGGAGGTGGCTCTCCCGGGAGGTCCCTGCCTCGTAGGTGACGTTTGACAATGGTGCCCAAACCTCCATATTGGCAGCCCGCTCCGGCTGCCCCTGAATACATGCCTCGAAGAACTGGGGAAAATGGCGGTGTTGAAAATCCGCCTCCACATATATCCCAGTTCGCCTCGCGAACTCCCGAAGGCTGCACTCCCTGTGCACGCCCCCAACCTGAATCTAATCAACCTCGCCCGCGGGTTTGTCGCCCTCGGCGCGTACTCAATGATAGAAAGGAACTCCAGGAGGAGCTCCGTGTACACGACATCCTCATCGGTGGCCATGATCCTGTCCCAGCCCCGACATGTGAAGGAAGCATCCCCATGGGTCCAGGTGCGGTGTAGAAACGACTCTATCTCGCCCCATAACCCGGCCTCTCGAGGATGGCCCTATCAAGAACGGTCGCCTCAAGAACCCGGCGACTCGTCAACGCGTCTCTCCGTGATCTCTACTCGACAGAGGCCTCTGGCCCCTCTGGAAACTGATGGAAGTCATGGTTTAGTCTGAACATGATCTGCACAAATGAAAAATAAGAATTTTTGCAAAATAAGTCCTTTATCTTCTCCACCGCACCGCGGCACGGCCCAAGAGTAATGGCGCGGCGCGACGAGCGGCTGTTTCCAAAAACCAACCCCAAATCGAGTTTTAACCTGTTTAAACTCAATCCAAATACACCACAAGGTAGCCTATGTGCCGACTAACTCATCTAGGGTATCTATTTGGCGAAACAAACACCCTATGAGTCAGCATTGGCGATTTTTAAGTTTTGAACTTTTTGAACAAATCACTCAAATTAACTACCTAATCACTAGTTTAAACGAGTAATAGCTAGTTAGAATGACATACCGTAGTAATGGGATGGAAGTGAGCAAGAAAAAACGCGAGAATTTTTGGTTGATCAGAGCTCCGAGTCGTGGTGTGTGTGAATAGTGTCGCGGCTTACCTTAATATAGGAGAAAACCGACCGATCGATTCCCGCGTCGCGCAATTGCAAGACCCGCGGCGCGCGTGTCACCAAAACAACCCCTGCGCATCGGGTTGGTTTACGAATCCGCGTCGCGCAAGTTAGAAAACCGCGGCGCGGTCATTAAAATTTCAAATTCTTCACACGACCCCACACTTGCCTTTGACCACTGGTACCTGCAATTAATGATAAGATTTTTCCTAATTATTTCTAAGAAATACAGAACCTAACCTATGACACGATGGGTTGCCTCCCAACAAGCGCTAAGTTTAACGTCTTCAGCCATACGTACTATTCCTACTACAGCTACGGTGGATCGTATGTCTTCTTTCATTGCTGCTTTTCTGCTTTCACCGTCCCGTCGCTGACCCACTGCCCTTCAAACTTTCCTGGGTCGAATGGCTTGTTGGTTCTCCTGTTGCTGCCCAGTTGCTGCTTTCTGATTAACTCCCATGAATGCTTGGAAGTAGCTTTGAACCTCCAAGCTCGGTCCTTCCTTCTGCATCTCTTCAAGGTCAAAGGCTTGACATGAAGCGCGTCCAGTGCCGCTTCCAGTAGTTGTTTCACACCTCGGTTGCTAGTGTCTTGCATGCTATCTTCAGGTTGCAATTTTGGTTTGCAGTACTAATAAAAATTTTCCAATCGAATGGAATCGGAAGGAAAAATATCAGGATGCTTCCATATGTCCTCATCGATAGTATTGATTACATCTAATTTTCCATTCATGAATGGATCATGAGTGGTGATAAAATCATGTTTTTTATTTTCAAATATTAACTCGTCGACATCAACTTCTTGGTCATTGTCCAACAGGTGGATCGAAACCAAGAGTGAGTTATTTATTTGATCTGATGGTGGTACAAAGTCACCCATCATCAGATCCTTACTTTCAAATTTCTCAAAATTTTCAAAAATTTCAGGAATTGTTGGGCTGGGGTCTGTACTGTCACTTACAGCCTCCTCCTCAACATCCTCATCAACCAAATTATCTGGTGATGGTATGGATTCACTCATCACCAGATCAATATTATCAACATTTTCAAAAACATCAAAAGCTGTTGAGTTAGAGGTAGCATTGTCACCTACAACCTCTTCCTCAACAACATTTTCGACCCTCTCAGTAGTCTCTTGACTTTCCCACGGTGTATGCCCTTCCATCACATATTCAGGTGATGCAAGTTCACACACATTATTATTGGTATAAAAATCACTCGCCTCCGGTTCTGGCGAAGGTGGTGAACATTTCCAACTTTCCTCTAACCTATCTAAAGAAGCTTGCAATCTTAAAAGAGCATCAGCCTGGTCCTTCTGTTCTTGGTGAGTGTTATACCAGAGTACCCAATGTTGGGCCCAAGTTGCAGAATTTTCAGGTTGAGATGACTCCTCAGTCCGCCATCCATTGTCATCGGGTGATCCATTGTAGCAATCATCCTCGTAATAGGTGTCGGCCGGATTTTCATAATATTCATAATACTAATCTGGGTTCATGTAATCACCCATTATAAGGATGTACACATACCAAAAATCAGCAAATCAAACATCAAAAATCAGAAGCTAAGTCCTACAGATCACCTAATCTAAGCGCACAGCTCCCCGGCAACGGCGCCAAAATTTGACACGCCTAGGTCGTCGTGCGATAAAAAATAAGAGAAATACCTAACACACACTAGTAAAATGGTAGTCAGGGTCGATCCGCAGGAGCTACGTGGTCAGACCAGATGACAGATTACCAACTATAGTGTCACGCTATAGTCGGAGGACTTTAGTTTCCAAACCCTTGTCACTAGAAATCATAAACTCTAAACTAAACAATTCCAAAACAAGCATAGACTAATCTAAGCTTTAACCCAAACCTAGTTACTTTCTGAAATCAGAAGTGCATCTCTAATTCAGAAGTAAACAAAGGCATTCAACAATCCACACATAAATCAAAACAAGGTACGAACTGAACCAATAACTAAGTCCAATGGGACAGTCACTGGCTAAAGTTCAAACCCTAAAAGCTAACCTAGTTGGTCACTGAAATCAGCAAGGGAAGTCAGTCCAATCAAGGTCATTCAAGCATCCAAACACAAACAAACACAATCCAAGCATTCAAAAACCAACACAAGCATCAAACACCGAATAACCAATGTTACTTGTAACCAAATGATTATTATAAACTCAAACTGAATTCCAATAATCCAATACAGTAACAAAGATCCAAAAACAGTAACTAGAATGCTCAAGGTCAGTGGTTGTCACTCCCAAAGACCCTAGCCACTAATGCTAACTATTAAGCTAAAAGAAATTAAACATAAAAACCGGAAATGCCAAAAGATAGTTGCTGAAAACGAATTCTTGGAGTCAAAGAGCCTCTACGGTCGATTTTTCACCAGGGTTTTGCTCAGGGTTTCGGCTGTAAATGCCTCTATTTATAGTTGAAATTTCCCGTAGCCGCGCCGTGCATTTAAGTGACCCGCGGCGCGCGTACTTATCTTCTCCCGTTTTCTCGGCCTTTGAATTTGGTTCACTGCCTTGAATCTGCATCGCGCCTTCTTGATTCCACGGCACGCGTACGTGTTTTCCTGATTTTATCTTCTTTTCCAAACTTTCTCCAATTTGCACGCTTTTGGTCCCTGTTTTCATTATTTTCTTCCAAACAAGTACTGGCACGAAAAGTGAGAATACCACGAGATATATGATATAATTTCACTAAGAATAGGGCTCAACAATGACTAAAATATGTAATATCACTAGGCGTTGTCAATTAATTAATTAGAAATTAATCTGGAATTAATTGGATTTAATTTGGTGATTAATTTAATTAATTAAAGGTGCAGGGACTGAAACTGTAATTATTCAATAGTTGAGTAAGTGACAGTTATAGTAAACCAAGTGACCACGAAATTTTGTATGGGATAATACATAATTTCGATGATAATAAGTTAGGATAAATAGATTTGAATTGTAAGATAAAGGCATATCTTATTTGAATTCAAAAAGGTTTATCTCTAAAGGCTTATCTGGTAATCGGTTGGAACCTATAAATAGGGAGCCCCATGCACACCATTTGGCACGACTTTTGACTCTTTTTTCTCTCTAAATTTCGTGACCTACCTCTCTAGCTTGGGTGTGATCTCATTTGAGGCAGGACACTTGTGCTGCTTAGCTTGCAAGAAACAACTAAAGGTTAGTTTTTCTGATTTATTCTTTTAGTTAATTTTTGTTTGGCCTTTAGGAATTAGTCACATGTTCAAAGTAAGAAAACATAGATCCAATCTAGGTTGCATGTGAACTTAGGGTTTTAGTTCATAGATTTGCAGAAAACCTTTCAGTGGTATCAGAGATTTTGATTGTTTTCTTGTTGAATGGTTGTAATAGTTTTCCTAAAATTAGGGTTTAAAGCTTATAAACCCTAATTGGCCTAATTTCGATTTTGGGGTTTAGGGTTTTTTGAAACCCTAGCCCCTTCCCCCTCTTTTTTGATTTTCTTGGTCAGGGTTTAGGAGGTTTTCTATTTTTGGTAACTTTAATTGGTTAATTAAATGGAAAACCTTAAACCCATTTGTTTGAATTCGAAAATTAGGGGTTTAAGATAGGTTTAAATTAATTTGATTAATTTGTGAAACCTATCTATATTTGAATTAATTTAATTAATTGTTTAATTAAAAGATAATTCAAGGGATTTAATTTAATTTTAATTTAATGGTTAAATTTCGAAAAAATTAAAGGATAAATCCTAAAATATTTTAAAAGGTTTAAAATATCTAGATTTAATTAATTGTTAATTAAACGATAATTAAATCGATTTTTAAAGGTTTAACTTAATTTTAAATTTAATAGTTAAATTTGGAAAAATTAAAAGATAAACATGGAATATTTTTAAAGGTTTAAAATATATCTTATATGTATTATTAAAAGTTAATACTATATGTATAAGATAAATTGGTTAGTCAAATCAATAGTAGGCCTCATTCACGAAGCTGATCTATAAAGTGGGTATAAGGAGACTGCCTATAAAATGGCGGTCTAATGGGTGTCCACTCTCACCCACCGCTCGCCTGATCAGTGGAGGGTCTTTAGCCGAACGGGTTTGATAGGACCACTTAATCATTAAAAGTATAATGATCAAAGTACTAGAACTCTTTACAAAATCCCAATCTAATTACTTTAGGAAAAATGAGAATTTGATGCTAATCCATGAAATTGCACATTGCACTTTATGAAACGTTGGTGGAGCGTGTGTGGTTTACCGGCACACCAATAGGGGTTCATAAAGAATGGCAATGGGTTTCTCGGGTGTTATCATTGTTGATGGAGCGTGTGTGGTTAACCGACACATCAATTTGAGATGGTAATTGACCCCGAGAGTACCAAGCTAATTTGCATGGTTATTCACACCCGGTTTGTGATCCTCGGCATCCCAGTCACAAACGGTGGGGCATATCCGATATTAAACACGCCATTGAACAGTTCAATGAATCTCACAGATCTAGGAATTTCATAAGACTGAATTGATAAATGTTATCTACCTTAATGACCACTGTGTTGTGATTACGACATCCCTCTTCATAGCATAGTTGGGGTATTTTGGATCTTAGCCTTGTTAAATAATAAATTGGGTAATTATTTAAAAGGATTAATTAAACTAATAAATTCAAATTATATATATGTCTGAAGAAAGTGTCATTCTCCTCCTTCCCCTCCTTCACCCATTTCTGAGAGCTTCAGAAAGCACCTGTTAAATATGGTAAGGCAGACTAGCCTTGACTGTGTGATATGGTTTGCAATTAAAGAAGAGTTCTTAGTTTTGCTGGCGAACCATATCCGACTAAGTGTCTGCTCCCAAACATGGCATCACACAGCAGCTTGTGATGAGCATGACTCCTTGACTATTGAGTCCAAGGAAGTTCGTTGCCTTATGCTATTGATCATTGACCCCGAGTTCCGCAGGGATTTAGAATTCCTGGGGTCAGATAAGTTAGCGCAGCTGGTTGAGGAAAGGTTCCGAGAACTGGGTGAATAAAGGGAACGAACTAGGATCTTCAACGAGCTTGAAGTTGCAAGCTAGAAGGAAGTAGCACCGGTTTGCGTGTTCCCGAGATTGAGGGATACATAGGCGAACAATATAAAACTGGTTTCCCTTTGTGATCGGGAGTTAAGCATTAGCTCGACTCGTTGATCTGTTCATCCAGATGAATAGAAAGGGTAACCGGATAAGACAATCGTGGAAATGCATTCAATGTCGACTCTGTATGAGTCGTTCATGGAGAAGCATAGTTCCATTGATTCAGCTGCTTCAGGATTGAGTCCAGTATTAAGGTGCATCAAGAAATGATCCAAATCGTCTGGACCAATTGTTTGATGTTTCAAACTAGGAATCCATAAGGTGGGACACAGTCACAGAAATATTGGAAAAATGCTCCAAAGCCAAACCGTTTGGCAAACTCAGTAATATCTTAAAACTCAGAATACCTGATCCTCATTTCCTTGATACAGGATGTGCTTCTCACATTTGCTCTGTATGTACGGACTCTGTAGGATGCGGGATGTTGTCGCACAGGAGCATATTCGGGTTGGATCTGGAGCTCGTGCATTTTTTGGAGTTAGGCTAGATATTTGTTCTTGTTATTAGTTTATAGATACATATGACATGGATTCACATAGTATATTGTTCTGAGGATAATTCTGGTTTAATAAAATATTTTTCTTTTAAAACATGATTGTTTTAATTGTCCTCGAAATGTTGTGTGAATGTGTTGATGACGTAAATGGTAATAACATGAATGTTGATACATCCAATGGGATTGTATTTATGAATTGTGTTCCTTATGATTGTTAAAGTGAATTTTATGAGAATCACTTCAACCAAAGGTCTAGTTGGACAGGACTTTGGAATCATTTGACTTAGAGTCACATGATGAATTGAGTTTTCAATAAAATCAGTTGTTGCAAGAAATGCATCACCCAAAGATCCAATGGATAGGATTTTTGAATCAATTGACTTGGAGTCAGGTGATGATTGCATGTCTTGAACAGTATTAACAAAGTCATAAATTTACATAGAGATGTAAAAGACCTTAAGATTTTGAGCAACAGATACATAAGTTACTGTGTATTGCTCGAATCTTCGAACAGAACACGATTAGTTATACTTCATGATAATTGCCAAATAGTTTGACAAATATGGCTTCGCTTATCGGAATAAGCAATTGATTGGAACCTTGAAGTGTTCAAGGATTTCAAAGGAAGTATAAGATCAACAGAACCTGAGTGACAACATAGACTTAGAAAATGTTTCACAGTTTATCGTCTTCCAAGAACATTAATGGTTATAATGTTTCTTAGGGAAGACGATGGAGCATTGATCGAAATAGTTTTGATCCTCGATGTATAAGATACATTTCTGATTAGTATTTCAATGAATTAAATATTCAACCAGTCAGACCGCAAAAACCATATTCCGACCATATCTTAGACTAAGTAGGTTATGCCGACACTGTCTGAAATGTAAAGCTGGGATCGTCCCACTAGTACATAGAAAGTCCAGAGTCATGTAGCATTCGTCTGAATCTCATGACAAGCCTGAAACTGATCAGCGATGTCGTTTCATTGGCCATTCCGGTTATCCTTTGAAAGAAGAGTCCTTTTAGAAAGAGCTCATGTTGTAAGGAAACAGTGGGAGTAAGAACAATCCTAAAGGAGTTCAGGGATTAGCCAAGTGAAAGAACCTTTAGTCACCACTGGGCCTTGACCAGGAATCGGATTTCTGTTAAACCTGACATACCCTCTCTTCGCTTGACCAGTAGTTTTGGTCACCATCATAAGGAGTTATGACCTGGGTGACATACCGATTAGTGGTAAAACACTAAAGATGGTACAGATAAGTAATCCGACTACTGGGAAGCATTGGTGAGCCCGGTTGCTGTCAAATAAGAGAACTTTAGCACGAGACACAGTCTATGTGACAGTTTGATTGATTTTACAACTGGTCTAGGAACCAGTGGGACTAATTGAATCATCAAAAGAAGGGAACATAGAAATGTACTTACAGAACATCTGGTTGAATGAGTCATCACTTGGGGTCAAGCAATTGATTCCGAGAGAGGCACTCTCAATAGAAGATGAAATCCGAGAGGATTCTGCATGGCATAGTGTGAGTCGTTAGTGGAGCGTGTGTGGTTTACCGACACACTAATAGGGACTCAGATAGAGCATGCCATTACAAAAGGTACATGGCCCCGAGATTCGTCCCATGGGCATCTTGCAAGAAAGGATATTCGTATTCTTAAAATATGCCAAAAGGTTTGGATTTTGTGAATAGCTGAAAGATTTCCATTAATATGTCAGATAGGTTTGGATTTCGGTTTCACAAAATGTGCCAAAAGTTCTGGATTTTGTGAATAGTCCGAAAGAGTCATATAACCGTGTCAAAGCCAGTGGGAGTATCGTTGTTATCTGTTATCATTGTATGTGGGTTACATACTGGTTCTAGGAAATGTCTCTTATCATTACAAAGTGTAATGACTTGGTGTTAAGAAACGGTTTGCTATGAAAGACTTTAAGAGATACAACATACTCAGGTAGTTGTGAACATCTATTAGATAGATCGAGATTCTACCAATATGATCTTGATGAGATTCAAGATGCATAACCCCAGGAAAGGAGTTTCCTATCATTGCAAAGTGTAATGACTTGGCATGAAAGAAATAAAGAAGGTGCAACATACTCATGTGGTTTACACACATCTATCGGATAGATGAAACTGACAGTATAGACCTAGCCATTGAGAATATCTTGATGAGATTCAAGATGCATAAGAAAAAGTCTTCGAAAGGAAATGGTTTCCGGATGTCATGACACAAGGATTATTAGTAATCTTCGGATTCCGAAAGGGTTTGGAATGAGATTACATCAAGTTCCACGAGCCTCTTGGACCGATCAGAAGTGTTATGAACATATCCTGATGGCTTGATGCTCAGAGCATAGTAAGTTAGATTCAGGACATGACATGGCTGAGAATACTAAATGGATTTTGAACACACGTGAGAAATCATTGGGAAATGATTAAGGTGAATGATTTGAAAGGAGTTTCAAATCAGTAATTGGTTACACCAGGATGTGGTGATGTAGGACTTCATGTTTAAAGGGTTTCGTTGGTTTCTGATGGAGTGCGTGTGGTTCACCGACACATCATGATATCTCGAAATAGTCTTAGGGTGTAGTCACGTAGACTAAAGACCCCGAGAACCATGGGCAGTCTCGGTACACATCACCGGAATGGAGTTGTGAGAGAGAAAGACAGAATGACAAATTGAGATATCATCGGAAGAGTATCCGATTGGATTATCTGCAATAAAGTATATAAGTGTTAGACACTTGGATACATGGAAAGAGTGAAAAGGCCATTTAGTTAAAATAGACATAGATATAAAAGTTTTGAATTGAAAGTTTAATAGAGAATAAGAAACCGATAATAGTTATGATAAATCGGACTTGGTGATTACCTCGTGGAGACTTGGTAATAAGCAGGAGTAGCTACCAGTCAGATTTTATATTTCGCTTTTGCATGTTTTACTTCCTGAATAATTGGATTATTCAAATATCCACAGTCGTTCATACTCTTAGGGATTAAGTATAAAGGAAGACTGTTATGAATTGGTTTGTAGATTGTCTAAGGAGTTAGACATAGCAATAAGATTGCTGCAACGTTCATGAGTACTTGGAAATGGAGATTTGAGTATTGGATAAACCCACGCTCAATAGATTGCTTCATGGATGACATCACGAGCAATGTTGAGACGATAATATCTTATGGTCTTGAAGTGGAGAGATATGAGTTATAATTTATGAGGCGGTTGTTCATTGATAGTATGAAAACGCATCGGTAACTCGATGTTATAAAACGTGCTGTTGTGAGTGATTTGTCCTGTAAAAGATATAAGTATATGAGTCGAAGCTTATTCGTCCCTTGACCCTCACAGGAAATAGATATTTGTAGGCCTCTCGATGATTTTGAAGTTGACTAAAGTGCTGGCCAGCCAGGACTGAATTGATATGTTCAATTAGAAGTCTTATGTTATATGCAAAATCGGAAATCGGGAAACAATGTGCCAGACAGAGATTGATCTCAATCCATGTCTCATGTCTGAAAATATCTTGTTGGACGGAGGATCATCTGATCACTTATCTATGGACAGAACTGACTAGGTCAGAGTTCGGCAGCAGTTTCTAGGAAGTTACAGTTTGCTGATTAATTAGAGGTTAAATTGGTAATTATAGTCAAAGACTTATCCAAGTGGGAGAATGTTGTATTAGGTGTCTAATCCATGACTAATAATTTGTATTTACCTAATTAATAGTAGCAAAGTCCATTTGGGTTGCCCTCATAGCTGGACGTTTGGTAGAAAGTTCGGTAGAGAGAAAGATTGATTTATTATGTGATTAATAAATCAATAGGAATTAAATATATGGTTTGTTAATATATTAAATTGATAATATATTAATTAGAAACTATATTAATTAATTAGAAATTAATCTGGAATTAATTGGATTTAATTTGGTGATTAATTTAATTAATTAAAGGTGCAGGGACTGAAACTGTAATTATTCAATAGTTGAGTAAGTGACAGTTATAGTAAACCAAGTGACCACGAAATTTTGTATGGGATAATACATAATTTCGATGATAATAAGTTAGGATAAATAGATTTGAATTGTAAGATAAAGGCGTATCTTATTTGAATTCAAAAAGGTTTATCTCTAAAGGCTTATTTGGTTATCGGTTGGAACCTATAAATAGGGAGCCCCATGCACACCATTTGGCACGACTTTTGACTCCTTTTTCTCTCTAAATTTCGTGACCTACCTCTCTAGCTTGGGTGTGATCTCATTTGAGGCAGGACACTTGTGCTGCTTAGCTTGCAAGAAACAACTAAATGTTAGTTTTTCTGATTTATTCTTTTAGTTAATTTTTGTTTGGCCTTTAGGAATTAGTTACATGTTCAAAGTAAGAAAACATAGATCCAATCTAGGTTGCATGTGAACTTAGGGTTTTAGTTCATAGATTTGCAGAAAACCTTTCACTTACTTGTGGAATTATTCGGATATTCAGTATCAGGTGAGTTACACTACCCTATACGTGTTATTATGTGTTTATGTGGTGTATGCTCGTTTATGTGAATTGTCAGAAAGGATCAGATTTTATGTCCTTGTTCCCGGAAGGGGGAGCAATGAAGTATCAGAAAGGATCATATTTATCTCATTGTTCCTAGAAGGGGGAGCATGAAGGATCAAATTACATGTTTACGTATATTTTACTTGCATGTTATATGATAGAATGTGTTGTTGTCGTGTGCTCATTAAGCATTGTTCTTACCCGTTATTTATTAAACTATTTCAGGAACCTTCGGGGTAAACAGAGGGAAGGACTCGTTGTGACTGCTCGCATCTTGCATTATCAGTTTTTACAGTTTTCATTTTGACATTATGATTGTAACCTATGTTTAGACTTCCATATTTTTATTACATTAGTTCTTTTAAAACTCTTATGGATTTTGTTGTATAATAAAAGTGAATATTACATTTTTAAATTTTTTTTGGTTCGTTACAGTAAGTATTATATGGTTACAATATAGTTTCTTATATGTGTCTAAAAGTATATAATATCTATGATCAAAGCAAACACGTGTGACTATAAGTATTTTATGGTAACTGTTTGTAACGTCTCGTTTACATTTAATTATTTATTTATTACTAAACATAAAAAAAAATTCAATAATAATAATAGATGATTATTAATATACGAAAAGAGTTAAATTAAACTTGAGGGGCTAAGGTTGACATTTGGATGAGTTTGAACGTTGGAAATAAGTGAAATATGACCATGACAAGTTCTAGGGGGCTAAAATACAAATAATTAGATTCTTAGACATGGTTATGCTTGGGCCTAGGGCAAAAAATGGGATTACTCCCTTTCCACTTATGGTCCATGACTTGTGGATGCCTTAGGGCCAAAAGGACTCATTCCCTTACTACTAACCCTAAAACACAAACCCTAGCCTTCAATTGTTCCTTGTAGCTGTTAAGCAAGAGAGAAAATAGAGAAAGTCGTAGAAGAGAATAAGAGATATGAGATTAAGGAGGTAACTAGATAGTGACCAGTGAGAGAAAGAGAGTGGAAGAATCGGTTGCAAGAAGAAGAAGAAGAAGGAACAAGGTTAAGATGATTCCAAGATGGTTTGAAATCCCGTTTTTCAAGACCTCTCTGTGATGCTAGGATGATCCACGGAGGTTGAACTATTGGATGTTCCTAAATTTTGGACTCAAGCTTCATGACATACAAATAAAGGTTATGACCAAAGATTTTTGAATTTAGAGGCTTGGAGTTGGAGTTATGAGCCTCCGATCAGAACTGAAGGTTTTGGAAGGTATACACCCTAGTTTTGTATCTCTTGATACGTTTGGCTCTTATTCCATTAAGAGGCTTTGTTATGAGTCCTAATAGATTTAATATGAACTTAATGTCACTGATGTTTGATGGTAAGAGGGTGGGGATTAATGACTTAATGATTAAGGCAAGAACTAGCTTAAAACTTAATGCAACGTAAACTTCAATATTTAGTCACGATGTTTGAAAATTATAGAAAATCATAGTAGTATTCTTTTTAGCTGAATCTATAGTCATTCTCTTCCAAATTTTGTTTAGTTTCTTTCCCGTTTGAACCTCGAGATCTAATTCCCACAATAGGGTGGTCAAATTCAAGGATTTGCACAGGTCTGTCCAATGTGGTGGACAATCTGTTACCTTATATTGAAAAAATGATATCTCTTTATTGGGAAACCCCCTTTCCTTGAAACCAACTAGAATTGTTTGGTAACCAAGTCTGATTTAATCTCACCAAATTTCATAGTATAATTCCTTCCACATCTTGAGTTGTGATTGTTTGTTCTTGGACATGTCCAACAAGAAGGTTAACAACACCAATCAACTTTGCAAGTCTATAAGCAATTCATTGGAAGTCCAAATGACATGGGGTTAGGGATAATAATCTAGTAAATTTGTGTAGCAAATGTCATATTTTCCCAAAGCCTAACCTATATCCCTCCTAGGGCGAATGTTAGAATCTCTACACCTTGCTCTAGAAAAGTGGTTGTCCTAAGAGTCTTCTAGTAAAATGTAAATCAACCAAGTATCATTTGAGAATGTGCCTTATATCCCTGAAAATCCCGAAGTGTGCAATTTAACATAGTCTAATAATAATTCTAGAATTATGGGGTTAAGAGGGGTAAAAAGGTCCACAAATGGATTGCTATCCCGAAAGAAAATAAAAACTAAAATGAATACTATATAAAGTATTATTAAGTAACAAGTTGATAAATGGTATCTATTGATAACGTATGTAGGGTGTTACGTGAAACATTTGATATCTTGACATATGGATTGTTGCTAGCTGCTTAGCTGTAATAGATGAATTTTACTCTTTATACGTGCTTTTTTGTGCCTACGTGTGTATGTTGCTTGTATGTATATATATGCTACTACCTCTTTGTGAGACAGGGCAGATTTTAGTATACCCCTTGTGGGGGTAAGGCCATAGTTACCTCTTTGTGAGGCAGGGCAATTATTATGATACTTCTTTATGAGGTAAGGCTATAGTTACCTCCTTATGAGGCAAGGTAGAAATTTTGATACTTCTTCGTGAGGTAAGGCCATAGTTACCTCGTTGTGAGGCAGGGAAATTAAAATTTCTCTTTGTGAGGTGTCATAGTTCAAAGTTCTGTGTCTGGATGAATGTTATGTGCTACGTGTCATATGATTGTATGTGTAGACTGTGTGCTCACTAGGCTTCTAGCTTATCCGTTGTTGTTTAACAATTTCAGGTTTTATAAGGGATATTTTTGAGAAACGAGCAGGAACTGATATTCAAGCTTCTATTGGTTGTTTGAAATCTAAGTCTTCCACTTTAATGTTTAGTAACACCTAACACTCTAATGTACTTCACTTAATTATTTGAAATGTTTTTGTAAACCACATTATTATTTATAAATGTTTTATTATTATTACAAAAAATTGGGTGTTACACTGTTTATGTTCTTGTGTATGTCTAAAAGTAAATAGTCATCATAGAAAAAAATGTGTCTATTAGTATTTAATGGTCACATGTTAAGAAAAAAACCTAGGACTATATGTAATATGTAGTGTATTTCATTATATTGGTGTTTGGTCCATGTGAAATCCACCTTAGTGTTTCTGATATACTTTCTTTGGAGACCAGTAAGTCTCGCTCAGCCCAAATTGCATTACCATGGTGTGGTGTTTTACACCTAGAACAAACTTCAACAATTAAAAGGTAACATAAGGATGAAAATTATACCTTGTTGCGTAACCATTGACCAAATGTTGTATTGTGCTCTTTCTCCAGCCATGCTTGTCGTTTAGCAAGATGTTGTTTTTTCAAAAAGACCATGTGTCGACTGTACGTACATAGATCAATATTATACTACATTATAAAATTTAAAGTAACAACAAACATGTAAGTAATACTTACTCGGTATACGACTCAATTTCAGATGTATTTTGCATTACATAGAAATGTGCTTTCAATAAGAGTTTTGGAGAAACTTGGACCGATTTACCGGCTGGCAAAGGCTTTTCGTACCTAAGGAAAATATTGTCTTCATCATTCTTATTTTCAAATCTGTTATGTTTATCAGGAGGAATACCAATAGTCTTAATGTTTTTTGGTATTCGCTAAAATATTCAATCGTTTCTTCTGCAATATTCTCCTGAGCAATGCATCATTCTGGTCTATTTTTGTTTCTCACATGCCCTTTAATAACTTTCATACACCTTTTAAATGGATACATCCATCGGAAATATGTTGGCCACACTTTACTTAATTCCATTTGTCTGAAGGCTCAATAAAATATATTTTGGTGACTAAATAATAACAAATGACACTATTAAAATAGATTCATGTGGCCACTTGACGAAAAATAGTCACCATAAAAAAACTTGTGTATCTAGAAAGAGTTTATGGACACAGATTTTGGGCAAAATGCTTGATTACATTAACAAATATTCCTATCCATTAGCCACATCTTTTTGATAGGATCATAATTTTTCAATTGATATAGTCACTCAAAATAAATGTAGCCGTATGTTATCTAAAATAATGAGACATTTGGTCACGCTTTCAATGAAAAAAAACGTATGGCTAAAGGCATATGGTCACATTTTTTGTGTGACCATATGTGTTTTTTGTACTAGCGAGGGGTAGATAAGGGAAAGGACCCGACTTAAGTGTTATGTGCTCTAATCAACCATTTTGCACTTTTAATATGTTTTAAAGACTTCCCCTTTTGACAATTTAAACTTTATATTTTGTTTTGACACGAGTACTTGGATGGATTTTTATTAAAATTTCATGAAAGTTTTTAATTTAACATATTAATATTTTGTTTTAAATTTTTTTGGATGTCACATGTTTGAACCCATAGCCATCCAAAAAACAACACGAATAGTGTAAAAAAAATCCCTAAGAACTAATCAATAGTGTTTGATTAGAGAGAAATCTCATAGAAGCACTAGAAAAAAACAAAAAACGACGATGAAAGCAACAACGGCGCAACCACCAAAAGGTGATGACGATGGGAGCGTATTATCAATCTGTTTAGTTAAAAAAGTGTTGTTATGGAAGATGCCAATAGGTACAACTTGTATCAAGGTGGTGATATTGGGATTGAAGGGTTGTCCATATCTCACTTGTTTTACGCTAATGATGTTTTATACATAGATGAGTGGGGCGGTTAGGATGTTAAGAATATTGTTCGAGTATTATGTTGTTTTTACTTGGCTTCAAGATTGAAGATTTACCTACAAAACTCGCACCTGTATGACATGAGGGTTAAATCGACTGAAGTGTATCATATTGCTGTCATCACTAAATCTAGATCGATTTCATTTTCTTTTACTTATCTTGGCCTTTCGATTGGATCTAACATATCTCATGTGGAGGGGTGGAAAGTGGCGATTGATAGATTCAAAAATAAATTGTCCAAGTGGAAAATTAAAATGCTTTCCGTTGGAGGTTGGCTAACTTTGTTGAAATCATTTTTGGGGAGTCCAAATATATACTTTATGTCTGTGCATAAAATCCCGAAAACTGTGTGTTGGTTGCTGGCATCAGTTAGAACTTGTTTACTTCAAGGCGGAGAAACTCATGAAAGAAAAATTAATTGGGTCAAAGGGGATTTAATTTTAGCATGCAGCTAAGGAAAAAGGTAGGCTAGGTTGAGGAAGTTTACAGTGGAGAAAAATTAATTGGTTCAACTAGTTGAGCCGTTTGTTCCTTCATCTAACCAGACAAATAAGTTTGGGACCTTGATCCTTCAAAGGAATTTTCAGTAAGTTCCACTAGGTTCTAGATTGACGACGTGACATTGTTGGCAGCTACTACTTCTACAAGATGGAATAGAGTTGTTACCATAACGATTAATATTTTGGTTTGGAGGATTTTACTACATCGACTATCAACTTGATCAAAATTGGTGAATAGGCTAATTGATTTGGAGTCGGTTCTTGTGTCATTGTTGCTGTGAGGCGACGGCTCTCTTGTGTCTCGTATTGGTCGTGGCTAGATCTTGTCATCCCTTTAAGACATAATGCAAGAGACATGTGTACGTTAATTGATTCTCGGAGTTTGTCTCTTATGAAACGTGCTGCTTTGTATGCAATTTTATGATAGATATTTGAATGATTTGGAGTTATCGTAATACAAAACTTTTTGGCTCAAACAAGTACCGTAGAATTCATAATTTTGATAGAAAATTTCATTTATTGTTCAATTGGTTTGTTCATAAAAACCACAAATTTAAAGTTAACTGAGGTTTATAGTTACAAAACCCAATATTGGATTATTTGCTACTGTATCGTAATTGTTGGCTTCCTTTTCTAGCTTCTGAAGTTCGACTAATTTATAAAATTCAGTTGTTCTAAAAAATTACAACACTATAAAATAATCATTCTGGTGACCCTTATATGATTCATGTTGAATAATAGTTTCATATGAGTTGTAAGAAGCTCAATATCCAATGATAAAAGTAGAATAACCTATATACTTATAAGATAATCTAAGTTATTACATTTTATTATTATACTGATTATCTGATTTTTATCATTTTATAATATGTAATATTATATACAAGTGCTTCATTGTTTCAATGGTCCACGAGATTCCTGCACTCGTGTAATTTTTTTAGATGTATGGTTGATTGTGATACATAAATTATAGTATTTATTCCGAGAAGACAGTAAAATACGAAAATGTACATACGAGCGATCATTTAAAAGGATGTTAGATACTAGCAACCACTTGGTGACAATGTTTGCTTTGCATGTTGGTTGGTGAATAAACCACGTATCGAATGGGTCCATTAATATTAAATGTTGGCATGTTAATGTGTTAGATTGGATACAACTGTCAAGAAATATTAATTGAAAAGGGGCATCTACAGGATTGTGCTACTTCAAATCTCAGCACGTTAGCAACTCAGTCAACATCACAATTCTCTTTAATTTACAACTAGGGATATTAGCCCGTGCGTTGCTGCGGTGTCCGTAAACAAAGTTTGTAAAGATGAAAAAGTAATGTAATGATCTAATCAAGGTATAGTTGTAATACAAACAAAAGCTAAAACTATATTTGTATAATGAAGTATATATTTTTTTTTTCTGAAAACTCATCCGTTGTCACAAGAAATAACAGGGATTACATAATCTACATTATTACTACGATTAATTATACAATTTGGTTAGCAAAAACAAATTAAAAAAAGGGAGCAAAAAGGTCTATGAAAATAGGTTTTTAAAAATATAAAAAGTAAAAGATTGAAAATTTTTTTAGACAAAATTGAAAAAAAATATGAAGTTTAAAAATAACTAGCTTGACCCTGTGCTCCGCACGGGTTTGGGAGTGCTCGTGCTACGCACGTCGGCCCCAGCTTGTTAAGTGGGTCGGGACACTTTCTTTTTGCGGATCCTGAGTTCTGTTTGATGGGCTTCTTTCTGCTTCTGTTGCTTGCCTGGGATTCTTGGAAATAGAAGATTATGCAACTGTCTCTCTACACTGTACTCTTAAGAGGCCTGCATTGCAATAGAAATACAAGTTATTGACATTATCAGGAAAAGAACCCATGTATATTACTATTATGGGTAAAAACTGCAAGTACATTGCCATTACAGGTCAAAAATAAAGCAAATCACCCATATCAGTAAAGAAAAGGCAAACTTCATTGCTAATATGGGTAAAACAACATGGGGCATTTAGAAGCATTTACTTCCTTTTTGTAACTTTGTTAACTTAGAGCCCTGTAGCATAATAGTACCACGTTAGTGCGTGCTTTTTACTCTTTTCACCAATATAGTCAATGTACTTTATTTTTTACCATAATAACAATTTACTTACATTTTTTACACATAGTAGCAACATACTTACAATTTCTTACCCATAATAGCAACTTACTTACATTTCTTTACCGATACTAGCAATATGTAGGGAAATACAACTACATTGCTATAATGGGAAAAAGTATAGTATATTGGTATTAACCGTAAAGAAACGTAAGTAGGTTGCTATTATGGTGTAAGACCCATTTTCATTTTAGATGATTATTAAGGTAAGTAGAGTTATTACCTTGTAAGTGGTGTGGTTCTAGCTTTGAATTTGCTTAGAGTCGTATGGTGATCTTTTATGATTACCTTTGGGTTATGAGTCGTTTGATGAGTAAAAAGAGGTTGAAGCCTTTCTTATGTACTAATCTTGGTGTGATTAAGATTAGTTAGGTTGTTTCATGAGTTTGGGTAGTTAGAATCCCATTTGGAAGAAGTTTGAGGTTGAAAAATGCTAAAAAGAGGTTACACGGGTCGTGTAAGAGACCTTTTCGGACTGTTTTGGCCATCCAGTAAGTTACACGGGTCGTGTTTATTAACATGGGTTATGTTCTAATTACCGAATGCATCCAGTAAGTAACACTGGTCGGGTTTTTGGAGCACGGGTCGTGCTGCGATAGATAGCGGCTCTATCTTCGTGCAGACCCCATATATTGGTAGCAAACCCTTATTTCGGGAAAAATAGACCCAAACTTCATTCCAGAGCTTCCTAAGGCGATTTTATGCCAAATTGAGCCAGGGGATGCGTAAGGAACCGTAGGGAGACTTCAATCTAACCCCGTAAACACGCTCTTGATTCCTAAATCGTCGAGGTGAGTAATTTCTTGGTTTTGGGGTTTTGAAACCCTAACTTTAGATTTCGTGATTTTGCTATATATTATTATATACACTGTTAGTAGATTGTTAGTGGATGCCTTTAGAGTAATTGGTGTGATTATTGTCGAGTTTCTATGGTTGAATGAGTAGAACCGCGGATTTGGGGGTTTTGGTAAATATAGAGTTGATATTTACCGTTTATACTCCTTTTTCCTCTTTTGATTCATACATCTTTGAGATAGATGTTATTGAAATGATTGTGGATACTAGAGAATTGAATTAAACTATGGAGATACAAGTAAGTCTAATGAGCAGGAGCCTAGTACGTGTAATTTGGGGGTTCCATATAATAAACCGATATCAGGTAAGTAACTATTATTCATTTTTATGATTAAATTGTGAATTTACAGGTTACTATTGATTTTAAATTGGTTGAGATAACCAAATTTTTAATTGAGAAACATGTGATTTAACATACGAAAATGAGATTTTGAGTGTGATTTAATACACGATTGAGATTATGTTCGTATGAGAAGTAAGAGTTATATATTGTTGTAGGTAATATATATATATATATATATATATATATATATATATATATATATATATATATATATATATATATATATAGTTGATTGTTATATTGAGTATATGTTAGAGTGTGGTCGAGTTTATGAGCAGTACTGATTGTGGTACTTATGATTGAGTTAATGTTACTAATAATTAGCTGGTGTTTGTAAAGCTAATATGTTTGCAGGTATCCGAGTTAAGAGAAGATGGATATTGCTAATGAGATTAGCAAAAGAGAATGATGAGGATGTTTATTGAGAGAGAATTTTGGAGTGTGATTGAGATTTACTCACTAAGCTTTTATAAGCTTTACACTTGAGTGTTATGTTGTTTTGCAGGTATCTGTAGCTGTGATAGGGGAAGGCATGTGATAAAGAATGATGGACAAGTTAGAGCCTGTCCTTTAGTTGAATTAAATTCATTTGTAATGCCTGGTTAAAATTTGTAAGGACCTTTGTGTAATTATTTGTGATGATATCATCTTGATCCGTGGTTTGAGTACAAGTATACCTATTTAATGTATAATTGTTTGAACATTTTTGGGTGTACTTCGTATGAGAAACCGGATGTTACAAGTTGGTATCAGAGCAGTGGTTTAAGTGAACTAGCTCTTTTGAGAGTAGAGTCCTAGACTTGAACCAAGGATCAGAGAGCCCCTATCATATGCTTGGAAAAGACATTGCTGCAGATGTTAGTGTAAGAGTTAAGAATAACTTTTATGTTATATTTATTATTTGTTGTTTTCTATGTGTAAATACAGATATAGAGTCAGATGAAGATGAGTTGAGAAATTAGTCATAGTCGCTTGGACCAATAGTGGATGATGAGAAGAGATTTTGGCTGATATAAGATATCAGTTAACAAAGAGACAATAATTTCAGTTGATAATGAGATGTCAACTGATTGCAAGATGAAATATTAATCGAGATGAGATCCCAGTTGATAATGAGATGTCAACTAAATACAAGATGAGATATTAATCGAGATGAGATCCTAGTTGATAATGAGATGTCAACTGAATACGAGATGCGATATTAATCGAAATGAGATCCCAGCTGATGGCGAAATTCCAACTGATGATGAGATGAGATCTCAGCTGATAATGAGATTCCAGCTGATGATGAGATGAGATCCCAGCTGATAATGAGATTCCAGCTGATGATGAGATGAGATTCTAGCTGATGCAAGATTTCAGCTGATGATGAGATGAGATCCCGGTTAAGGCGAAATTCCAACTAATGATGAGAAAGAGTTTGAGCATAAGCCGAGCATGAGCTAAGAGTTGAGATATGTGAGTGTAGCCGGTTACACTCAAGAGTTGAGAGTTAAAGTATGTGAATAATTTTGTTCTTTTGAGATTGACAATTGTGTATATTATATTGTTTTGTAATTGTGAATATTATAACGAAGACATTATGTAATGAGTGTGTATTGTGTGTATGCCTTAGTGGCAGATTGTATTATATGTGAGTAGACTATTACATTATTTATGATTGAACAGTGATGTAATTGTGTTATTTTGATTCTAATTGGTCGAGATAATCAATTAGTATGAGTTATACAAGGTAGAGAATCATTTGTTGTATATGAGTATTTAGTGTGAATGAGCACACTAATTCACTGAGATAGTCAAAGAGTATGAGTTGATATGAGTTATCTTGTAAAGGAGTATAAGTATGAGTTGACATGAGTTTCAAAAGAGTATGTGTTCAGAAGAAGTATGAGTTGAACAAGATTTTGAGTTATTGTTAATAATTGAGTTGCAAGTGTCGTTGATTATACTAAATGGCTGTGATAGCCAAAAGAGCATAAACTGAGAGAGACGGTGAGTTTGTAATTTATTGCAATTACTGCTGATTATGAGGTGATATATGAAGTGTTGAGTTTTGCGGTTTGAGAATTTTACGAGTCTTTAATACTAGTGTTTTTGAATTCTTGTAACTTATAAGAGTTGAGACGCCTTAGTAGCCGGTAGTTGTTAAATAATCGAGTGTGGTGGTGAGTTTTATTACTTGATGTCGTAAAGTATTGAGTAGGGAGAACAGAGAACAGTACGAGGTACCGTAAGAGGGCGTTAAGTGATGAGATTGGCAAACGGTACAAGGTACTGTGAGATAGCATTGAGTAGTGAGTTGGAGGACAGTACGGGGTACTGTATAAACGTGTGAGTGACAAGACAGAAGGATGGTACGGGATACCATAAGCTGAACTGGAGTGGTGCTGTAGTATCGTGCTTGTGTGTAGACATGTGTACACTATGTGATGATGATACAGAGTATTGAGACTATACTACTTTTGAGTATATCTATGAATAGTTGGGGAGCTTGTGAGGCTCAAAAACCTTGAAGTTTGAGAAGAGGATGCAACTCAGACAAAAATGACTTATAAGAGTACTACGAGGTAGTACTGTGAAAATGCTACAGCTAGAGTTGCTGTCGTTAGTGTTTGTGTGTGTCGTGTATAGACGATGTTGAGTATGATATTGAGTTACAACTATGTGTTAACATACTAATCTAAGAATATGTGAAACTTTCATGCATGTCGAGCGAGATAGAGTTGTATAACAACATGATGAGAATATATGATTTAAAAGAGTATAAAAGTAATTGTGATTGTGGTTGATAGGATTCGTTCCTTAGCAATCAAACCAATTACTGCTGATAAGAGAAATATATAAGTGTTATAGTGATATAACTATTTACTCGTATGAGACGGTTGATAGTGGATTTTGTGTAAACAATATTGAGTTATTTTCGAGATTAATGAGTTAATCAGATGATGAGATATGATATCACTGTTGAGATTGCGGTGTCAGATGTTATTATTTTTTTAGTCATGTGTAGAGATTTCGGTGAGTCATATGTATGACCTATTTTGTGTCATTATGATGAATTAGAGATTGAGATGAAAATGATGGAGAAATGGCGAGAAGAAATATATACGGTTGTATTGAGAATTGATTTGATAATAACTTGCCGAGTCCAATAGGACTAATGATTGAGTGAGAATGTGATGCGGATTCTCCACATAGGAGATGATGTAACGAGTGAGTACATCGAAAGAAACAACATGAGGTATGTTGTTGAACTGAGATGAAAAGGAGCCATTTTATAAAGGATTGTTAGTTGTATATTGGGTGAAAACCTAATATGTGCTTTGAGGTAGGAGTAGAGATAAATGAGTTTTCAGAGAAGTTGTAATCAGTTGTGGTGATAAGACAACTAAAAAGAGACTCGTATGATCAAAGTATCGAGGGTTAAATACCAAATTAAAAATAGATGCAAAGGAAACTTGAGATAGTTTCTAATGTTCTAATTACTTTTGAAATTAGATTCTATTATTAATGAGTTGTGTGATGTGAGTAAAATATTTGAGTGTTTGTGTCTCTTATGTTGTATTAGTGTTTCTCCTACCCTAATCGATGAGAATGTGCAAGTAGGAGAAATCAATAACTGGCATGTCATTATTGGAGGAGTAAATTGAGAGAGAATGAGTTACGAAACAATGAGACCGTTTTTCCTTATCGAGTTAGAGTAAGTCATTCGAGAAAATTTGAAACAGAAGTTGAGTTCCAGATGGTTCTATGAGATAAGCTGAACTAATACACATACATTTTGTTTAATTATGCTACTTGGGTTGCTTCTGGATAAACTTGTTATTATCCAGTTCTTTTACATTGTGAGTAGTTGTCCACGTGGAAATGGTGATAACCAATGTGGTTATAGAGATCATCTTATGAGAATAATGACGAGTGTTGTGATTTTGCGGAAAGGGAAGTCAAGTGAGAAAATTTCTAACTGTAATGTTAATTGAGGAAGCTTGAGTTTTATAGCTATATTATGAGTAAACGAGATGTAATGATATATACATGTCACATGAGCTGACTAGAGGATAATATCATTATTTTATGTGGTGTGTAATTGTAGTGATGAGGTGGTTGTATAAGCCATGCCTATTCTAAGAGATTTCGAGGACGGAATCTTTCGAAGGAGGAGAAAACTTGTAAGACCCATTTTCATTTTTAGATGATTATTAAGGTAAGTAGAGTTATTACCTAGTAAGTGGTATGGTTCTAGCTTTGAATTTGCTTAGAGTCGTATGGCGATCTTTTATGATTACCTTTGGGTTATGAGTCGTTTGATGAGTAAAAAGAGGTTGAAGCCTTTCTTATGTACTAATCATGGTTTGATTAAGATTAGTTAGGTTGTTTCATGAGTTTGGGTAGTAGAATCCCATTTGGAAGAAGTTTGAGGTTGAAAAATGCTAAAAAGAGGTTACACGGGTCGTGTTGGAGTTACACGGGTCGTGTAAGCGACCTTTTCGGACTGTTTTGGCCATCCAGTAAGTTAAACGAGTCGTGTTTATTAAAACGCATCATGTTCTAATTACCGAATGCATCCAGTAAATAACACGGGTCGGGTTTTTGGAGCACGGGTCGTGCTGCGATAGTTAGCGACACTATTTATTATAGATAGCGGCTCTATCTTCGTGCAGACCCCATATATTGGCAGCAAACCCTTATTTCGGGAAAAATAGACCCAAACTTCATTCCAGAGCTTCCTAAGGCGATTTTATGCCAAATTGAGCCAGGGGATGCATAGGGAATCATAGGGAGACTTCAATCTAACCCCGTAAACGCGCTCTTGATTCCTAAATCGTCGAGGTGAGTAATTTCTTGGTTTTGGGGTTTTGAAACCCTAACTTTAGATTTCGTGATTTTGCTATATATTGTTATATATGTTGTTAGTAGATTGTTAGTGGATTCCTTTCGAGTAATTGGTGTGATTATTGTCGAGTTTCTACGGTTGAATGAGTAGAACTGCGGATTTGGGGGTTTCGGTAAATATACAGTTGATATTTACCGTTTATACTCCTTTTTCCTCTTTTGATTCATACATCTTTGAGATAGATGTTATTGAAATGATTGTGGATAATAGAGAATTGAATTAGACTATGGAGATACAAGTAAGTCTAATGAGCAGGAGCCTAGTACGTGTAATTTGGGGATTCCATATACTAAACCAATGTCAGGTAAGTAACTATTATTCATTTTTATGATTAAATTATGAATTTACAGGTTACTATTGACTTTAAATTTGTTGAGATAACCAAATTTTTAATTGAGAAATATGTGATTTAACATACGAGAATGAGATTTTGAGTGTGATTTAATACACGATTGAGATTATGTTCGTATGAGAAGTAAGAGTTATATCTTGTTGTAGGTAATATATGTGTGTGTTATATTGATACTGAAATAAATTAGAGTCGGAGTGGTTCTGTTATCGGTGCATAACAAGAGATGAGTTGAAATCTATATTGAGTATAGTTGATTGTTATATTGAGTATATGTTAGAGTGTGCTCGAGTTTACGAGCAGTACTGATTGTGGTACTTATGATTGAGTTAATGTTACTAATAATTAGCTGGTGTTTGTAAAGCTAATATGTTTGCAGGTATCCGAGTTAAGAGAAGATGGATATTGCTAATGAGATTAGCAAAAGAGAATGATGAGGATGTTTATTGAGAGAGAATTATGGAGTGTGATTGAGATTTACTCACTAAGCTTTTATAAGCTTTACACTTGAGTGTTATATTGTTTTGCAGGTATCTGTAGCTGTGATAGGGGAAGGCATGTGATAAAGAATGATGGACAAGTTAGAGCCTGTCCTTTAGTTGAATTATATTCATTTGTAATGCTTGGTTAAAATTTGTAAGGACCTTTGTGTAATTATTTGTGATGATATCATCTTGATCCGTGGTTTGAGTACATGTATACCCATTTAATGTATAATTGTTTGAAACTTTTTGGGTGTACTTCGTTTGAGAAACCGGATGTTACATATGGATAAAAAAAGTACAGTGAGGATTGATTACCTCAGTGATAAGTGTAAGCTGATGAACGTAATCTTTTCCAAGAAACAACGACTGTCTGGTCAAGAATTCACCAAGAATACAACCAACAGACCAGATGTCAATGGCTGCTGTTTATTCTGAACAATTAAACAGCAATTCAGGGGCGCAATACCATCAAGTCACAACGTATTCAGTCATGAAATCAGTTTCAGAAGTCGTTCTTGGAAGCCCCAAATCCCCAATTTCTAGGTCACAATTTGCATTCAGAAGTAAGTTGGTTGGTTTTAGATCACGATGCAATACGTGTGCCGAATGAACGTATTTCAGTCCTCTTAGAATTTGGTAAAGAAAATACTGCATAATGTTAAACCGTTAGATTGAACAAATGATAAAGTTTGCAAGAATCAAGAATATTGATGAATTAATTCCAACATTATGCTATAAGATTGACATAGTAAGAGTAATTTACAAAAATATCCCTGTGCTTTCCGAGTTTTCCAATGTTAAGTCCAAAACTGTAACCTTTTTCAAATTTGGTCCGTATTTGAAGGTTTCATATCAATTTTGGTAACTGAAACCTCGAAATAAGGACCAAAATCGAAATGAAATATTGAAATAAGGACCGAAATGGAAAAGGTTTCAATTTTGGACTAAACATGGTAAAAGTCAGAAAGCACAGGGACCATTTTTGTAATTTATTCTTAAATTTAAGTATCAAGAGATTGAAGCATTACCTGACAATGATCATCAGTAGGAGGTTGATTAGAGCGTATTATTTGATGAAGATCGGTGTCCATTAACTCATAAACAATGTAAACATCATTGAAAATTTCCTTTTATGGAGGTCATATGATTGCATCTGCGGCTTCCCTTATTGCACCATTGATTGCTCGAGAGCTTTGGCCATCTTTGTGCCTCTTAAGAAGAGCAACCCGATGAGGTAGAGCTCCAGCATCAACTATGAGTTGTTGATGCTCAGGCTATTAAAACAATGGAAATGTTTTTTTCAAAGTATTGAGAAATTCATTACCATTAATAGCGGTAACTATAAAATTTAGTCTTTCTGATATTGTTTTATTTCAATTAGCAAGATTATGCCTTTAAATGACTCAGTTTAATAGTCCAGTTAAAACACAACTATGCATGAAAGATATGTTATAAAGATGTACCTTAATTGCAAGAAGTCCAAGAGTAAAAGCACTTCCTTTCTCCACCTCATCTTCATACGCCCTTGGGCCAGTAACAAGTTCCTCTGGCAACTGTGGCGCTTGAAGATGCCGCACCAGGGCTGGAACAGCACCAGATTCCACGATCAAGTTCACAATATTCTCTAAAAACATGGAAATAATCAAAGAAAGTTTTAGCCGATAACAAACAAAAGCATGCTAGCATCAACTAAAACTTATTCAACTTAGCCGATGTACTAACACAAAACATAAACAGCTTCCCACCAATATATAGACATGTCGAAGTAAGAATAAAATCTAAAAACGATATTTAAGACAGACATGCAAATGACTATATTAGGATTTCAACGGCAGAGTGTTCAACTTATCCGCAATAATATCACAAAACATCAGCAGCTAGCTACTCACCGAAAACACAAATTAATCAAGAAGAAACGAAATTAATATGCGACATGAACGGATAAACAGGACTATATGTATAATTATATGACACGATGTAAGAAGAGCATCTAAAAAACAAAAGTTGAGAGAAATAAAATGAAGATATTAGAAGCTCACCGACGCAATAAAATAAACCATAAAAATACTACATCTATAACGAAAACTTACACACGAACTACAGGTATGCTTGACGAAATGAAATGAAAAAAAATTAGATTTGCCGAAAAAAAAATATACGAAAAATCAAAACCATTATTGGCGAGCTCTGAGAGGATGTGAACGGAGCGTTTGGCTAGGGCACGATCTGCTTCAATCGAAGAGAAACTAGATTTGAGGACTTCAACTTGAGCACGAATTTTAGATAATAGATCTTGTTGGGAAACGTCTTCTGAAATATACAGTAAATTCGTCCTCTAGCTTCCTCTTCAGGCTTCGCGAAAGGGGAAACCCTTGGGAAAAAGCGAGATTCACAACTTCTATGATCTGTATAAAGATGTGCAAGCATTCGAGGAGAGTGCCATCAAATACCGATAGCAGCTAGATTTCGGTGGAATCAATCGAGTATAGGGGAAGCAATTGTTCTGATCTAAGACGTGAGAGTGGCTGGTATTCGGTGGAATCAATTGAGAAGAAATAGGAGATGGATCGGAAGAAGGCAGATGATTAAAGAGTAAAAATGACCTAAATCCAAAAAGTCGACCCGACCCAATGCGGAAAATGGATTCAAAAAATGGATCCGTACCCGGATCCGGGCACGATTCCATAGGACATCACGCAAAATTAACTTAAGATATAATTTTAAAAAGTTTGTAGACCTAATTTGAAAATAAAATATTCTATTAGCTAAAGTTGTAAAAAATTATTAAAAGTTAAACTAAAACAAAAAAAAGTTAAGGTAATATCCACTAGGATAAATGGAAAAAGAGTAACAACAAATGAAAATAAAGAAAATAAAAAAAATGGACGCCAAATCAAAGTAAGAACCAAATAGGTAGGGGTGTTTGTTTGGATGGATCGGTTCAATCCGATCCAATCTAGTGAATTCAAATAGATTTCGGTTTTCAAAACATGGATCAAAATAATCCAAACTAAAAATCAAATCTGATCCGAACCAACCAAATTACAATTCGGTTGGATCGGTTTTTTTAATTCGGTTTTCATGTGTCGAGTCATTTTAAACAAATAAATATAACTTGAATATTAGCCAAATCTAATAAAGAAACGAAAACAAAATATTTAATTGTGAATTAAAATTTATAAACAATTACTAATAAAAATAAATGACAATTTATATTTTACTGATAAAAAATCATTAAGAAAAAGTATATATTAAGGTGTTTCATTAGACGGTAATTTTTAATCTACTAAAAACAATTTATTAGAATTCAATAAATAATTAAAGATATAATTAAAGAATAAATAAATAAACAAATAAATAATTGTTGATTCTGTTTTTAGACTATTCGGTTCTTGTTTTATAAACCAAAACAAATCCAAAATAACAATTCGGTTTTGCTTAAAAACCTATCCAAAAATCCGAATATCTGAACCATATTGTCCAATCCAAATTGTTCGATTGCAAATTTTATCCAAATAGTGAACAACCCTGCAAATAGCTGGCCAAAAATTAAACAAATGGAGAGGGGCATGTTCTACCCTGTGACCTCTGGTAAATAAACGCAAGCCTCAGCTAGCCGAGATAAAGATAATATTGTTATAAAGTTGGCGCATTAAAAATATAAAACGTATATAAGCGCAAGCCTCAGCCAGCCAAGCCAAAAATTAATAGTGGTTTTTAATAATTAATAAAAATTAAAAATTAAAATGAATGTGGTAAATGAAAAATAGTTTATCTATAGTTTTAGGTAGGAATTTCAAGAGTTATTTATGATAGTTTTAACTTTATTAGCTACTAAATGATTAACATAAGTTTTTTTGTAAAACTTATTCAACTACTCATTACTTAATAACCAATAATCACATCATAAGTATAACATAATCGAAAAATGTTAATGTTAATATTGTTAGATTAGGTGTCTAAGCCATGACTAATAATTAGTATTTACCTAATTAATAGAAGCAAAGTCCATTTGGGTTGCCCTCATAGCTGGAGGTTTTGGCAGAAAGTTCTAGAGAGAGAAAGATTGATTTATTATATGACTAATAAATCAATAGAAATAAAATAAATAGTTTATCAATATATTAAAGTGATAATATATTAATTAGAAACTATATTAATTAATTAGAAATTAATCTGGAATTAATCTGGTGATTAATTTAATTAATTAAAGGTGCAGGGATTGAAATTGTAAATATTCAATAGTTGAGTAAGTGACAATTTTTAGTAAGCAAGTATCCAGCAAAATTATATATATTAATATATATAATTTCGATAATTATGATTAGAATAAATAGATTTGAATTGTCAGATAATTGTTTATCTTGATTTGCATTAAAAAATGTTTATCTCTAAAGGCTTATCTGGTTATCTGCTGGAGGCTATAAATAGGGACCCTGGGGGACCTTATTTCTGTGACATTTTACATATAATCTCTCTGGAATTTCGTTCTCCTCCGTCTAGCTCTTGGGTGTGATCTCATTTGAGGCAAGACACTTGTGCTGCTCAGCTTCAAGAAAAATTCTAAAGGTTAGTTTTTACTGATTTATTTTTTTAGTAATTTTTCTTCTGGCCTTTAGGAATTATTTATATGTTTAAAGTTAGAAAACATAGATCCAATTTAGGTTGCATGTGAACTTAGGGTTTTAGTTCATAGATTTGCAGAAAACCTTTAGGTGGTATCAGAGCTATTTGGTTGTTTTCTAGTTAAATTGCTATAACTATTTTCCTAAAATTTAGGGTTTAAAGCCTATAAACCCTAATATGGCCATTTCAATTTTAGGGATTAGGGTTTTAGAAACCCTAGCCCCTCCTCTAGTTATTTTCGATTTTGTGCATTAGGGTTTTAGAAGGTTTTTTATTTTTGGTAACTGTGATTATTAATAAATAGATAACCTTAAACCCATTATTTTGCTATTTTCGAAATTTAGGGGTTTATGATAGGATTAAATTAATTTGATTAATTTATGATGCCTATCTGGATTTAATTAATTTAATTAATTGTTTAATTAAAAGATAAATTAAATCATTTAAAGGTTTAAATTTAATTTTTAATTAATTGTTTAATTTCAAAAAATTAAAAAGATAAACCAAGAATATTTTAAAAGGTTTAAAAATTAATTTAATTAATTTGTGATGCCTATCTGGATTTAATTAATTTAATTAATTGTTTAATTAAAAGAAAAATTAAATCATTTAAAGGTTTAAATTTAATTTTAAAATTAATAGTTAATTTTTGAAAAATTAAATAGATAAACCAGAAATATTTGAAAGTTTAAAATACATCTTATATATATTATAATTAAAAGTTAATATTATATGTATAAGATAATTGGTCAGTCAAGTCAATAGTAGGCCTCATTCACGAAGCTGATCTATAAGGAGAGTATCAGGAAACTGCCTATAAAATGGCGGTTAAATAGGTGTCCACTCTCACCCACCGCTCTCTTGATCAGTGGAGGGTCGTTAGCCGAACGGGTTTGATAGGATAGATTAATCTCATTAAAAGTATAATGTTGTTAATGAAAGTACTAGAACAGCTTTATAAAATCCCAAATCTTGTTACTTTAGGAAAAATGTGAAAAGATGCCAATCCATGAAATTGCACATTACACTTTATGAGACATTAGTGGAGCGTGTGTGGTTAACCGGCACACTAATAGGGGCTCATAAAGAGTGGTAATAGGTTTCTCATGATTTATCATTGTTGATGGAGTGTGTGTGGTTAACCGGCACATCAATTAGAGATGATAAATGACATTGAGGTTACCGAGCATATTTGCATGGTTATTCATATTTAGTTTGTGATCCTCGGCAACCCAGTCACAAACAGTAGAGCATATCCGAAATTAAACATGCCATTGAACAGTTCAATGAATATCAGATATCTAGGAATTTCATAAGACTGAAATTGTTAAATATCTATCTACCTTAATGACCATTATGTTATGATTACGACATCCCTCTTCACACCATACTTGGGGTATTTTGGATCCTAGCATTGTTAAATAATAAATTGGGTAATTGTTTAAGAAGGATTAAAATTAAACTAATAAATTCAAATTTTATAGATGTCTAAAGAAAGTGTCATTTTCCTCCTTATCCTCCTTCACCTATTTCTGAGAGCTTCAGAAAGCACGTGTTGAATATGGTAAGGCTGACTGGCCTGAACTATGTGGTATGGCCTCTCAAATAGAGAATGGTTCTTAGTTTTGATGGCATACCACATCTTATTGAGTGTCCGCTCCCCAAAGCATGGCATCACACAACAGCTTGTGATGAGCATGGCTCATTGACTAGAGATTTCATGGAAGTTCGTTGCCTCATGCTATTGATCATTGACCCCGAGTTCCATGGGGATTTTGAATTCCTGGGGTCAGATGAGTTAGCACAACTGGTTGAGGAAAGGTTCCAAGAACCGGTTGAAAAGGAACGAACTAGGATCTTCAAAGAGTTTGAAGTGTGCAAGCTAGAATGAAGTAGCACTCGTTTGCATGTTCTCGAGATTGAGGGATACATAGGCGAACTGTATAAAATTGGTTCCCCCTTTTGATCGGGAGTTAAGCATTAGGTCGACTCGCTGATCTGTTCATCCAGATGTACAGAAAGGGAAACCAGGGTAAGACTATCATGGGAATGCATTCAATGTTGACTATGTATGAGTCGTTCATGGATAAGCATAGTTCCATTGATTCGGCTGCTTCGGATTGAGTCCAGTAATAAGGCACATCAAGAAATGATCTAGATCGTCTGGACCGGTTCTTCGATGTCTCAAACTGGGAACTCACAAGGTGGGACACAATCACAGAAAGATTGGAAAAATGCTCCGAAGCCGAACGGTTTGGCAACTTAGGAATATCTTAAAACTCAGAACTCCTGATCCTTAATTCCTAGATACAGGATGTGTATCGTACATTTGCTCTGTATGCATGGACTCTGTAGGATGCAGTATGTTGTTGCATAGGAGCATATTCGGATTGGATCTGAAGCTCATGCAGTTTTGGAGTTTACTAAGATATCATGATCTTGTTATTAGCCTATTAGCTGCGTGTGACATTGTCTGTCATATAGTACATTGTTCAAGGATATTTTGGTTTTATAAAAGGTTGATTTTCTTTTAATACATGTTTATTTAAATCATCCTTGAAATGTTGTATGAGTATGTTAATTGCATGAATGACACTAACTTGAATGTTGATACATCCAAAGTGTTTGGATTCATGAATTGTGTGCTCTGTGATTGTTAAAGTAAAATTTATAAGGATCAATTCAACCAAAGGTCCAGTTGGACAGGACTTTGGAATCATTTGACTTAGAGCCACATGATGAATTGAGTTCTTAATAAAATCATTTGTAGCAAGAAATGAATCACCCAAAGATCCAGTTGATAGGATTTTAGAATCAGTTAACTTAGAGTCAGGTGATGATTGCATTTCTTGAACAAAATTAACAAAGTCATAAATTTACATAGAGATGTAAAAGACATTAAGATTATGAGCAACGGACACATCAATTACTGTGTATTGCTCGAATCTTCGAAAATAACACAATTAGTTATACTTCATAATATTTTCCAATTAGTTTGACGAATATGGCTTCGCTTATCAAAATAAGCGATTTATTGAAACCTTGAAATGTTCAAGGACTTCAAAGGAAGTATAAGATCAACAGAACCTGAGTGACAGCATAAACTGAGAAAATGTTTTACAGTTTATTCTCTTCCAAGAACATTAATGGCTATAATGTGTCTTAGGGAAGATGATGGAGCATTGGTCAAAATAGTTCGATCCTCGAAGTATAAGATACACTTTCGATTAGTTTTTCGATGAATTGAATATTCAACCAGTCAGACCATAAAAACCATATTCTGACCACGTCTTAGACTAAGGTGCTGTTTGTTTTTGAAGAGGTAAAAGGTCTGCAGTCTGCGGACCACATCTGCAGACATCTGTGACAGAAGAGGTGGACCAAATGTCTGCAGTCTGCAAAGAGAAGACTGTTTGTTTTTTAAAGTCTGCAGATGCAAATATGATGTTTTTTTAACAAATCAACACAAATATGATGCAAATCTAATGCAAACTTGAACATTATCAACAAATCAGCACAAATATGATGCAAATCTGATGCAAACTTTGAACATTATTAACAAATCAGCACAAACTTGAACATTATTAAAAATCAGCAACAAACACATTCACAAATCAGCAACAAACACATTCTAAACACAAGAAATCAACACAAACTTGAACAATATAAACAAATCAGTAAACTAGCAAGCATTTTCGGAACCCTAAACAAAATAGCAAGCATTTTCGGAACTCTAATCCCAAATCAGTAACAAAATCGAAACCATACATACAGAAATCGGAACTATAATCCCAAATCAGCAACATATTCGGACCCTAGAGACAAGAATACGTTACCTGCTGCTGTGGAATCGCGATTGGAGGCCCAGTCGCCGGCGGTGGAGGCGCAGTCGCAGGTGGAGCAGCAGCGGCCGGTGGAGGCGTAGCAGCCGGCGGTGGAGGCGCAGCAGCCGGCGGCGGAGCAAGCCGGGGTTGGAGCAAGCAGGAGGGAACAATACAGTGGAGTCGAATGAGACGTGACGATGGGTTTTTTGTTTTGAAGGGAATATACGCTTTTTTTTAGGTTTTATTCGCTTGTAGACCTTTGAAGACCTCTGCAGACATTGACTCACATCTGCCCCAAAAAGAGGACGCGCAGACCTTTTAAGGTCTGCGGTCTTCTAAAAAACAAACGGTCTGCGAATGCCAATGTCTGCCCGCCGTCTGCGTGGCGCAGACGGAAGTGGTCCGGAAGATCTGCGAACAAAAAACAAACACACCCTAAGTAGGTTTTGCAGACATTGTCTGAAGTGTAAAGCTGGGATCGTCCCACTTGTACATAGAAAGTACAGGGTCATGTAACGTTCGTCCGAACCTCATAACTTGCCTGTACCTGATCAGTAATGTCATTTCATTGGCTATCCCGACTGTAACTGTGAGGGAAGAGTTCTTTTGGAAAGGACTCATATTCTAAGGAAACAGTGGGAGTAAGAATAATCCTGAATGAGTTCAGGATTAGCCAATTGAAAGAACCTTTAGTCATCACTAGGCCTTGACCAGGAATCAGATTCCTGTTAAACCTGACATACTCTTCTCTTGACCAGTAGTATTGGTCACCGTCATAAGTAGTTATGATCTAGGTGACATACCGATTAGTGGTAAACCACTAAAGTTAGTACGGATAAGCAATCTGACTACTTGGAAGCATTGGTGAGCCTGGTTGCTGCCAAATAAGAGAACCTTAGGGCGAGATACAGTCTATGTGACAATTTGATTGATTTTACACCTGGTCTAATAACCAGTGGGAGTAATTGAACCATCAAAAGAAAGCAACATAGATAGAAATGCACTTACAGAACATCTGGTTGAATGAGACAATACTCAGAGTCAAGTAATTAATTCTGAGAGACGCACTCTCAATAGAAGATGAAATCTGAAAGGATACTGTTTAGTAAAGCTGCACCTTGTAAGTCGTTAGTGGAGCGTATGTGGTTTACCAGCACACTAATAGGGACTCACAAAGAGCGTGCCAACACAAAGGTACATGGGCCCGGGATTCATCCCACGGGCATCTCGCAAGAAAGGATATTCGGATTCTCAAAATATGCCAAAAGGTTGAATTTTGTGAATAGCCTGAAAGATTCCCATAACTATGCCAGAAAGGTTTGGACTTCGGATTCTCAAAATGTGCCAAAGGTTTGGATTTTGTGAATGAGGTCAGATAACCGTGTCAAAGCCAGTGGGAGTATCGTTATCATCTACCTATCATTGTATGGTTGTTACATACTGTTTCTAGGGAACGTCTCTTATCATTACAAAGTGTAATGATTTGACATTAAGAGATGATTCATTATGAAAATCTTAATAGAGATACAGCGTACTTAAGTGGTTGTGAACATCTGTGAGATAGATCAAAACTCTGCCAATATGATATTGATAAGATTCAAGATGCATAGCCATAGGAAAGGAGTTTCCTATTATTGCAAAGTGTGATGACTTGGCATGAGAGATATAAAGAAGGTGCAACATACTCACGTAGTTCACAGACATCTATCGGATATATGAAATCGTCAGTATAGACCTAGCCATTGTAAGCATGATCTTGATAATATTCAAGATGCATGAGAAAGAGTCTCCGAAAGGAAATAGTTTTCTCAAAAGTCATGACACAGATAATCTCTAGATTCCGAAAGGGTTTGGAATAAGATTAGATCGAGTTCCACGAGCTTTTTGGATCAATCAGAAGTGTCATGAACATGTCATGATGACTTAATGCTTGGAGCATAGTATGTTGGATTCAGGATATAGTCTGGCTGGGAATACTAGATGGAGTTTTTTAACACACGTGAGAAATCATTGGGAAATTGTTGGGGTGAATGTGGTAATAATAATTTGAAAGGATTTTCAAATCGGTAATTATTAACATCAGGACGTGGTGCTTAAGGACTTCATGCTTAAAGAGTTTCGTTGGTATTCTGATGGAGCGCGTGTGGTTCACCGGCACATCATAACACCTAGAAATAGTCTTAGGGTGCAGTCATGTAGACTAAAGACCCCGACAACCATGGGAAGTCACAGCACACGTCACCAGAATGGAGTCGTAAGGGAGAAAGACAGAATAAAAATATTCAGATATCGTCGGAAGAGTATCCGATTGGATTATCTGCAATGAAGTGTATCAGTGTAAGACATTTTTGAATACATAGAAAGAGTGAAAAGTTCATGTAGACATATATATAAAACTTGAATTGAAAGTTTAAAAGAAATCAAGGAACCGATAATAGTTTTATGACAAGATCTGACTTGGTGATTACCTCATGGAGACTTGGTAATAAGCAGGAGTAGCTGCCAGTCAGATCTTTATGTTTCGCTTTCGCATGTTTTACTTCCCAAATAATTTAATTATTCAGAAGGTTCACAGTCGCTCATACTTTGGGAAGTAAGTATTGAATCAAGACTGTCATGAATTGGTTTGTAGACTGTCTAAGGAGTTAGACATAGAAACAACATTGCTACAATGTTCATGAGTACTTACAAATAGAGATTTGAGTATTGGATAAACCCACACTCAAAGAATTGCTTCATGGATTATAGCACAAGCAATTTTTGAGACGATAATATCTTATGGTCTTGAAGCGGAGACATATGAGTTGAAATTTACAAGTCGGTTGTACATTGATAATGCGTAAACGCATCGGTAACTCGATGTTATAAAATGTATTGTTGTGCGTAATTTTGATGAGTAAAAGACACAAGCATATGAGTTGAAGCTTATTCGTTCCTTGACCCTGATGGAAAATAGATATCTATAGGCCTCTTGATGATTTTGAAGTTGACTAAAAGTGCTGGCCAGCCAGGACTGAATTGATGTGTTCAATTAGAAGTATTATGTCATATGCAAATAGGAAATCGGGAAAAAGAGTATCGGACAGAGATTGATCTCAATCCATGTCTCATGTCCAAAAATATCTTGTTGGACGGAGGATCATATGATCACTTATCTTTGGACAGAACTGACTGGGTCAGAGTTCGGCAGCAATTTCTAGGAAGCTGCAGTTTGCTGATTAATTAGAGGTTAAATTGGTAATTATATAGACTTATCCAAGTGGGAGACTGTTGGATTAGGTGTCTAAGCCATGACTAATAATTAGTATTTACCTAACTAATAGAAGCAAAGTCCATTTGGGTTGCCCTCATAGCTGGAGGTTTGGCAGAAAGTTCTAGAGAGAGAAAGATTGATTTATTATATGATTAATAAATCAATAGAAATAAAATAAATAGTTTATTAATATATTAAAGTGATAATATATTAATTAGTAACTATATTAACTAATTCGAAATTAATCTGGAATTAATTGGAATTAATTTGGTGATTAATTTAATTAATTAAAGGTGCAGGGACTGAAATTGTAATTATTCAATAGTTGAGTAAGTGACATTTTTAGTAAGCAAGTGTCCAGCGAAATTATATATATATTAATATATATAATTTCGATTATTATGATTAGAATAAATAGATTTGAATTGTCAGATAAGTGTTGATGTGTTTTTTTATAATTTTTCTCAAATATCAATTTAACTATAAATACTAAAATATAATATCTAGGGAACTAATTATGTATAAATTTCTTTCAAAATATTAAACACCCAAATATATAAATAAGATTTTATTTTGATATCACAAACATAATCCATGATAATAAAATGCCAAAGCTTGTATTATATGGAGTTTATACTATTATAATTGATCAATTAGAATACCAAAAATCTCAAATAGAAATTCAAATCATTAACTAATTACATAAACTTGAGTTTGAGTACACAATAAACATAAAACATAATAAAATAGAATAAACTTGTTATGAAATTTGTTTCATACACTTACTTTTTCTTCATCGATAATGGTTTTATGATCGTTTATAGTGTGTAAGACATAACAAATCGAATTAACTTACTCTAGTAATATATAACAACCTTACAAATTTAAAACTTTAACATTGTAACATGGCTCGAGATATGACAAAAAAACTCAGACCAACACAAAATTCTTTAAACTTTTGTATTATTCTTTCTATATGTTTTCTCTCATATTGTATGTGATTTGTATTTACGTGTTACTCAAATTATTAACCTCTTTTATAGTAAAAAAAAAAACAATTCAACTACCATTAATTGGATACTCATAAATTTTATCATATTAGTTTAAATACTAAGTAATAATAGGATATAAGTTAAAAATGAATATGGTGCATGTTGAGTCTATTTGTGCTGAAGTGATCAACTATCGATGACCTGATCCAAAGACCCCGAAGTAAAACAATAATAGAAGACCCCGAAGTCTGAAGACTCCGAAAGGTATATCCAGGAGGATCCGAAGACTTCTTAGCAGTAGTACTTTTTGTAGGCACGCGTAATAGTACATTACGTGGTGCATGAATCTAGTATCCTATTGGTTAGTACTCTGATAGGATATTCTCTGTAATAAAGTTGTACTATGCGTATCACTGATTAAGTATAAATATCAGTGATACCATACCGTGTCAAAGTGCGAATTGATAATCGTCCCATTGTAAAACCCTAAATCAATCAATCAAAGCATTCGACACAAGTTATCCAATTCACTCTGTACATTAATTGTTCTTATCACTGTGTGATTGCTTAATACAAGTTATACTGTTAGAATACTAGTCATCATTTGATTATTAAATTGATTTCAACACCCAACAAGTGGTATCAGAGCCTGTCAGCTCGAAAAACTGTTTATAGAGCTTTATTCCATTGTTACAGTTCTAGATCTGAATCGTTTCTCATATCTAGTCTTCCGCAACTGTTACTCAACTCTACTACTCGTTTTTCTGAAAAGATCTCGTTGAATCCATTCAAAATGGCTGATTCCACAGCAACTTATGCCAACATGTTCAACTATGCAAATCTCATTGGTTCTGCTACAAAAGCTCCTATTCTAGTAACTTCTTACTATGACTATTGGGCTGGAAGAATGAAGGACTATTTGATTGGGCTTGATAAAGATTTGTGGAGATCTGTAACTGATGGTCCTCATACCGACTTTGCTGGTCGTTTTGTGGTTCCAGATGGAGAAGAAGCTGTAGTTCTGAATGCTGCAGATTTGAAGAAACTTGAAAATGATGAAAGGGCCATGCGTGAACTGCGAAGTGGACTAGGTCCTGATGTCAGTCATCATATAGCTGATGCTAAGTCTGCTAAGGAAATGTGGGACAATCTTGCCATACGTTTTGGAGGTGACAAGATTCTTCACACAAGCAAGGTTCTGGAAATTCTGACAGACTTCGGGAACTTCAAACAAGAAGAGAACGAATCCATTGAAGCATGCTATGAGCGTCTTAGTAACATGATCTATATCTTGGATAAGTATGGAGAGACCCGAAGTCAACAGGAGATCAACATCAAATTTCTTTATAGTCTTCGCAAAGAATGGAGACCTATCATGCTAATGGTCAAATCTTATGAAAACATTGAAAAGTGCAAGTTAGCTGCTCTGTACAATTTGCTCAAATCTCATGAACCGGACATTGTTGGTCAAAGGAGTGATACTGCTAGATCTGGACCCTTAGGCCTAGTTTCAAAATAAGAAAAAAAAGAGAGTGATGAAGAAGTTGCTGCTTATATGGTCGACAACAATGGTGAAACAGTTGCTCTCTATGCTGCAAACAGTCGAAGGTTCAAGAAACCATTCACCAAAAACAACTCAGGGAAACCCTTTGTCAAAAACTTCAACAAACCAAACTTTAATCCAAAACCTAAACCTGAAATGTATACTCCTAAGGAGGAAATCTCAAAGTCTTCTACTCCGAAGTCATCTGAAACACAGGCTTCGGAGTCACCAAAGGAAAAGACCGAAGAGAAGAAAACTTCTGGTAATTCAGGCTATGATTGCAATTACTGTCGTGGCAAGAATCACTTACAAAAGATTGCATGCTTCGCAAACAAAATGAGAAGAAGCCTCAAGTGAAGGATGAAGCTTAGTATGCAAGGAAAATGGAAGAAGTAAGGGAGAAGACCAAGGACTTAGCCCTGATGGCTGCTGCGGACTACCAAGGATCATATCAAGTTTGGTCTTTTGACTCCAAAGACGAAGAAGTAAGAAAGCCAACTCATAGTGCTTTTATGGCCTATGATGACGGCAAGTGCTTTCTGAAGGGTACTTCTGAGGAGATTGAAGATGATGAGGAGCTGGGATTTGAAGGAACTACTGGTCTTGGTTATAAGGCTTCGGAGGTGAATGAGATGCTTGTTGTTGGGACTCTGAAGAGCTGGTCTGATGATACTTTGGACGATGATTAGGAGATCTGTCTAATAGCAAATGACACACGCTTGACTATTCCGGAACAGGTATCCAAACTTCTCTCAACTTTTAAAATTCCTATTTCACAATCCACTCTTATCATAAATGAAATAACTCGTGATTGTTCTGTGATGCATAAAATGCTTATTGATGCAAAAAATAGGGAGACAATCAGTGAGCAGGAGATTCTCAGCTTGAGGGGGAGAGTAGAAAGTCTGAAGGTAGCCCTAGAAAGATCCAACCTAAGAATCTCATTCCTAGAAGAAAATAGAGAAAAACATTTGAGCAATCATGATGTAATTTTGAAACAACGCAATATCTTTTGTGAAACTGCAAAACGTTTATATGCTCATATTACTCGTATCTATCATTCAGTTGATGTGTGCAATGTTCAACATAGACAACTATTACCCTTTATTGAGTTTAAGCTTAAGGAAGTTGATAGTATATCTTATAAGTGTGAATCTATAGTATCTGGGTCCGAAATGACCAATCCTTTGTATAAACATGGCTTAATATCTGTAGAAAAACATCTCACTGCTGATAACTTGTTGAAATTATTGCCACAAGAAATTCCAATATTGAAAAAGAGTGTTCCTCAAATTGAAACAAAGAAAATGTTATTGTTGAAACCGCATCTGAAAGTGATTCAGAAAGCGATTCGGATATGGAGAAAGTTGATTGCTGTTCCCTTACTTTATTAAAATCGTCCTCCACATCCGCATCGCCCTCCGAAGTCATCTCACATCTGTCTTCGGTGAACAAAGGAAAAGCAAAAATTGACTGTGAATCTGAAACTTTTGAAAACAATGAAATTGTGAAATCAAAAATACAAATTTCTGATGAATGCGTCTCCTACGATCAATATCTCAAAGACAATTCAAAACGACTAGTCCATGTTGCTTGTGTTTATCCCAAGGTTTCTTACTTCAAAAATTCTATTTTTGTTAAACCTGGAGGTGTGCTTTTAATTGATAATGATTTGAAAAGGATTGTTGATGAGGATAATTCCACAGTTACTGAGGAAGGATTATTTTCTTCTTCAAAAATGGTTGAAAATCAAATGAACGAAAACATGGAAGTGAAAATCAATATAAGAAAACAAGATTTATATGGACATAACATTTACAATCGTTTGTGTTATGAGAAAGAAAAGATTCCCAAAAACATGTCACATCTTTTAAATCTCAAAAATGATGATCACATCTACACAAATCGTAATTACAAACAAAATCAAGTTATGGAGAAACCCATAGCTCCGAAGATGGATGTTTTTCAACTAATGGAATCATGTGAATGTGTATCGATGTCAAAATCTTCAGAAAATGGTATTGCAAAACCAAAAATTGTTAACTCCAAACCTTCGGTACAAAAGCCTCAGATTTTGAAAAGACCACAAATTCTAAACCATGCTTCAACTTCCAAAACAAAACCAGCAATTGTGATTAAAAAACCAATTCAGAAACCCATTGCTGCGATTTTGAAAACAAAACAAAATCAAAATCTTGTTAAAAGAAAAACACCCTTCGGAGTTTCAAAACCAACAAATGCAATTGCTTCAACTTCAGGAACAAAACCTACCGATTCAAAGGTATCAAAAGTCGATAATTTGGATCAACCCTCCAAACCAACATTTACACCGACAAATCCTAACTTTCCAAATCCCAAATTTCAAAAACCAACAAAGAAAACATTTTCAAAAGGCAACAACTTGATAGATACATTCCATCAATGGCTGGACAAAAATTTGGATATGTTTAAAGATAAGGATCTTTCATTAAATGATTTCCAGTTAGCATACGAAGAGTATCTTTGTACCTCTACGTCATGCAGTTCAACATCAAAGAAATCGACAATTGAAAATTCTAAAAAAAATTGGAAAGAAATGACTTGAAAGAAAATTTCACTATCAAAACAAAGTCTTCAAAATCATCAACTTATTCAAAAATTTCAAGTAAAAAGAAAACATCAAAAAACTCGAAGTCAAAAACATCCAAACAAAAATGGGTTCCGAAGACTTGCATTCTGTCAGTCACTTCGGACTCATCAAATTTGACAAAAAGCTTTTCTGAATCATGTTCAGACTCTTCGGAATCATGTTCGTCACATGAGGCTTCGGAGAATCTGATCAACTTAAAGGCTAATGAAATATCAAAAGAGGCTGTAGAAAAGTGGATTCAAGAATCCTTCGCTTACCCTGAGGACCCAAGATTGATTGGGTACCAACTCCTTCTTGATTAATTGCAAGTAATGTCTACTGAGCGGTACGACACAAAAGGGTACATGGATAGTGGCTGCTCAAGACATATAACTGGGAAGAAAGAATACCTAAGAGACTATAGGACATTGGATGATGCAGGAAATGTACGCTTTGGTAATAATGAAACATGTCCAATTCGTGGTTATGGCAAAATAACAAATGGCCAATTTACAATCATCAGAGTGGCATTTGTTGAAGGGTTAAAACACAATCTTGTGAGTATATCTCAATTGGTCGTTGGAACGGGTAATGCAGTTACATTCGACAACCAAGGGAGTGTCATCACAAAAGAAGCAACAAAAGATGTCTTGTTAAAATCTGAAAGAAAGAGATCAATGTTTCCCTTGAATCTGATGCCAATAACTGGTGGGCAATCTTTCTGTCTTCTCTCAAAAGCCAACTCCGATGTCAGCTGGCTATGGCACCGAAGACTTACACATTTAAACTTCAAAGAATTAAATAAGTTAGTGGCTATGGATTTGGTTCGTGGAATGCCTGCCCTCAAATTCTATAATGACTCACTCTGCTCTGCTTGTGAGCATGGCAAGCAAACAAAACAAAGGCATCCAACTGTGATCGACCCTAAAATCACCGAACCCCTTTCACTTCTCTACATGGTTTTGTGTGGTCCATCCGCAGTGGAGTCAATAGGAAAGAAGAAATACATTCTTGTGATAGTTGATGATTATTCTAGGTTTAATTGGGTCTTATTTTTTAGAAACAAATAAGATTCTACAGAAGAAATCATTAACTTCATTAAGAAAATGGAAGTGATGCTGAACAAGAAGGTCCGAAATGTACACAGTGACAACGGTTCGGAGTTCAAAAATCAACCTCTTGATGGATTCTTGAAGACAAAGGGGATTAGTCACAATTTCTCAGCACCTTACACTCCTCAACAAAATGGTGTTGTAGAAAGGCGAAATCGTTCTTTGTGTGAAGCAGCTAGAACTATGCTTAATTTTGCAAATTTGCCCATGTACTTCTGGGCCGAAGCCATTTCTACTGCTTGCTTCACTCAAAATAGATCCTAAATTCACAAGAGATTTCATATCACACCTTATGAAGTGCTCAACCGAAGAAAACCAAATGTCAAATTTCTTCATATCTTCGGTTGTAGGTGTTTTATCTTAAACTTGAAAGATCATGTGACAAAATTCAATGACAAATCAGAAGAAGGAATTTTCCTTGGATATTCTCAAGATGCAAAGGCTTACAGAGTTATGAACAAGAGAACTCGCAAGATTGAAGAGACCTTCAACCTCTCGTTTGATGACTACTATATCAAGAAATCCTTACATCCATTCCCCATGTCATCCATCTTTCCAAAACCTGCTGTTGATGCTGTACCAATCACCATATTTGATACAGACTTCACACATCTTTTTGATCCACCTGTGAGTGCTGTGGACTCAGAAGTTACGGCACCAGACAACAACGTGTCCGAACTGTCCAAGCTCACAGATGACCCTGATAACTCTTCAACAAGCAGTGTACAAAGACCATCATCAGTTGAGGGGGAGCCATCGAACCGAAGTGAGGGGAATGCAAGTATCGAGGGGGGGGGGCTAAACAAAAGTTCAACATCGCCTCCACAGGAAATCTCTCATATTATGTCCCTGTACCCACCTGTCTAGGGGGAGCCAGAGATTTCCACTCCGAACTCTACATCACCAATCACTTCGGATAGAGCAACCACTTCCTCAACACCAACTATTGTCGAGGGGGAGCATACTCTAAACTCTTCTTCACAATTGCACACACCACAAACAAATGTAACAAACTCAGACAATCATTTAATAATGGGTGATTTTCCATCCACTTCGGGATATCCTTCAGATATCGAGGATATTGATTCTGAAGGACCACCTGATTTTGATCCAAACTATCCTCCTTGGACAAATGGACGAAAAATCATCCACCATCACTTGTCATCGGTAACGTTCGAGATAGAGTATTGACTCGTGCATAACTTCACCAAAGACAACTGGATTTAAACAAAACTTCGGAGTTGTGTATGTTCAATGTCTTTATCTCCAAAGTTGAACCTAAGAACGTTAAAGATGCTTTTGATCACCCTGACTAGATTGAAGCAATGCAGTTGGAATTAGAGGAATTTGAAAGAAACAAACTTTGGAGGCTAATTCCAAAACCTACAAATGCTTCGGTTATTGGTCTCAAATGTGTGTATAGAAATAAGCTAGACACCGAAGGCAATGTGGTTCGAAACAAAGCAAGGCTGGTGGTCAAGGGTTATTGTCAACAGGAGGGCATTGATTACGAAGAGACATTTGCTCCTGTTGCCAGACTCGAATCCGTTCGGATATTTTTAGCTTATGCTGCACATAAAAACTTTGATGTCTATCAAATGGATGTCAAATGTGCTTTTCTGAATGGTGATCTCGAGGAAACCGTTTTTGTTGATCAACCACCTGTCTTTGAAAGTAAAGAACATTCCAACCATTGCTATGTGTTAGACAAGGCTGTCTATGGTTTAAAACTAGCACCAAGGGCTTGGTATGAGAACTTGACAAAATTTCTAAAAGAATCAAATTTCAAATAGGATCCAACACCTTTTTAGAAAGAAAGTTGGATCTCATTTGATGTTAGTCCAAATCTATGTGGATGACATAATCTTCGGATTCACTGACCCCAATCTCTCAAAAGACTTTGACAAACTCATGAAAAGAAATTTTTAGATGAGTATGATGGGAAAGATTAACTTCTTTCTTGGATTACAAATAAAACAATCAAAGGAAGGGATTTTTATCAATCAACAAAAATACATGAAGAGTTTGCTTGAACGCTTCGAAATGACTAATTGTTCCAAAGCAAAAGTTCCATTGCCTGCATGTACAAGGTTAAATCCTTCATTGGACAAACCGAAGACTGACATCCAGACATACCAAAGCATGCTTGGATCATTGCTTTATCTCACAGCTAGTCGACCAGATATCATGTTTGCAGTTTGCAATGTGCAAGATATCAAGCTGACCCTGGGAACCTCATCTGGCTGCGGTTAAAACAATTTTTCGATATCTTCACAACACACCTGCTTATGGTCTGTGGTACCCAGCAAACTCAGGCTTCTACGTACAAGCTTACTCAGACTCCGATCTTGGTGGATGCTCTATTGATCGCAAGGGCACTTCGGGGGGCTGTCAAATCCTTGATGGAAAGCTAATCATCTGGCAATCGAAGAAGCAAACTTGTGTCTCTATCTCCACAGCTGAAGCAGAGTATGTGGCAGCTGCATCTTGTACCTCACAAATCATCTGGATTTAAAGCCAACTTAAGGAGTATGCCATAAACATGAGAACAATTCCTTTGTTCTGTGATTCGCAAAGTGCCATTCGTATATGACACAATCCTGTTCAACATTCCAAGATGAAGCATATAGCTCTTCGCTATCACTTCATCAAAAGTCATGTTGTGGAGGGGAATATTGAGGTGCACTTTGTTCACACAACTGAACAATTGGCAGACATCTTCACAAAAGCTTTGAATGAAGAGGCATTTACAAGAATAGTTCGTGGACTCGGAATGATTGATAGATCCATTCTACAATAAATCTCAGATTTGCTCATTCTTTCCTTAGTCTTTTCAATCGCAAAACAAAAACTCATAACACTCCGAAGACCTCTACCGCTTCGGAGCCCATTGGAGTAAAACAAGTAAAACAACATAATATTGCACCGCAGTACTCCGAATCCTTTTGTCGCTTCGGAGCACCTCGGAACAGACATTTTGGGTTAATAAAATGTCATAAGTGTTAAAACCTTTTGAAACATCTCTTGCCTTCGCATCACAAGGATACAACATTCTCACAATAAAAAGTTGCATCAAAGAAACATTAAAAACAAAGATCACTTGTAAAACCTCAAAAGCTCAAAATCACAATGTCTCATGCATAAATGACCAAGTTTAACCCTCCTTTCATAAATCAACTGATTAAAGGACAAAAATTTGATTTTAGATTCTGATAATCATACATTATTGCACTAAAAGGTATTTGGGAATTGAATTGAAACATTGGTAAGTAAATAGACTTTGGACTGAGGTTAAGGCTATTTTACAGATCAAAGCCTTGTTTGATTCTAATATCCTTAACATAATGTCTATTCCTAACCACCCTACTGACCTTAACTCGCTTCAATATCAAACTAATCATGTAGCCTCAAAACTACACAGGATAACACACGTGTTCCAAAGTTTTCTTCAAAAGTAGTACCAACATTGTCTGATAAGCAAATTTAAAATTCTTTTCATTAATGTTTCAAAATTGAACTAAATGAAGCTTTTCAAACTCAAGGATTGTACAAAACTAAACAAAAAGCACCACAGAAAGAAACCAAATGGTGAAATTTTACTCTTCTGATAAGAAAATACAATGTAACGCCCGGTTTTTCCCAGTACGTTTATTTAATTAATTATGTGATCTTATATTAATTTACTTAATTAAGATCTGATTAATTAAAAGATTTTGTTTATAATTATTGTCATCTTTTAATCGTATAATTAAGTCCGTGAGTTTTATAGCCAAACCCAATTAGAAATTAAGTATTTTCTAGCCCAAAGGCTTAAGTGCTTAGCCCATTTAACCTAGTATATTAGGGCTCAAAACCCTAATTTTATTCATTTCACTCCCTCCCTCTCCCTCACGGCTCTCTCTCTCTCTCCCTCTATATCTCTCTTTATTCCCGGATTTGAGAACACAGCCGCAGTGTTTGGACGATTCCCGAATATTGAAAGGTTGGATCGCCATGAAAATTTAACCGAAGGTTCCCAAGACATATATGAAGGTTTTTACCAGAGGTATTTTGATTTCAAGGTATAGATATTGAGTTATGAATTTCGCAACATAACCTAGGGTTTCTGTCAGATTTCACTGCTGAGTCTCCCTTCTTGTAAAAATCATATCTCGAGTTCTAGGACTCAAATGGACCCACAACCAGTGCCCAAAGTTCAAAAATTGAGTTGAGTAACTTTCTTAAGAATACCACTCTCGCTGAAAAGGATTTATCTATGGGAAACAACAGCTTCTTTGCTGTTAGGTCTAATCTGGGTCTGCTGTGATATGTCATTTTGATTTTATCATTTCTAGGGCTTGGGAAATGATCCAGAGTGATTCCAAGTTCCCACATGTACATTAAATATTGAATTAAAGATATGGAAAAGATGGGATGTTAATTATCATTATAACTTGGTTAGAAGGGATCCATACTCCAGATCAGTGGACAGTCACCAGCTTATACTGGTTCTGTGATTGTCCACAATGTAAATTTTATATCCAGAGCTTGGGAAACTATTTTTAATCGATTAAAACTCTGAGACTTGTATTTATGTGTCTTTCGTTCCTCTAATTTTTGGTTTGGGCTAATTCCACCCACAAGTTGGATAGAGTTGGCCAACATCACCTAACTGTCCGTTTGAAGACAGCAGAGATATGTCTTTTTGTAAATTTTATATCTCTTTCATACTTTGGAGTTAGGGGGAGTTCTTTATGGTTCTGGAAACCTAAGTTATCGTAGTTCTTGTAAAAAATTATTTAAGCCTATGCTTCTGTTTTATATTTTGGAGTAATTCAGTCTTGAGCAGCAGGTCTGTTTTAGAGACCTTGCTGTGATTACTCTTTTCTCATTCCTTAGCTTCACAATTTCATCCTTCTAACCTTTAGTCTTAATTAGGTGAAGTATTGAAGTTTGCACAAGCTTGGTAGCCATATATTGACTTCTATCTGTTATATCACTCACTCAAGGTGAGTTCTCTCACACCGTTGTATTGATGTTTGTGTTTACTAGTTAGCTCGTGTGTGATTGTTTAGATTTATTATTTAAAGCATGCTATATTATTATTATAAATCGTACATGTGCACTATATGTAATTGATTATTACTATGAGGGGTAGTTAGGTAAGATCACCAACGTTATACTCTTTATGAGGTACGGGGATCGGGGCCAAAGGATACGAGATTTACCCGGTGCGGCTCAAACCTACAAGTCCGCCCTATTTTATATAAGCACTGATTCGTTCTTTGCTTAGTTTTTATAATTATAATTGCAAATGGATTAGGGCTGGTAAATGTGAATATTAATATGATGTTTGTGTTTGAATTCACTAAGCTTTTGCTTACGGTTTCCCTAAACATTTTTCAGGTGTTAAGATCAAGGAGGCTCAGGCTTGATTGGAGCATCGTGATTGCCACTACTAGGAATTTTATTTATTTGGGACTATGTCATGTTATGCTTCCGTACTTTACTTTTGTATTTTGCCATGTTTTGGGTTTGAGCTACTTATTTATTTTGGAAACTTATAACTATTTTTATAAAAGTTATCTTTGAAAGTTAAAATATTTTGCGAAAAATTTTGGGTGTTACAAGTTGGTATCAGAGCACACGTTTGAGGGAACTAGGCATTCTTAGGGATGTTCTAGACTTAAATTTGAGGCTCTTAAAATTTTATTTTATTTAAAATAATTTCTTTAAAAGATTTCTGTAAAACTTGAAGACTAGTAGTGGAAGATCTCGCGGTGTGCCAGTCAACCTGCCTTATAAGCTTTGTTTCATATGTTTCTTACTTTGTTAAATTGTTGATTTTGGATTGTTTCAACTGGCCTTAAAATGTTAAGATTATATACTTTGTTAGTATTATCATGTGAGAGAGTTGTATAAATAAACGGCTAGAGCAAACTGGAACTTTTGAAACTAGACGCGAATGCTAGATTGGAACTTGTGTGGAAGGTAGTAGAAGGGCCCCTACTATTTGAAACACCGGTGCCGATTTTGGGTCGGGGCAAGGTTGAAAAATTTCCGGTGAGCTGAGTGTTTGTCTTCCTAGAAATATCTAGGCTGAATTGTCTCTAATATCTTTCTTTTTCTGCGGATGCGGATACCGTCTAAGTCTTCTTCTATTTCTGCTAGACATGTTTCTAATATATACCCCTTAGGTTTTCATGTTCATAAGTTGTTATAAATTGTTGAAGCAGACACGTACTTGGTTAGTTCTAAGCCCGCTGTTGTTATGTTCGATAGCGGTGCTACTTATTTGTTCGTTTCTCGCTCTTTTTCTAATCGTCTGGGACGAGATGTTGGTAGACTATTTCGTCCAACGGTTGTCCGGGTTGCAGACAACCGGACTCTTTATACCGAGGTATACAGCGGTTGTACTCCATAGATCTCTAGCTTAGAGTTTTCTATTGATTTGATCCCCATTGCTGTGAGGGAAGTATGTGTCACCATGGACATGGACTGGCTGGATACTTTTGAAGCTGAGATTTCATGTCACCGTAAGCAGGTGCGGGTTCAAATCTAAGTGGGGGAGAACTGGTCATTATGGGGGGATACACCTCGCCTATCCGTAGCTTCTTGTTCAACGACCGTAGTGGTTAGTGATGTTGCGATTGTTCCCGAGTTAGTGACGTATTCATGGAGGAACTAACTGGAATGCCGCCAGTTCAGCAAGTAGGGTTTCGTATCAACTTGGTGTCGGGCGCAGCTCCGGTGGCTAAGGCTTCTTATCATCTGACACCACCAGAGATGAAAGAACTTCATAGTCATCTTCAGGAACTGAGTGATAAGGGTTTTATTTATGCCGAGTACTTTTCTTTCCCCTCTTGCACTATAACTTTTTTCTATCTCGAATGGCATTCACGATTGTTATAAAAATTATATATAATTGTGAATCAGGCACGTATTTGCTAGATTCTGAGCCCGCTGCTGTTATGTTCGATAGCGGTGCCACTCATTCTTTCGTATTCCGTACTTTTATTAATCGTTTGGGTTGGAGTATCGGAAAATTTGCTCGTCCAATGATAATTGAGGTTGCTGACAACCGAACTATATGTCATCGATGTTTATCGGGGTTACACACTCGAGTTTTCTGGGGTTGAATTCTTCATTGATCTTATTCCTATTGCGATATGGGAGATTTGCGTTATTGTAGGCATGGATTGGCTTGACGCGTTTGATGCGGAAATCCATTTTCGGAAGAAATAGATTTGTGTTCAAAACCCTAGAGGTGGAGAACTTATTATTCCGGGGGATATTCCCCGTCTGGCCTTGGCTTCTTGCTCATCTCCAGTAACACTTGTCGATGTCCCTATTGTTTCCGACTTTAGCGATGTCTTTCCAGAAGAACTCCCTAGTTTGTCAGCTATTCGACAAGTGGAGTTTCGCCTTGATTTGGTACCGGTTGCGACTATGGTAGCTAAATTTTCTTATCTTTTAACACAAAATTACAATAAACTTGACAGGGAATTAGAGGACGTGTTCCGGACGAGTGGTTTTCAGATAACCTATAGGTTCGATACATGGTTAAATTGTTACGTGGATGTGTTATGTATCGGTGATCAAGAGTTTGATGATGCTACGCGGAGCATTACTTTTGTTTCCTTAGAATTCTTTTTCTAGTAGTAATACTTAATCGTTCGTTCCTTGTACTTTTAACTAGTTACTTGGGAGTACCTTTGGACACGTAGGTTACCCTATTGTGGTGAAAGTCGCATACGATAAGACGTAATAGATGCTCGTGTGTACCGAGGTCGTATTAGTGGTTAGTGGTGAGAAGCTACCGAATGATGTGATCACGAGACTGATGTGTGGACTATGTGTGATCATGAGGATAAAGTAGTGAGTCGTGTTCGAAGTGAAGTTCTTTGTTGTTGCAAACTGATATGAGTTCAAAACCAAGCAAGGGAGAACTCTTACTACAAAGTGAAGTCGTTATGCGGGGTGCGGTGTTGGGTTCAGTTGTGAGTAATAAAAAAGATATGCTATAGTGTAGCGGTGTCGAGTGTTAAGCATACATGGCAGTATACGTGATGGCGTGAGAGATGAAGATGGTTGAAGACATGTTCATTAGCAGAGAGTTTGTTGATGTGTTTCAAGATGACCCAAATATGGATGCTTTGTTGGAAACCTTCTGCGAACACCATGGTTCTCAAGGTTTGATCTGAAGTCAAGTTACCACGATTAACGAACTAAGTATATACTCGAAGGATAGAACGTTGGCACGTGTTACAGTAATGACAACGCCTAGTAATATCAAGTATTTTAGGCGTTGTTTAGCCGTGTTTTATTTAATTTATCATTATTAATTGGCTAATATCACTTACTTTTGTGCCAAAGTGCTTGGAAATGTTTTTAGTGTAAATGCAGGGGTTTTAGTGCAATTCTGGAGAAGTTGTGGAGCGAAAAAGGCAAAAAGTTGGACCTGACAGAAATAGAGGCGCTATCTCTTGAGATAGAGCCGCTATCGACAATAGAGCCGCTATTTCTTGAGATAGCGCCGCTATCTCGCGACCGGATAAAATCTTCGTTTTTGAATTTTAAATTCCGAGATTGCGGGTTAAGGCAACACGCGCGTCGCGGATTTTGCTTGGCCGCGACGCGGAAACCCTAATTTCGCACCATTATAAATATCGGAGTCCCGTCCGACTTTTCACTCATCCCGGGACGCGAAGGAAGGATCCGAAGGCACTATTTCGTCAGTTTTTCAGTAGGAATCAACATTTTGGTTAGTTATTTAGTTTTTCTCTTGTTTTATCAACTCGGTATTGAGATATTCCACAATTGGGATTTCCATCGATTACTCGATGTTTGTTTAGATTTATAGTTCTGATTTCAGTAGCATTAGTCAGTAGTTAGATCTGATATTTGATTGTGTGGATTGGATTTGAGTTTGGTTTCTGATTTATATGAAAGTAATCATTCGGTTTGATGTTATTTTGCATTATTGATGTTTGGATGTGTTGGACTGATTGTTTGCTTCTGGATTCTGAATTTAGTTTCTGATTTCAGTAAGTAACATTAGTCTAGGATTTGATTTGGGTTATTTTAGTTCATGTTTGATTTGGTTTTTGGCATTGGTCTTAGAATTGTGTTTTTAGTTGGTTTTTGGCAAAGTAGAAACAATACCGCTGACTGTAGCGTGACACTACTAGTTGGTAATCTATCGTCTTGTCCTAACCACGTAACTCCTACGGATCGACCTTGACTACCGCTGTACTAGTGTGTGTTAGGTATTTTTCTTTATTTTTGACCGCACGACGACCTAGGCGTGTCAAGTAACTGTGAGTTTATGGTGATACCTCTCAGGTTCACTAATACATCAACAGCATGCAGGAAACAAGATTGTAGGACGAGGTTGTACTGCTCGACGAATGAGTGAATTGAAGATTTTCGGGTGGAATCGAAGATGAAGGACGAGCGTCATGGATGTCATGAAAAGGCGTTGGTTAGTACACTAGTCGAGTGTATCACTTGCAAGAAGGAAACACGATTGAACAAGAAACTCTTTCATGGTAGGTTCCAGTCTTAAATCGTAGGGAGGTTTAGAGGTGGAGTTAGAAAGCGCTGATGCGAGTTGTTGTTCTGTTACGAAAGTATTATCTTTAAGGTGTTAAGTGTACCATATATATTGGTCCCAAGAGTTGTAGATTCATGATAGATCAATAGAGTCTAATCATGTATGAAGAAGAAGTGGCTTGTTATGGTCAGAGACTATGACTATGAGATGCTTTCTCATTACGGTAAGGCGAAACTAATTGCTGATACTTCTTTACCAGTGTCCAATTCTTTACCGGTGTCTGACTGGTAAGTCCCTTGAGGAGTTGTGCTTGGGAGAAGTCGTACTTATTTTAGTGTTGTAGATCGTAGTAAGTCGCCAGAAGAGGCCGTTCTGTTCAAGAATGCCAATTGCGAGAGAGTTACGGGTGATTTTTCGACTATTTCTAAAACATCTAGGTTTAGTGTCATGTTACACTCGAGCGTAATGTCCCTTTTCAACAGGAGACCAAATTTGTTTTGCTATACACCGCCAAATTTAAGGGATATTAATGTGCTCGTAGATTTGTGTTGATAGTGTGTGGGTATATTTTTGTACCAATTAGTGTGTGTAGGTACGGTTGCAGTACCAGATTATTGTATATTCACAGTTTCTGTACAATGTCAGTACATAGTATTTGTATATAGGTGCGGTGTCTGCACTAGTTTTTACGGATAATAAGTTATGTATGCCTATTTTTGGGGACAATATCAGTCATCAGGTATTATGGAGTACGGGTGTTGTGCTCAAGACGACACTAATGTTAAAATTGGTGTAGATTTGCTATGTTATCACAGGTGGTTATCGTGGTATTTACATTATTACGAGGTGTTTGGACCTCTATTTCCAGGTGAGGTCTGAAGATTGTTGTGTGTTCCGCCAGAAATATGAGTGATTTGGATTCGTAAGAGGGAACGTTGATGGCCAGGGTAAAAAATTTGCACGGGTATTACACGAGTGGGTAAAGTAGGGTATCGTTTAGAGTTACTACACGAGTTGAGCGTGTTCCATCACCGTTTCCCATGTGACTCAGTTGTGAACGTGTTTTGGGAGATGGAATAACTGTGGTCTCTTTCGAGAATCATTGGGTAGACGTACAGTTAGTTACATGAAATGATGATCCCCATCAATGAGAAGAAGACACGGACCTTGCGTAACAAGGTGGTTCGAACGTTGAAAGTCCAGTGGCAGCAACGAAAGGGTTCATAATGAATCTGAGTGCCAGAAGTGGAGAGGCGTGTATACGGTTCATGTTTGATCACTAGCAGTGACTTCGAGGACGAAGTCGTTTTCAATTGGGGGAGAGTTGTAACATCACAATTTTTAGAAATATTATTATTGTCTATATTTTAATTATTGGATATACTTATTATATAGAAAAGAGAGTAAATAATAATAATATTAATTACTTATTGGTTAAATGACACTTTCCACGTTTCTCGGTTACGGAAATGTGTTGTTGATGATACCATGGTGGTACCATTGGAGGATATCCAGATTGATGAGCGTCTCAACTATGTTGAGCAAGCAGTTGCGGTTTTAGATCGGGAAACGAAGACCCTTCGGAACAAAACTATAAATTTGGTTAAGGTTCAGTGGCGACATAGACGGGGTTCGGAATGGACGTGGGAACCGGTAGACGAGATGAGGACTCATTACCCAGATTTATTTATGGGCGATGACTTCGAGGACGAAGTCTGTTCCTAGTGGGGGAGAGTTGTAACGCCCGGTTTTTCCCGGTACGTTTATTTAATTTATTTATTTATTTATGTGATCTTATATTAATTTACTTAATTAAGATCTGATTAATTAAAAGTTTGTGTTTATAATTATTGTCATCTTTTAACCGTATAATTAAGTCCATGGGTTTTATAGCCAAACCCAATTAGAAATTAAGTATTTTCTAGCCCAAAGGCTTAAGTGCTTAGCCCATTTAACCTAGTATATTAGGGCTCAAAACCCTAATTTCCTTCATTTCACTCCCTCCCTCTCCCTCACGGCTCTCTCTCTCCCTCTATATCTCTCTTTATTCCCGGATTTGAGAACACAGCCGCAGTGTTTGGACAATTCCTGGAGATTGAAAGGTTGGATCGCCATGAAACTTTAACCGAAGGTTCCCAAGACATATATGAAGGTTTTGACCAGAGGTATTTTGATTTCAAGGTATAGATATTGAGTTATGAATTTCGCAACATAACCTAGGGTTTCTGTCAAATTTCACTGCTGAGTCTCTCTTCTTGTAAAAATCATATCTCGAGTTCTAGGACTCAAATGGACCCACAACCAGTGCCCAAAGTTGAACAATTGAGTTGAGTAACTTTCTTAAGAATACCACTCTCGCTGAAAAGGATTTATCTATGGGCAACAACAGCTTCTTTGCTGTTAGGTCTAATCCGGGTCTGCTGTGATATATCATTTTGTTTTTATCATTTCTAGGGCTTGGGAAATGATCCAGAGTGATTCCAAGTTCCCACATGTACATTAAATAATGAATTAAAGATCTGGAAAATATGGTATGTTAATTATCATTATAACTTGGTTAGAATGGATCCAAACTCCAGATCAGTGGACAGTTACCAGCTTATACTAGTTCTGTGATTGTCCACAATGTAAATTTTATATCCAGAGTTTGGGAAACTATTTTTAATCGATTCCAACTCTGAGATTTGTATTTATGTGTCTTTCGTTCCTCTAATTTTTGGTTTGGGAAAATTCCACCCACAAGTTGGATAGAGTTGGCCAACATCACCTGACTATCCGTTTGAAGACAGCAGAGATATGTCTTTTTGTAAATTTTATATCTCGTTCATACTTTGGAGTTAGGGGGAGTTCTTTATGGTTCTGGAAACCTAAGTTATTGTAGTTCTTGTAAAAAATTATTTAAGCCTATGCTTCTATTTTATATTTTGGAGTAATTCAGTCTTGAGCAGCAGGTCTGTTTTAGAGACCTTGCTGTGATTACTCTTTTCTCATTCCTTAGGTTCACAATTTCATCCTTCTAACCTTTAGTCTTAATTAGGTGAAGTATTGAAGTTTGCACAAGCTTGGTAGCCATATATTGACTTCTATATGTTATATCACTCACTCAAGGTGAGTTCTCTCACACCGTTGTATTGATGTTTGTGTTTGCTAGTTAGCTCGTGTGTGATTGTTTAGATTTATTATTTAAAGCATGCTATATTATTATTATAAATCGTACATGTGCACTGTATGTAATTGATTATTACTATGATGGGTAGTTAGGTAAGATCACCAATGTTATACTCTTTATGAGGTGCGGGGATCGGGGCCAAAGGATACAGGATTTACCCGGTGCGGCTCAAACCTACAAGTCCGCCCTATTTTATATAAGCACTGATTCGTTCTTTGGTTAGTTTTTATAATTATAATTGCAAATGGATTAGGGCTGGTAAATGTGAATATTAATATGATGTTTGTGTTTGAATTCACTAAGCTTTTGCTTACGGTTTCCCTAAACATTTTTCAGGTGTTAAGATCAAGGAGGCTCAGGCTTGATTAGAGCATCGTGATTGCCACTACTAGGAATTTTATTTATTTGGGACTATGTCATGTTATGCTTCCGCACTTTACTTTAGTATTTTGCCATGTTTTGGGTTTGAGCTACTTATTTATTTTGGAAACTTATAACTATTTTTATAAAAGTTATCTTTGAAAGTTAAAATATTTTGCGAAAAATTTTGGGTGTTACATCCAAAAAGGGAAAGATAACCTTCAAAATGAAAAGGTGAAAAACTCAAAAATTCAAAATGTCAAAAGAATCAAAGACAACAAACAAGTAAAAAGATAAACAAGGGAGTGCAAAAGAAAGGTAAATTAGCACTCAAAGGCATATTCTTCTGTTTTAAATAACAATACAAGGAACTCCTATAACATAGTTGAGTACCATGTAGAGAATATGAACATTTCAAGTAATCTATCTTAAATGGTAAAGTTGGGGTGGTGTACGAAGCTCAAAGGCTTGTCATCAGAGCATAGTATCCAAACACTTCAACAGATGAAATGGAATAAGTTTTTCAAAAAGTTATTCAAAACCAATCCAAATTTAAAAACACTTTTGATGCTCAATTTAAAATGAAAGTCTTCTAAATTTTAATGCAAAGAATGTTACCATTACTTGATATGAAAATTTTGAAACACAAAAGGAAAAATCAAAACTTTTATTTCTAAATGCGAAATTAAGTTCACATTGGGGTGATTAGACTTATACATTCATGACTGATATTGAATCAAACAGACTTTGATATGAAAAATGGACTTCCAACATGATCTGAATGATTCTGAAAATTAACATGTTAAATCTTCATTTTATAATATTCAGGGAAGCCAAGGTTAAGGGTCATAATGCATCTCTCAAAGTTAAAACAAAATATATTCCAGGAAAACCAAAAGGAATAATGTTAAGAGAAAAACCATGGACTTCGGAGTATTGTGTTATCAATACCTTTCAGAGCTGCACACAACATTTACTAAACCTTTATACTCCGAAGGAAACACATATCAGTTGCGAACATCCTTGTTGATCCGAAGTCAATTTATTGTTCAAATGATTTTCACATTTATGTTAATGACAGAGACAAACATTCTTTTAAATTAAATGAACGTTATAAAACAGCTGTCATTGAGAGAATAAAGGGGAATCATAACAAAAAGATCCTATGGAAATGGCGGTTCAATTTCAAATCATTACAACTGACAGCCGGACGTTTCCACTTTTTGCAGGGTTAGTGGGACGCGCAGGTGCTGAGGTGTCCTGGTATTACTGGACCAGTTCAAACGTGCATTAAATGGCCTTGGGACCACGAACACTATATAAACCTCACACCGCTTCAGTTCTTCTCTTTACGCGATCATTACTCTCAAGCTTTCTCTGTAAAATTTCTCTCAAGAACCCTAATTTCTCTGCATCTTTTTCCTCAAAACATCAATGGTGACTAAAGGTTCCTTGCAAACCACTGAGGCAATCTCCATCCCTGTACTCAAGAACCAATCTGCAAACTTGGTTCTTCGCACCGATCCAAACCTCTACCCTCAACCATTCGTCGCTCTTGTGGAATGTTTGATGGCATCTGTTCTTGGTCATGCTCTGACCCATGCTCCCGCTATTCTTGCAACCCTGGTGCATAGAGCTCACTACACATCAAATGCTCTGTTCGACTCCAACAACAATGTCAAATCTGTGTTCTATGAGTCTATAGATACAAGGGGCAAAACCAAGAAAGTGCAACTGACGAAAGAAAAATTTGCTGAAGCTCTTCATCTTCCAACCTACAACTCTAAGGAGATGGTCATTCCTACTGCTGAACAACTGGTTGACATGTTCGATGCTATGGGGTACGAGCCACAGTTGGAGACCATCAGCACCTTCAAGAAGAAACAACTTCCTGATCTTTGGAGGTATTTTTTCAGCATCTTCCTTAGATGTCTGTTAGGGAGTACCTCTGGTCTAGACTCTGCGAGTCAATCCTTCCAGAGTTTGCTGTATGGCATCTACTATGATGTAAAGGTTGATTTTGCATCAATCCTTTGGGCTGACTTCTGCTCCCACATCAACCACTCACTCAAGGGAACTAAGATTTCCAATGCCAGATTTTGGGCAATAGTCGTTGATGCCCACTACAAACAGATAGGGTTTGTTTATGACTCTAATGTTCCTGAGATGAGATACACACACATCACAGTTCCTCCATTGGATGAAGTACCTGCTGAATTTTGTGCTCAAATCCCTCAAGTGATGCTCTCTAAAGTCCCAATGGAATGTGATGAGGCTAACACGTATCGCAACACTCTTGAGATACCTATCCTGTTCGAGAGATCACTCCAGCTGCACCTACCAAAGCCCCAGCAAAGGCAAAAGGAAAGAACAAAGCTATTGGTGGACCCAGTGGTCTGAAGAAGGTCGAGAAGAAAAGAAAAGCTTCGGAGCAAGCAACTCCGAAGAGGAAACAACCCAAGAGGTCAAGGAAACTGCTTGTGGTGGATGAATCTTCAGAGTCAGAAAGGACTCCATCTGTCCGCATTGAAGAAGAAGAAGAACACCAATCATCTCCTGTTCATGAAACTAGACCACCAACTCCACCACATACTACCACACCACCTCCTCCACCACCAACTACATCCGAACCAACTTCAACAATTCATACAACCACTTCGGATGTGCCTTCGACCACTGCTCCACTAACCATAACAATTTCAACTTCTCAAACCTCCACAATACTCACATACTCAACAACAACACCACCTACCACTGCCCAACAAACAACTACAATCCACATCTCATCTTCTGAGGTACCTCCTACATCTACCATCACTAAAACTCCACCAACTTCCACCCCTCAAACATCTCAACCAATAATCACCTCTTCAGAACCATTACATACAGAACATCTCATCATCTGGTATGGTACATCACTTCCTGATTATCCATTCTCAGATGATTTCGATATTGAAACAACTACACCTTCAAAACCCCCATCAAAAGAAGAAGTTGTGGCTGCCTTTCACATGGCACCGCTTACAGCAGAAGACGATGAGGATGATAGTCTTGATGACTCTGACTTCATCCTTGGAAAACAATACAAAATTCTCAATCGCAAACTGTATGCTCTTCTCCAGTCCAACACTGGCTTCGATCCCACAAGAAGGACTGTGGCAAGTGTTGAAGATCAAGTGGCTGAAGTTCAGAAGACCTTGACTGACAAAATGGATGAAATGGTCAAGGCTTCGGAGAAACGGATTCTCGATCACCAGATCGAAGTCCAACGTATTTTGGAGGGGAAGTTCAACACTGCGGTTGAACAGGTTGAAGAGAGGCACAGGCTCCTTAAGGAGCAAACGGAGAAAAGTGTCAAGGATTTAGTAGACAAGATGGAGATATCCCACTCCGAAATGGTGAAGGCTCTGACTGACCTTCGTGAAGAGACCAAATCCTTCAACTCGCAGTACCAAACGAGCTTTGCAAAGCACTTTTCTGATGCTCACAAGCGAATAGAAGAGCTAACTACTGAACAATCACGCTCAGTAGTGACAGATTTTGCAAACGAAGTGAAAAGAACAAATGCTGCTATCACTTCGGATCTCATTGAAAAACTATGGCGAACTCTCCAGCCTATGATCCACATGTCATTAAGAATGGAACGAGCCAGCAGGCCGAATCCTCAGCCAGTTGCTCAGGCTGAACCATTGGTTCAACCTTCACAAGGGGGAGAATCCGTAGCCTTAGGATCTCAAGCTCTTGTTACGCAAGCCTAGGTCACAGCAGCACTAAAAACTCAAGCTCAAGGTACTATAACTATAACCACCGCACCAAAAACCACTTACCAAACCACAATTTTGGGAAGGCCATCTTTCATTCCAACAATTTCCACAGCTGGTCCTGCCTTCGGAACCACCACGACAACAGAAGCAGGTGGATCCAGTTCAAAGTCACAAGGCAATGTGCTGAGGATTGCTGCACACATGGAGCAAGTACATAAAGAACGGGAGGAAGACTACAAGAAGATGCTCATGATAAACAACATAGCTCATGAAAATCAGACTTGGACTACGGAACTGAAAACAGCCATCGGTTTCAATGACTTCACAGTCCTTAACAGGCTTCCTCTCCGAAGCCTTGAGACCAAATCCAGAATCAGTCGTCAACTTGACCTCCCGTACAATCCGAAGACTTTTTCCTTTCTTCAATTTGAAAGGCATGTACCAAAGGAGCAGTTGACTGAATTCAAGAAGAGGAAGGTGGCATTCCATGCAAAGTTCATTCAGGCTCCGAACTATATATGGAGTGAGAAGAAAATTGTAAAAATCATTTCTATCAAAGAAGGAGAGACATTCGTTGGCTTCTCAGACATTGACTTCTTTGTGCTTCAGGGTGTCAACAAAGAGGATTCAGGATTCTCGATAGCTGACTTCCTAATCATGAATCCAAATGACTTCATTGTGCTTCTTGACATTCTGAAGTACTCAAATAGGAATGAAGCTGAGTCAGTGTCGGTCTTCACTGATGCTTTGAACCACATCTCCTCCTTCTTAAAGAATTACATGTTGAGATTTGCCAGGTTTGACATAACGGTGGAAAAGCTCTTCGGACAGGCACTATCACCCCCGCCAACAACAATTGAAAATTTTGGGCATTTGAAGGCTAGGCAGATTGTAAAAAAGCCTTGGGATGTTATTTTCAAAGGTCTGTCAAATGATAGTGAAACAATGGTCACAAAACTTTTCGAGATTGATTACATAGGCCTTTACCCTTCGGAATCCATTTCCCAGGTGATAGGTCTAGTAAAGAACTGTTTTGTGAACACTGCGGAAGAGAAGAAGAAAGTGAAAGACTATCTCAACTGGTGGTTACAAGTGAGATATACTTTGAAGCAAGTATACAAGACTCACTACAAGAAGTAGGCTTTGGATGCACTTCACAAAGAGGGGGAGATTGTTGAGTCTATTTGTGCTGAAGTGCTCAACTATCGAAGACCTGATCCAAAGACCCCGAAGTCTGAAGACTCCGAAGGGTATATCCTGGAGGATCCGAAGACTTCTTAGCAGTAGTACTTTTTGTAGGCACGCGTAATAGTACATTACGTGGTGCATGAATCTAGTATCCTATTGGTTAGTACTCTGATAGAATATTATCTGTAATAAAGTTGTACTATGCATATCACTGATCAAGTATAAATATCAGTGATACCATACCGTGTCAAAGTGCGAATTGATAATAGTCCCATTGTAAAACCCTAAATCAATCAATCAAAGCATTCGGCACAAGTTATCCAATTCACTCTGTTCATTAATTGTTCTTATCACTGTGTGATTGCTTAGTACAAGTTATACTGTTAGAATACTAGTCATCATTTGATTATTAAATTGATTTTAACACCCAACAGTGCAAGAATTTGACATATCTTGAATCATATTCATTTGGATGACCTCTTTTATAAGATTTTATAATGATAATGTTAATAATTTATTTAAACTATCGTCAACAAATCTAAATAAAGTGAAATTACTTTTCAAAATCAATTTACAAGAAAAAACTAAAGTTGAATGAGATTACACATGTAACCACGAGTTTCGCACTGATATCGTTGTAAATATCGGTTAACATTATGAAATGAGGGATTTCCTTATAAGAATTGTACAAATAACCACAAGTTTTGCACTGAGGTCGTTTTAAAATACTAGTGGACATTATAAACTAAGGGATTTCCTTATAAACAACATCGTTTTGATGCTTTTACTTATATTTCGTATTGAGCCTGGTCAAATACGACCCTCACTACAAAAGGGCTATTTTGTAGTGACATTTCTCAATGACCATTACACAGTGCCACTTGACGGTGGTCATTTCTTATTGTCCATTCCTTAGTGGCTATTTTAGAGAGGCATTTGTTAATGGTTATTTAAAATGACATTCTCGGTGGCCATTTTGCAGTGATATTTATTCACAGTGCCATTTATTAGTGGCATTTCCCATGGACATTTCTTTCAGTGGCATTTCCATAGTATACATCATTTCATAGTGTGGGTGATGCTACCTGGTTTTGTTCGTGTATAGAATCTCCGAGCAGCAATGGATATACATGTAGAAAGAGAGATAAGGAAAATAAAGGCCATGAGTAGTGCCATGATTGCTTCTAAGGAAAATAAAGGCCATGAGTAGTGCCAGGATTGCTTCTAGTAATACTCTATGATACCTAAGTTAGGGAATCGGGTCGACGTATTAGTATTAGTAGTTTGAAGGATGTCGAGTGACTTCTTTCTCTTGTCTGGTTTGGGCACTGTTTGGTTTTCTATTTATATTATTCTTAACGTGTGATATAAGTTTGATGGTGGTACTTGCATGTATTTGTTTAAGTAGTTTCGTTGTACTATATTTGATATAAAATAGGGGTCGTGGTCCTTTGTTCTGTTTAACCGAGATCTTCATGGTTGTAAAGATTTGCCTCCCAATTTGGTTGTGGATATTGTTGGGCTTCCTTATATCCAGATAAGAGCTTTTTTTAATTTTGTTGTATCCGTACTGTGTATCCGGGTTGGGTGTCTAAGGAATGTTCCGGGACGGACCAGGTTATATGCCAATAGAGACCCCTAGTCCGGGTATGTATGGCACCCTATGTGGCACACATACCGAACTTAAAGGAGGTGGATTTTCAGTTTCTGATAATTCTCAGATCCCTATTTTCCAGGCGTAATAATAGTGTAACCGTCAGAATTGAAGATTGTTGGATCCTTACACGATTTCCAAAAACATCATTGCCCTTATTTAAGGGGGAGTTACTGTTCATTTTTTTCTAGTATATTTTTCCCATGTCTTGCCATTTTCTCTGCCATTCTTCGTACTTCTTTTTGTATCTTGTGATTGTTCATGGCTCGTTCTATTGCTCTTCCAAATATATTTTTTTGACATATCCTCGTAACAATTCCAAGCTATGGTGGCCAAATGTCATCTAGTCGAGGAAGACGTTGCCGAGTTGCCAGAATCGATGGTTGGAATTGACAATACTCCTTGGGGAAAGATAGGGTTTTATGCATACTTCTTCGAGATTGGTTTATGAATCCCTCCTTGTTCCTTTTTGGTAACATTATGAAGTTTTATCTTGCACACTTAGCACAACTAAACCGACGGGGTTTCAAAAATTATTTGCTTTGAACTTCTTTCATTCACTATTGGTATTGTGCCTATTGTTGACTTATTCCAACGTTATTTTCATATCTTCAAAAGTTGTGGATGGTTTACATTTCATGCACAAGTGGAGAGTGTTGTTGATGGGCTGCCTGAATCCATCAAGGGTTGGAAAACCGATTTATTTTGGGTCACGTGGATCGATTCGCATTTCACAACACCTCTCTGTCTCGTGATACCATTAAGGATAGCCACTCTAGGGAGAATGCTGAGATGAAGGAGGCGACAACAAAGATTGCTCTCTTTTCAATCAATAGTTGGAAGTTCCCTGAGCCCATGTTGGCCTTAGTTAGGATGAGTGCTCACTTTTTCGTCTTGGTATGTTTTTATATGTTTTAGGAGTTTACTTATTCATTGTTGCTTTCCAGGTGGTGAACAAGTTCCATTCTTTCTCTATGAGTTCATCAGGGGACATGCCCCTCAAGTGGCACTCATATCGGATCATGAGGAGGATGTTAGCCTTGAGGACGTTGGGACGATAGTCTAGTTAGGGCTACCGATTATGATGCTGGGTGATGCGTGCAAATAAATCCGTGGCAGATGCCAAAAATTTGATGTTAGATCCATTTTAAATTTATAAAACCAATTTTACCTCAACTAGGGACTATTACACACTAGGAAGTGAACTTAATCATGTAGCAATATAGTTGTGGTAAGAAAGGTGTCGCACTCTTGTGGAACGGGTATGAAAATAGTAGCTTGTTTTGATTACCGGTTAATACTAAAACATTATGTAAAATGGGAATTTGATATAAAATGTGAAAACAAAAGAAAAGGGAAAACAAATGCAACTAATATGCAAACTGATTTGGAAATAGTTCTGAAGGTATTCTTATTTAGACTTGACTTCACCCCCTAATTATAACTGATTTCTATTAAGTACAATGGTTATTAATTATTGGATTAAGCACCTCGGCGGTGTACTTGCTACACGATTTGATCAAGGCAAATAAGAACAACAATGAGAACACAAGAAACTGAACAAGAACACAAGGATTTAAAGTGGTCCACTCGATGCAAGCTGATCAAGCTACATCCACAGTAGGAACTAGAGAGATTTGTTTTATTGATCCGCCAAACAATCTATACAAATATTTACTGCACTTTCTCTTAATTTTTGGATCACGCTCTTGACATTCTAAATTTTTCCAAACCGAGATCGTATTTATACCGAATAAGGAGATCTTCAGCGAATGAAAGAAAATCTTCTAGCACAATGCTTATGCGCTAGGCCGGTGGATGGGACATTTCATGGATCATACAGAAGTAGCTCCTCCTGGCACCGCCATTGCTTCGCATCGTATTGCCCAACCGAAGCCATGTCTATTGATCCGTACCGGAGCAAGGCTTGCCTCGGTCCTGCTGATCTAGATGTCTTTGGTTCCACCCGAGCTATTGATCTACTATAAAAAGTGTTGTTGTTAATCTGGGTGGAATGCACCTGACTCGTGATACTTTTTTACATTTGCATATCTGCATTCAGTTCGTCTAAGTGAGGCAAAGATACTTCCTCGAATGATGAAAGGATCCGACCGAAGCACAACCATCAACTGCACCGGCTGAAGATGCCTCGGTTCCTGGCTGCTTTTGTCAGCCAATTCTCCTTCGGCCGACTGGACTTTCTTGGTTCGTATTAGACTATACATACTTAACAATTAATCTATTATTCATTGATTCCTAAATTATTATAACCAATTATTGCATAGAATGGTCATCTAATGCATCTTACACATTAATGTTCAGTACTTTGTTGTTGTGGCAAACTCTCCTAGTAGTGATGAATATTACATGTAGAAAGAGGACAGGGAAAATAAAGGCTAGGAGTATTACCATGCTCCTCGTAATACTCTCTTTGATGCCTAAGTTAGGGAATCAGGTCGACGTATTAGTAGTAGTAAGTTAAAGGACGTCGAGTAACTTCTTTATAGTCGTAGTCCTTTGTGTTGTTTATCCGGGATCTTCATGGTTGTGGAGATTTTCCTCTTGATTTGGTTTTAGATATTGTCAGGCATCCTTATATCCTAGTAAAAGCGTTTTCGGACTTTTGTTGTATTCGGACCATGTGTCTGGATTGAGTGTCTAATGCATGTTCCCCACCTAACTAATTGGGCGGGACTAGGTGATATACCAGTAGTGGACCCATTTTGCAAGGACATACTATGTAATATAAAAATATCAAAACAATATCCTTTATGATGGGTAGAGTGGAGAGAAAGATGGTGAAATATTGCTAGCTGTACTGTCGGGACCACTAGTACTTGGTACTGACGATGCCATTGCTCCGTGTTGTCATGTAATAGTCACTTATAGAATAATCATTTCTAATCAAGAAAACAAGCTTTACATTTATAACTACATTCGCCAAAACTACAGACTATCACAAAATTAGGCAGTGTACCTAATCATATAATAACTTAGTGCTGGTAAGTACAGGTGTCGAACTCTTAGGGTTCGGGAGTGGTAATCTAGCAAATTAAATCACTAAACAAGCAGTCTCTAAATACTGAGGATTTCAAAAGTAATGTAAATTAAGACTAGAACCATAGGCATTGAATCTAGATTCGTGCAAGTTTTTAAAGGCATTTTACTTTATCAATACAATCATAAGCTTTAGTCGGTTCAAGGTAGTGCAATGGTCAATTGAGAATGATTCACTAATTTCTAATATGATTAGTTGACTTGGTCCATCTAACTAACTCTATGCTCATAAGGACTTTCGATTAGAATGGTGATGCATCTACTATCCCTGTTACCAGCTTTTAAGTTCATATTATGCAAGATTTAATCGAGCTTACCCCCATGGTCATGGACGTCCGCAAGAGCACAAAATGGTCATCTAATGCTACTCACACACATTAAAGATAGTTAATTGATTACTTGAACATAGGGTTTGGTCCACCTCTAGTCATAACATTCTAATGGTTATAGACTAGTTATGATTCAAGTTAATAATCAGAATTGTCATCCAGATTACGTCACTCAACAACAAATAATCAATACCACTTCCCTAATACATATGGATATGTGATTAAACTGACATAATAAATTAAATTAAACAATGAACCATGCCAAAAATTAAACCAAAAGCTTAATTGTATTAAACCAACTAAGACATGAGATTTAATCCGAAAATCATCAAAATAATCATAGAATGGATCTAACTCAGAATGTAACAAAAAAGAAACAAACTACACATATAACCAAATGATTATTTGTGAGTGATTCTTCAACACATTGCAATGAATCCTTATTCTAGCCCTTGAAATGCTGAAATCACAACCCTAGGTCAACTAACCCTCAGGTTTCTGATTTATGATGTTTATACCTTGTGGGAGTATTGTATCTCGTGTATATCTATGGTATCTCCCATCTGGAATACGAAAATAGGCTATTTATAATGACTTTAACCGACTTAAGATCGCGTCGCTAAGGTCTTAGATAGCGCCGCTAACGTAACAAACACCCATCGTATACGCGATAATTATCTTCACTTCACGTTTGGATTTCATGCCTTCAACGTTGTGATGCCTTATCATAGCGTCATTATCATCCATTATTCGCATTGCTAGCCTCAACAACTCAACATTTTTCTTTATGTTATGATTTCGTTACAATTTCAGTCCTTTTCGCTCAAAATCCATTAATCCTGTAAAATAACACCTTCCAAGCATAGTGAGTATTTTTAGTCCATTATATATCAATTAATGCTAAAAACTAACTCGTTAATGCCCAAAATATATGTACTAATAACGCGATATCACTTCGGACGGGGCGGGTCGCGATATATGAAAGTGATGCGGGTTTGTGAAGTGGGTGAACCCACAACCTTTGCAACCATTTTCTTAAAAAATTTGACTTAATAAAATTATTTTACCCCGTCACCGTTATAAATACACCACTCAACCACTTCAAACATCACAAAATCCTTCTACTCTCAATTTTATGTATACTTTCTTTAGTTTCAAGGGTGAATCTATCATACTCCGATCACCACATTCCTAAGAAGTGGACTCCAAACAAGGAGGTGGCATTGACAAACACGTATATTGACAACTTTGACAATTTGGGTTGGCAACTTCTAAAACCGAGTTAAGAAAAAATTCAAAGCACTAATGGTCACTGTATCAGAAGAAATACCAACTTAATATCAAGTTAAGGGATTTGAACTGAAAAGTATGGGAAATTAACAACATACTAAACAACTTATTGGTGAATCGAGAAAACAGAAAAAACGACGATAATATCTTCCATAGAGCTCTCAAAGAATATCGTCTGACAAACAACGGGATACCTTTTAGCCAAACCGAAACTTGAAATATTGTGAGGAGCTCACCAAAGTGTTGTGCCACCAAAGTGTTGTTCCTTTAGGGTGAAGGGCATTATTGTTTTAGGGATTTTATTATCGATTTGAAGATTTAAATTTTCGTATTTATGTTTTAAATTCCTATATAAAAAATTTTTAATTCTCGTTTGTAGTTTTATGTTTTTTTAATGAAATGTTAATTTTAATTTTACTTATAACATTTTAAATTAAATGTTATTAAAAAGCTTATGTGGCTTTGTGGGTTGAGAGGGATGAGAAAGATTGTTTATTGTGTTATGGGTTGAGAAAGATAAACGTGAGAGAAGATAAAAAAACTGATATGTCATTGTGGGTTAAATGGGTTGGGAAAGATGGACTCCCCACCCTTATAAGCAAATCCCTCTTTTGCAATATCACTAAAATTTCGTAGTGATCTCACTACAAAATGTATAGTTATTTTACAAATTTCATTAAACATGACTATTTTTGTAAAATAATTAAGAAAAGTACCTATATGTGTCATTTTTCTAAAAGATCTTATCCTAGCATATCATTTGATATGGATATGTATGTAATCTCAGTATTTGAATAAATTGTGTAATAATTGAGGCAAGAGTAGATAATGCTCTTGGATTAAGTAACTGTTGGATTAGGTGTCTAATCCATGACTTGTAATTGTACCTTTTATCTTATGATTAAAAGCAAAGTCCATTTGGGTTGCCCTCATGGGTGGATGATAGTTCAGTAGAGAGAATAGTTGATTTATTAATTGTATAATAAATCAATAGATTATATATATATATATATATATATATATATATATATATATATATATGGTTTAATAATATATTTAAGTGTTAATATATTAATTAGAAACTATATTAATTAATTGAGATTTAATTTAGAATTGATTGGATTTAATTTGGACATTAAATTAATTAATTAAAAGGTGCAGGGACTGGTTTGGCATTTATTCAATAGTTGAATAACTGGCCAGGTAAAACCAGGGACAAAAAGTGGCGCCAACCTGGAGGCTCCTCCGGGGTTTGGCGAAACCCTAATTAGGGTTTTGGTAAGCCTAGTCCAAGTGGTCAAAAGCCTTGTCCAGTTGGAGGCTCCTTAGGGTTTCAGGTGTAACCCTAGGAGGCTATATAAGGAACCCCCTGGCACCTGATTATTCACGCCATCTTCTCTCTGGATTCACTCTGCTGGACTGATTCTTCCATCCCTTGGGTGTGACTTGCATTTGAGGCAGGATACTTTTGCTGCTGCTTGAAAAGGATCATAAGATCAAAGGTTGGTTTTTCTAATTGTTCTTTAGAATTAAATTGTTTCATTTAGGTTCTTAGTTCTAATCTTCATAGAAGAAAACATAGATCAATATTAGGGTTGCATGTGAACCTTAGGCAATTTTGTGTTCATTGATTGCATAGAAACCCTTCAGTGATATCAGAGCTAGCTTGTTTTCTTGTGATTTGATTATGAACTGCATAAACTGTTTGTGCCTAAGGGTTTCTTGCGAAAATAAACCCTTGGGAGGAGGCCAAAATCGATCTCAAGGCTAGGGTTTCCTAACCCTAGCCGCCAACCCCATATGGTCCCCCTTGAATGCTTGATTTGCTTGCCTTTTTATGTGTTGTTATTTTTGGTAACTAAATCAACTAAAATAACTTGAACCCTAATTCCTTGGCTTGTAATTTTCGAGATTCATGGGACAAATACAGATTAATTAATTTGATTAATTTGGTAATCTGTAACCTAGATTTAATTAGTTTAATTAACTGATTAATTTAAGACCAATTAAATAGGTTTAAAGAATTAATTAAAATTTTCAAAAAAATTAGTAATAATTTGCGAAAATTAAGATTAAATTAGTTCTAAAATATTTTAATGAGATTAAAATACATCTTATATATATTTATGATTAAAAGTTAATTTAATATATATAAGAAAATTGGTTAGTCTACCGCTAGTAAGCCTCATTCACAAAACTGTCTTATAAAAAGGGTATAAGGCGACTGACTATAAAATGTTAGTCTAATGGGTATCTACTCTTACCCACCGCTCTCCTGGTCAGTCGAGTGTCGTTAGCCGAACGGGTATGATAGAACCGCTAAGCCTCTTAAAAGTATAATGCTACAATTGAAAGTACTAGAACCCTAAACAAATCCCAATCTAGTTACTTTAGTTAAAAAATGTGAATTGGTGCTAATCCATGAAATTGCACATTGCACTTTGTGAAACGTTGGTGGAGCGTGTGTGGTTTACCGGCACGCCAAATGGGGTCCGCAAAGAGTCGCAATGGGTTTCTTGATTTTGTCATTATTAACGGAGCGTGTGTGGTTTACCGGCACGTTAATTAGAGATGACAATTGACTTCAAGAGTACCAAGAAATTTGCATGGTTATTCACACCCGGTTTGTGATCCTCGGTATCCCAGTCACAAACAGTGGGGCATTCCCAAGATTAAAACATGCTATCGAACAGTTCGATAAATCTCAAAGAAACTAGGAATTCCATTATAATATGATTATGTTTCCGCGGTGGAATTGGCTAAATCGTCATTTGCCTACCTTGTAAAATTTGCAATATTGATTACGGCATCCCTTTTCAGTATTGTAGATTGTTATTGTAGGATCCTAGCCTCGTATTTATTCTTGGGTGAATATGAGGATTACTATTATTACTCTATCTAATTAAAACTACCTTCTTCTTGTTCAGATGTCTTCTGACCAATCCGTTCCCCACTCAAATCCCGGTAGTGTCACCTCGATTCTGTCATTATGCTCAAAAGTGACGTTAGACGGCACCAACTACAATGACTGGATCCGCAACATCAAAATGGCTCTAAGGTTTGAACATAAAGAGTATGTTTTAGAAACCAAGATTGATGATGTGGACACTGAAACCGCTACTCCCGAGGAAATCGCTGTGTACACTAAACACTCTGATGATGCAACCAAAGTGGCTTGCATCATGATCGCTACTATGAACCCTGAACTACAGTGTATCTATGAGGACTATTGGCCTTACGAGATGCACAAAGAGCTCACAGAAAGGTTCCGTAAGCAAGAGCGCATCGAGAGGCGTGAGGTTGTAAAAGCTTTCACTAACAGCAAGCCCAAAGAGGGCGAGTCCATCTGTGCACATGTGCAGAGGATGCATGGTTACGTAGAAAGGCTTAGAAAGCTAGAAATGCCGGTTCATGAGGATTTAGCAGTTGACATAGTGCTGAACTCCTTACCCAGTTCTTATGACCAGTTCACACTGGCGTATCATTTGAACAACAACCAGGCAAATCTAGCTGAGTTACACCGCATGCTGCGTACGGCTGAGGACAGGATGAAGGGAAAAGCTGTGCTCCCTGTCAACCCGCCTGTCCTGGCTATTGGCTCCGGAAAGGGAAAGAAACGGAAAGGCCCTCCTAAGCAGAACTGGAGGGAAAAGACTCACGTCGGGTCATTTAGCGGTGCCCCGAAAGGTAAGTCTTCCGGAATTCCACATGTTCGGAACCCCAAAGAGGCCGACTTCTTTTACTGCAAGCAGAAGGGTCATTGGAAGAGGAGCTGCCCAACGTATATGCAGGATGTCAAGGACGGTAAAGTGAAACCGTCACAGGCAGGTACATATTCTATATCTAATAACTCATCTTTTTCCCGTTCATGGGTCCTTGATACAGGATGTGGTTTTCACATCTGTTCCGATTTGTAGGGCCTAAAGAAAAGTAGGGAACTGGAGCATGGCAGACTGAACCTGGTCATGGACAATAGGCGAACGTCACCTGTTACCAAGATTGGTGTTTATGGACTGATGCTGAGCAGTGGAGTTAGATTAAATTTACATAATTGTTGTTATGCGCCAGATATGGCAAAGAACATAATTTCTTTTCATACACTATTTAGACAAGGATTTTGTTATGAATTCAATAAATTGAATGGTTCAATTTCGGTTTTCAAAAATGATGTTTTTATATTTAATGTTATGCCTTGTGATGGTGTTTATGAATCTATTATGTGTGTTGATAATTATGGTAAAAATGTATTAACTATTGATGCTTCAAGCGGTGTAGAAAAGGCATGTATGTGGCATTGTCGCCTTGGCCATATAAACAAGAAACGCATCGCCCAACTCCAAAAGGATGGAGTGTTGGAATCATTCGACCTCGGGTCGGATGATGTATGCGAATCTTGCTTACTTGGCAAGATGACAAAATCACCATTCAAAGGTTTCTTTGAAAGAGGTGAAGGTCTGTTGGATATCATACACACAGATGTGTGTGGTCCCTTCAGAACAACCACGAGAGATGGCACGCGGTTCTATGTGACCTTTACCGACAATTTTAGTAGATATGGATATGTCTACTTAATCAAGAACAAGTCGGATACCTTTGAAAAGTTCAAAGAGTTTAAGAATGAAGCGGAAAATCAATTGGGCAGAAAGATAAAGATGCTTAGATCCGACAGAGGCGGTGAGTATCTTAGTATCGAGTTTCTCGATTACCTCAAGGAATGTGGAATTGTTTCACAGTTGTCGCCTCCAAGAACACCTCAGTTGAATGGTGTTGCAGAGAGACGAAACCGAACCATGTTAGACATGGTTCGTTCCATGATGAGTCGAGCCTCACTTCCAATCCATTTCTGGGGGTATGCACTAGAGACTGCCTCCTATATCCTAAATCTTGTCCCAACCAAGAAGGTTGCGAAAACACCACACGAGATGTGGACGGGGAAAGTTCCCTCGTTGGCACACATCAAAGTCTGGGGCTGTGAAGCATTCGTGAGACGAGATACTTCAGATAAGCTTGCAGAAAGAAGTGAGAGGTGTTTCTTCATCGGATACCCGAAACAGTCTTTTGGATACTTGTTCTACATACCGAGCGAGGACGTGGTCTTTGTAGCAAGACGGGGGTTCTTTCGAGAGAGAGAACTCATATCCAAAGAGGACAGTGGGAGTACGATCGATCTCGAAGAAATTCAGGAGACTCCCGATGAGACAACCTTGGAAGAAACTAGCAACCAACATGAGGAAAAAGTTCCTGTTGGACCTACCGACATTTCATTGCCCCTTAGGCGCTCAGGTAGAGTTAGCATGCCGCCCGAGTTCTATGGTTTCCATATTACTTCGGACGGAGACACGTTAGTCAGTGATCGTACATTGACTAATTTGGATGAGCCAACTAACTACCGTGAAGCAGTGGCAGGCCCCGAGTCTGCAAAATGGAAAGAGGCAATGGACAGCGAGATAAAGTCCATGTATGACAATCAAGTTTGGAACTTGGTTAACAATGTACCGGGTCGAAAGACAGTCGGATGCAAGTGGATCTTCAAAAAGAAGACTGACATGGATGGAAAAGTGCATACTTATAAAGCTCGGCTGGATGCGAAGGGATTCACTCAGACCCCGGGGGTTGACTATGATGAAACCTTCTCACCAGTAGCCAAGATTAAGTCAATCAGGATAATGCTTGCCATAGCTGCGTTTCATGACTATGAAATCTGGCAGATGGATGTCAAAACCGCTTTCCTTAATGGGAAACTGACTGAAGATGTTTACATGAGTCAGCCGGAAGGTTTTGTAGACACTAAGCACCCTGATAAAGTATGTAAGCTTGAAAGATCAATCTACGGGTTGAAGCAAGCATCTCGCAGTTGGAATCTTTGCTTCCATGAGAAAGTCAAAGAGTTTGGCTTCTCTAGGAGTGAAGATGAGTCCTGTGTATATGTCAAGGCTAGTGGGAGTATAGTCACTTTCCTGGTGCTGTATGTTGATGACATACTGCTCATGGGAAACGACATTCCGACCTTGCAGAATGTTAAGGCTTGGCTCGGGAAGTGTTTCGCCATGAAAGACCTAGGGGAAGCTGCTTATATTCTCGGGATAAGAATACTTAGAGATAGGAAGAGAAAATTGATAGGCCTAAGCCAGTGTACATATTTGGAAAAGGTGTTAAAGAGGTTTAACATGGAAAGTTCCAAAAAGGGAGAGTTACCAATCCTAAGTGGTGTTAAATTGAGTAAGACTCAAAGTCCGAGTACTGATCAGGAAATGGCTTAAATGAGTCGGGTTCCTTATGCCTCGGCAGTAGGGTCGATCATGTATGCTATGACATGTACTCGTCCCGACGTATCCTATGCACTAAGCATGGTTAGTCGGTACCAGGGTAATCCTGGAAAAGCACATTGGATTGCAGTCAAGAACATACTCAAGTATCTGCGAAGGACAAAAAATATGGTATTAGTCCTTGGTGGCAGTGATGAGTTAAAAGTGAGTGGATATACAGATGCCAGTTTCCAGACAGATAGGGACAGTGGACGGTCCCAGTCGGGCTGGGTATTTCTTTTGAACGGTGGAGCGGTCACTTGGAAAAGTTCCAAGCAAGAAACGGTGGCTGATTCAACGTGCGAATCAGAGTACATCACAGCGAGTGAAGCGTCTAAGGAGGCGGCTTGGCTGAAGAATTTCATCGGGGATCTTGGAGTTTTCCCGAGCATTCAGGAGCCGGTAGAACTTTTCTGCGATAATGAAGGAGCGGTCGCCTTGGCAAAGGAACCGCGAGACCATGGAAAGTCCAGGCATATCGAAAGAAAGTACCACTACATTCGACATCAGATAGAAGAAGGGCACTTACTGGTTAAGCGAGTATCATCCGAGGACAATCCTGCAGATCCTTTGACTAAGGCTCTGAATAGGATTAAGCACAATCAGCATGCTCGGAGCATTGGATTGAAGGATGATGTTAGTTTTAGTAATTAGATAGACTAGAAACTTGTAACAGTATAAATGTAATTGACTCGGTGATTTTATAATAGAGATTTATAAATGAGTATTGTTACTGCCTTTGTCAATTGTTTATTTCTGTGTTTCTATATTTGCATGTTTAACTTCCTTAATAATTAGATTATTTAAAACTCCACAGTCGATCATACTGATAGGAAGTAAGTATGAACTAAGACTGTCGTGAATTGGTTGCAAACTGTCTAAAGAGTTAGACATTGCAGTAAGACTGCTGCAACGTTCATGAGTACTTAGAAATAGAGATTTGAGTATTGGATAAACCCGCGCTTAACAGATTACTTCATGGATTATATCACGAGCAATGTTAAGACGATAATATCCGGTGATCTTTAAGTGGAGAGATATGATCTATTATTTGCGATACAAGTGCTTATTGACAATACGAAATCGCGCCAGTAACTCGGTGCTATAAAACACATTGTTGTATGAATTTGGACCCGCAAAAGTTATGGTCATATGAGTCGAAACTTATCCGTCCCATGACCCAATGGGAAACAGATATCTGTAGGCCTCTCGATGATTTAGAAGTTGACTGAAAGTGTTGGCCAACCGGGACTTAATTAATGTGTTTAATTAGTAGTCTCTAAAGTCATATGCAAATCAGAAATCGAGAAACAGAGTATCAGACCAAGATTGATGTTAGTCCATGTCTTAAGTCTGAAAATATCCTGTTGGACGGAGGATCATCAGATCACTTATCTTTGGACAGAACTGACTGGGTCAGAGTTCAGACAATTAAAAGTCATAGACTTATCCAAGTGGGAGACTGTTGGATTAGGTGTCTAAGCCATGACTTGTAATTGTACCTTTTATCTTATGATTAAAAGCAAAGTCCATTTGGGTTGCCCTCATGGGTAGAGGATAGTTCAGTAGAGAGAATAGTTGATTTATTAATTGTATAATAAATCAATAGATTATATATATATATATATATATATATGGTTTATTAATATATTTAAGTGTTAATATATTAATTAGAAACTATATTAATTAATTGAGATTTAATTTAGAATTGATTGGATTTAATTTGGAGATTAAATTAATTAATTAAAAGGTGCAGGGACTGGTTTGGCATTTATTCAATAGTTGAATAACTAGCCAGGTAAAACCAGGGACCAAAAGTGGCGCCAACCTGGAGGCTCCTCCAGGGTTTGGCGAAACCCTAATTAGGGTTTTGATAAGCCTGGTCCAAGTGGTCAAAAGCCTTGTCTAGCTGGAGGCTCCTTAGGGTTTCAGGTGTAACCCTAGGAGGCTATATAAGGAACCCCCTGGCACCTGATTATTCACGCCATCTTCTCTCTGGATTCACTCTGCTGGACTGATTCTTCCATCCCTTGGGTGTGACTTGCATTTGAGGCAGGATACTTTTGCTGCTGCTTGAAAAGGATCATAAGATCAAAGGTTAGTTTTTCTAATTGTTCTTTAGAATTAAATTGTTTCCTTTAGGTTCTTAGTTCTAATCTTCATAGAAGAAAACATAGATCAATATTAGGGTTGCATGTGAACCTTAGGCAATTTTGTGTTCATTGATTGCATAGAAACCCTTCAGTAACAAATTTCAATATTTAATTGAAATACATCAATGGTCCCTGTGGTTTGAAACAATATGTGTGTTTGGTCCTTAACTCTTTTTTTAACTCGGACCATCCCTATAATTTGATATTGTTTCAGTTTTAGTCCCTACTAAATATTGAATGACTATTATACCCTTTCTTATTATTTTAGTTTGTTTTGTTATAGGTTTTATTTTTCATTGCTTTTAATTTTTTATTCATCTTTTCAATGCTGAATAAAGATCATATGCAATCCCACCCGCCTCCATCTCCGACACCAACATCATATATCTCCGGTAACCACTACGACCACCTCGTTTTGTTTTAGAAACCATGGCTATTGAATTTGCAGGTTTTTGAGTGTCCTCCCAATACAACATGATCCTAGGCAGCCCAGAATCCTATAGTTTGTGTGCGAGATTCAACAAAGATGAGGATACGTATAACAGAAGACCCCAATCTTCAGGGATTGAATATGGATGGCTATCTAGGCTTTGTGTAAAACTAGGATATTTGGTCTTTTGCTATATATATATATATATATATATATATATATATATATATATATATATATATATATATATATATATATATATAGGCAAAATTACACTGTAGCCCCATAATGTCTTGGTTGCTGGTCGATTTGGTCCTTAAAGTATTTTTGCGTTATGAGGGCTTGAACTTTTAGAATACCGATTAAAAAGGTCCTTGACCCATTATAATGGGTTGCCCCGAATCCAGCTGGCTAATTCAACCCTTGCGTGGCACTTCAGCGATGACATCATATCGCACACGTCATTCTAACTGGGAACTTGTAACTGTGGTGCGTGGGGACCAAGGGATACCGGGTAATCCCCGTATAAAATTGAAGATGCGTATCGAGCAAAAACCAAGAATTCATTACCTTATTTTGCAAAAAAGTTCAGATCGGTAACCTTGAACGGTATTTTCGACACTGGTAAGTGATGGATCCGGCAATGGAGTTCTTGTTCAATGAGTTTACCATCCACGACATGTGACAACCGTCAAAAATCGGTCAACAAAAGTCAACGAAAGTCAATTGAAGCATACATTAGGTTAACATTATGAAATGTAAGTTCATAACCTTTGTATTCTATATTTGAATATTATAATACTACATGCATTAGTTGAAAACAGTTATCGAATAAACACTATAAATACGTATAATAAGTTACAGCAGCGTAGAAATTCGATAAACACACAAATATTATTTTGGTATAAATAATATTCATAACACGATGTATTCGTGAATACGAACCTGTGGATATTTAGAATGCTGAAAACGGAGTTCGTATGCAAAAGTTACAACAAGTTAAATCGCTGCGAACGGTAAATGTACACAGGGTTTAGACCTAAAATACAAAATTTGGTACCATAAACATCAAATATGGGATAATAAGTCGTATAATATGAAACGTAATATTATCTAATATTTAGTTTCAAAGCCAAATGTAATTTCCGGTAAAATGCTGAAAATCGCGTAATCGGAAGAATACCGCGCTTAAACGCGTATTTCATCGTCAAACGAGCTACGACACCATCTAAATAGATGTTTCACAATGTTTTTATATATAATATTTAATTGGAAAATCGTTTAGTCAAAAACTCATGAAATTTCACTAAAACGTTTTACGATTTTATAAAAACTACTTATTTATATAAGTAGATTGCTATATTTTATAAAATCAACCCACCCTACCCCTCCCCCCACCCCCATCGGCTGCCACTAGACCCAAACCATCACCAACATGATCTAGCTTGTCACTATTCATAATCTAAGGTTTGATTCTTGAAAGGAATTTATAATTAAAATATACAAAAGCAAATCTAAGAGATCATATAAGTACTTGTACTCTCCACACTCACAAACCACTCACCAACACACCCTTCTCTCTTCTCTCTAGTTCACGACCACCACCTCCCTCCTCCACCATCCAAACCGTCGGCCACCACCATCATGCTCCAACCTCCTTCATTTTCAAGTATTTTGCAAAACAACTTGGTGAGTTGTGTTCCTCTCTTGATTCTAAGACTTCCCATGTCAATTTCATCTCTTTTACACACACTAACATCTACAAAATCCATTGGGTATTAGCTTTATTCAAAGGTCCTTGAGCTCCATTATTCATTATCCACAAGAATCTTGCAAACCATCTTGGTAAGTTATGATCATCTTGTAGTTCTAAGGTTCCTAATACTTTCATTAACTTTTTACATACAAAAACTCACGGGAATCCTTTGGATAATAGTTTTGTCCAAGAGTCTCTCGAGATCCAAAGCCAAGATCTTCAACCTTTCCACCAAGATCCATAGATCCATCACCTAATGTGAGTTCATACCCCTCATTTTCACTTTTATCCATGTTTTAGGGGGAGAATACAAGTTTAACCATGAAAATGATATATTTTTGTAAAGTTTATGATATGTTCTTGACCAATAATATATTATATGTTATGTTCTTGAAATATTATGTGTTCATGGTTTAGTTATCTTATTATAAAGTGATTGGCACAAACAAAATGGATTATGGTAAACTATAATACACATTTAGTTTAAGGAAATAACCATCTAGACGTTTACACATATTGTCACCAATAAAACTTTATAGTTTATGTTGTTGACAAAATGGTCATAAATATGATACTTTATATGAATATTTGACAAAAGATGTGAAAATACACTCTATTGAAATGTTCTAAGTAAACATGATGCCACTATCTTTACGTCAAAACTATTACTTGGTAAAAAGAATGTTATTACGACGTAATTATGACTTTTGGACTTATAACGTCATAATAAGTTTTGGAAATGTTATTTTATAAAAAAGTTGGTATTTAAAACGAAAAGAACTATATTTTTGATAATGAGTACAAGAATGACCATTTAGAAAAATAACTATTATTTCCTATAAAATGATGAGGTTTAAAAAGTGTTGCCATCACTTAAATAAAATGACTAAAATAAACTTCGTACCATGACATATTATATGAACTTTAAAACTATCTTCGACATGTATATATTTAGTGTTTTAGATGTAAGAAATCGTGCAATTCAACTCATCGACATCTTTTAGATCTAAATATACCAATACGACGGGAAACATTTATATAAATTATAAAGGGTATAATTTATGGAACGAACGACAAGAAACAGTAGACATACTAAACATGATTATATAAATTATAAAGGGTATAATTTATGGAACGAACGACAAGAAACGGTAGATATGCTAAAGATAACTATGTAACAATATAATTATTACACACTATAATTATCATTGACAAATTTGATAATTACAAATACAAACGGATTTTCAGTACACTTATACACTATAATTATCATGGAGAAATTTGATAGTTACAAAACATAAGGGATTTTCATTTCAATACAAAACGGTTTTCACTACGCTACAAATAAGGATATGACATGTGTGTTGGGTAACATTGTGAGACATCGCTTCACGGTACTAAAAAGAGTACACATTAAATCCTGGATTATAACCTTAATCATGTATGAGCGGGATAGTTGTATATAGATCTATATGGGATTGACAATCCCCACCTATGGTTGTTCGCTACAACTACGACCGACGGGTCAAGGGTGACAAATGTCTTCACTATTACGACGCCTGAAGAACGTCGTGCCAGGTCACTAGGTCTTAGCAAGGTTATAATAACTCACAAATTAACAACGAACGTCCTATATTTGGGAAAATATCTTCAAATGGTTTCACTTAAGTGTGAAACTACATGTTACACTTTTCAAAGACTCAAACAAGAACTTTCACTATTTCACTACGAAACATATATCGCTATCATATTACGAGAACTTTCACTATTACACTATGGGTTTTTCACTATGACACTATGGGTTTTCACTATTACGCTAAGAAGGTTTACACTATTTCTCTACGGGTTTTATGGAAATTAAAACCACATGTCAGAACATACAAATATAAGTATTATTTTACTTATGTATACGAGTTTTATGAAGTTTAAAACTACATTCCCACAAGATACAAACGAGTATGGTTTTACACTATTACACTACGAGTTTTTCACTATTTCACTACGAATATCTTCGCTTTTACACTACGAACATTTTCGCTATTACATTACGAACGTTTTCACTATTACACTACGAACATTTTCGCTATTACACTACGAGCTTTTACAAAGGAATCACTATTTTTCTCACTACAAAAATCTTATGAACTCACCAACGTAATGTTGACACTTGCAAAATTACTTGTATTCTCAGGTAACAATTAGTCAGTCACGACTAACCTCTGGATGGGACGCGAAGACGTATCTTTTGATTATTTTGATATCATAATGTAATTGGTCTAAAAAACATATTGTTGAATAATGTAAATTTCCAATTATAATGTATGATGGTTGTTTATCTACTTATGTTTCAATGTATGCAATGGTTGTGATATTATGATTCGTTCCACCCTCCGACGATTCCGCCATCGTGGTTTGGGGGTGTGACACGACATGTTACCGAACAACATTTCGATCGAAGATAACCTAAATGTGACTCTACAACTCGAGTTAGCTTTGATCCGTGAGGAAGTTTACATCCATATCCATTTATTCTGCATCATCACCCAAATTTTCTTCTGCATCATCACCCACAATTTCTTCTGCATCATCAGGTTCACTTGTCGCCTTTTCATCGACTCTTTTGGGTGACCTCATATGACTTAAGATTCCACTACACAAAGACAACTACAAAACATTAAAAACAAATGATCATCTCCCCTTCCTCCTAATGTTTGTTGTACTGCCACTTTGGAGGATGTCCATACACAAAGCTCTGTGTGATTCGCACAGACGAATCACACACCCGAACCATCTTCCCATCCAGCATCACAATGTCATAAACATCGTTGCCGATCACGTCATCGACAACTCCAGCCCACCACCCCTGTCGATCCCATGCATCGACATAGTCACCAACCTTGTACTAAACTATCACAGTTGGTGGGATAGGACGAAGGAGACCATATTTAACACGCACAATCATCATTCTTCCAGTAGTATTATCCGGTAAGCATCTCAGCTGCACTTCACACCGCCGTTTCCAAGTCTTTGTGATTACTCCCTCATAGAAGCCACCAGCAAAATTTCCAGTTGTCAACTTCACCTCTACCTCATCGAAACATTTGAAGAAGAAACGAGCCATGATTGAAAGCAAAAAGAGTTAAGCTAATTTTCGTGTTAAGTTTGCGTGGTTAAACAATTGGACGACAACCCCTTTTATAACCAACAGCATGGCCATTCGCCTTCTCTAAACCATTTAATTAGAGGTCATAATGACCCTAGTGGGCAGTTAATGCACCCGTCACTTCAGCATCATGGCCTAAACGGTTGATAAGACGGTTTGGAAACTTAGACGGCGTAATGGATAAACCTCTCCCCATTCCCTGCAAACCCTCTTCTATTTTCGAGAACTGACACGTCTACCTAACCCTCTCTTTCCATCTCTGTCTTTCACTAAACGACAACACTTCACCTCTCTCTCAGAATTCTCCCTAAATATCCTCATAAAGCAAAAGTTCTGAAGTGTGATTCATATTCTAGAAAGTAATCAAAACCACAAAACCATCTTTCATTCATGACATTCATCAAATTACAAAATACGATCAAAGCAAGACATACGCAGACCTAACAAGAAACAAATATAAATTCAAACACAAACAGCTACTTAACCTACCAAATCACCCAACATTTTCCCCCTTCATCAGAGCTTGTAATACTGCCACATCGGAGTCTCTCCGAGATGGTACCTCTGATGAATCCTAAGTTCGGACTCATCCACGAACAACCTAGTTCCATCCACCAACACCACATGGAACTGGTTGAATGGAGTCTTCCTCAAAATAGTAGCCGGCCACCATCCACGACGATACCATACCTCCACGAAATCATACTGCTTAAACTCCACCAAAACCTTAGGAGGCACAGGTTGAAGATATGCGAAATCAACATGCACATTCGACGGGCCACCGTTGGATCCATCCGTCAACGTTGTCATCTTTACCTCATAACGGTGATTCCATACTGACTTGATCACCCCTCCATAAACAGCACCCGCAAACTCTCCATCCTGCATCTTCACCTCTACCTTCTCGTCACGACTAAATGGACGTCTTCCTGCCATCTCTAACATCTAATCCTCTAATCGAATGACTTCTTTGCTCCACTAAAACTTCTTCTTTTATAGCCAATCACACTTCACCATTTCACGACACATCATCACTTCGAGATCAACAACATAGAGATATGCTACATGATTTGACTGGTTACCACAGACAGACGGTCCCTTTGATTATCTCTACAAAACTGACGTTACTACTCTTCAGTTATCTATTAAGCAAATTTCACCCAAATCAAAACTTCCGATTCCGTTTTCTCCGAATTCTTTAATTCGGACTCTCTCTCCGAATTCTCTAATTCAGACTCTTTCTCCGAACTCTCTAATTCGGACTCTTACTCCGAACCTTCTACTTTTCATTCCTCTTCCTTCACAGAAGTTACCGCCTCGGCATCCCACTTCCCCCTTTTCTTTTATATTTCAAATCACTCAGTACTTCTCTGTCTCTCAGAAAATCTAATCCCATAAGTTCGGATACTTATATACCTTCTCAGAACTCCAACATTCATTTCTGACCACATCAGAACTTCACTATCCGTACTCTCAACACCTCATCACGACATATTTAATAATGGAATGTAGATTAAATACGAAAAACATTTAATATCCAATTATTACAACTCACACGATCCATTTTTATCCAACGGATATTCTCTCTCTGTCACACATGTCCGTCCTTTAATGGACCATTCTTTTTCATCATTTCTTTGCATTTAATGCCAAGCATACGCTTTTCTGACATAACTGTTCACACGTCCCTTCATTTCCGCAACCCGGCGGTTTCCTACACTTTTTCAAAATTGTTATAACCGTTCCACTTTCTTTTTAATCCCTCACACTTCTCATACAAACCCCTATTTTCTTATAATCTCTTTTCACCGCCGTCTCCAACCTCTCAACCCTAGAAATTCACAAAACTTATATTCCCACTCTACCTTCAAAACTCTTCAATGGCTTCCCAATCGAAGAGTGATACCGACACTGTCAATATTGACGTCTCCAATCTCCAACTTTCAGATGATCTCCAAGCCTACAAACAACACCTACGAGTTCTCATTCACGTACTCTCAAGACACACTCTAGCAAAAGCCTTCTTTCATCCTCCTCCATCAATACCAGTATCTCTTCTACAGGAGGTTGTCTTCTCCGCCACCAAGTGTCCCAGCGGTTATGCCATAGCACTGCACAACGATCATCGTGTCATCATAGATAAGAAAACGTTTGCAGAAGCCCTAAATCTTCCCTATCACACCTCCACCTTTGATCAACCAACCGATGCTGATCTCAAGTCCATGATATACAATATGGGTTACATGTATGACTTGCCAAAGCTGTTTCACATGTCTAAAGGACACATTTCACCCCTATGGCAATGTCTTATACATTATATCATTAAGTGCTTAACTAGTAAAATGGGTGGCATAGACCAGTTAAACAGACGTCTTATGGGACTTCTTTGGAGCCTCTACTCCGGTCGTGAAGTCGATTACGCAGGAATTCTGTTCGATGATTTCCTTAACTACATTCCTTCATCCCTAAAACCAACAGGTCAAATCCACTCCGCACGCTTCTGGGCTATATGCATCGAACACATTTATCAGAGCCTTCACCTCTCAATTCCTGATCCGAGATCAAAAGAAGATAAATTGGTCATGATTAAAGCCAAACCCTACACCGCCAAAACTGATCCCATATTTGGGAAAATACGCAGATTGCCTGAAGCCCTTCTGAAGTTAGCAAATTCAACAAACCCTGCTGTCATCTATCATATCAATTCTACTGAAGGAATTGATGGTTATCCACCTCACTCCCTCAACCAATGTGAGGCCCCCAAAAAACTTAAGAAGAAAGCTTCTGAGTCTTCTCTGTCCAGGCAACCACCTAAAAAGAAGCAACGAAAAACGAAAACGGTATCTCTTTCTTTAACTTTTTCTTATCAGCAATCTCATTCTTCTGATGATCACCGTCCCCCCCTTTTTCTTTTATTATTAGAAGTCGCCTGCTTCTGATTCCGCCCCCACCCCCCCCCCCCCCCATTTTCTTTTATTATCAGAAGTCTCCTGCTTCTGATTCCCCCCCCCCCCCTTTCTCTTTTTCTTATCAGAAGTCTTCTTCTTCTGATACCCCCCTGCTTCCTATCTTATTATCAGCAGTTTATCACTTTTGAGACTAACCTTTTCACAAACATTCCTTATTCACAAAAGTCATGAATTTTTATTTTATCTCTCAGTTTCAAAATTTAAAAGCATCTTTTCTCATCTATAGCACCGTGCATTCAAATTAACTTTGATTCACTAACATATGCACTTGCATCAACTGCATACACCCATCATCTAACTTATTTTCTTTCATGTTAGACTTCTGAACCATCTTTAAAAGATTCCGAGTCAGAACATTTGGAGGAAAGACAGAACTCTCCAGACTCGGAAGAAACCTTGCATGATACATTAATGGAGGAAAAACAGAACTCTCCCCCTAAAAAGAAATCACCAATCACCAAAGACAATCCTAAAGTCGACGTCATCCCAACACTCACTCAACCTCCTCCCAATGCATCCGAGTTTGCTAAATGGAAGTTCAAGACAGCAGTTCAAGAACAATAGGCATTGGTTGAACGACTTCGAGATCAGTTCTAGCATAAACAAAAGGAGTTACAAACTCTATTCGTCTTTAGTCCTCCATCCGACAAGGACTCCGACTATGTCAAGTCCGAAAGAAAACGAATCCAAGCACTCACTCAACAGCTTGATTCCCTCCTTCATTCCTTTATTGAAAAACCTGGTAGACTCCTCACTCTACCTCTTCGACACCACCGAAACCGAATGGTCCAAGATTGCCTCAGCAATCGTCCCTCTCACCTGGGATAAATTTTGTGAACAAGATCTTCAGTAAAAGGCTCAAACAAAACCCTGAGTTGAACAATCTGCTGAGTCTGACTCCCGAGTCTTAATCTCGGAAACTCAATCGATCCCGATTGACACCTCTCTCGGTGTTGATCAAGAAGTAGACAAATCCTCTTCATCCCACATACACATGATCGATCTCAGTGACACGAACTCCTCCTCCGACAAAGCAACTAAAGAAAATCCGGCTCCCTCAGTCAACTCCTTACTCAAAGATGACTCTCTTCACCAGAAAGTTGACACTTTGACCTCCCTCCTGACTGACTTCAAATCATCACAAAATCAGGAGGTTCTGATCAAAGAACTAGCAGAAATCAAGGATCGGGTAGCTGCACTTGAAAAGAAAGACAAAGACATTTTTCTCCGTTGCGACGATCAAGCCGAAAAGATCATCCACGATGGACTCGCAACCATTGATGCTAACCGAGCATCCGATGCCGCCAACATGATGAAGACTGCACAAACAATGCTCAATGTAGTTGAGAAATGTCAACAATAAGTCCCTGAGCTTCTGGCCAATGTGCAAACCCAACTCAAAGATTCCATGGACCATATGGCCAACTATCTGAATGGGGTTCTGGAAGAAAACTTCTCTCTCATGAGAACCAATGCTGTCCTCCTTCAGATGGTGACACAAACCATGCAAAACATAACCGGCACTATGTCTGGTCCTATTGAACAGATCAAGCTCTACACCAAGATGAATATGGAAGCTATGGAAGCACTTCAGAACATGTATGATATGCCACTTCCTGATTGTATCAAGAAGGAAGAGACTATTGTCTCCGAAAAGCTTGATTCCATTCTGGCCCGCCTGCCTGTGACCCCTTCCGTTCCTACAGGTGCCCCAAGAGGGGGAAAGGCGGATGACAAAGCAGAACATAACCAAACGACTGATATGTTAATAGACTCCACCGCTAGTCTAAGTGGAACAAAAGACCAAGACAACATTCAGCAAAAAGAAACAACTGAAACATCTGCTGATAAAGGATCCAATGAGGACGCCAATCAGAACAAGGAATCGGAACCCAATAAGGAATCAGAACCCTTCAAGGAATCAGAACTTATCATTCCTCCTCCAAAACTTCCTTCTCCGGCTCCGAAATCTCCTCCATCTCAGAAATCCCCCTCTCCTCGAAAATCTTCCCCTCAGAAATCTCCTCCTCCGATTTCTCCTCCCCCAAAATCTCCATCAGATAAGGATCTCTCAGAAGACGACGAGATTTTTGTATACTCGCCAATCAAAGTAACTGATCCTCCAGAGGTCAAAGAAAAGAAATCAAAGTTCTTCGACCACTGACCACTGAAAAATTCAGCACTGAGTCAGAACCGGATCAGAACCAAGCTAACCCAACCGGTCCCAGCAGATCCATCTGGTCGCAATTCACTACTTATCGACCACTGACCGACCTGGATTTCCAACCATTCAAGACATACAATCCTCCTTCTTCGTCCCAATACAACTGGGACATACCTCTGACACCCAATGGAGACAAATACACTCCGAACTTCACCGCAGCATCAGGGCCTGACAAAGAACTAGCTGCTTACTATAGGAATCTGGACTTCTTCAAGAAATTGACCAAACCTCAAGATGATACATGGTCAAATGAAGTCATAACAGCCGTTCGAAGTATCAAGAGAAGAAAGTTTCAAAAGACTGAATACTTTGAATATGAGCTAATCAGAAACGACGACTACAACAACCCGATTCTGATTACAGAAGCCGAGTTTCGAAACATGAATCCAGCCGACATCTTCACAATAACTGTAAAGCTATCTCACAAAGAAAGTCAAATTGCTAGAGAAGCTTATGTCGCAGCAAGGAGATTCCTACATCGTCTAGTAGAGGAATTCTGCTACAATGATGCCGAAATATTCAAAGCCCTCAAAGATCACCCTGAACCACATATCATTCCTAAACCTGACTTATCTATGCCAGAAAATCGGGATAACTGGATGAAAGGTGCAACCTTTGATCCAGAACTTGGCTTAGTTTACAAGAATCCCAAAGAAAAAGGATATTTTCTTTTCCTTCGTGCTAATCAACTCAGGAGAGTGGCAAATAGTATGCTAAAGGAATGCATCAAAGCCGTGGAAAAGTCAACATCATCAGATCCTGAAGCCAAGAAAGAACTACTTACCAGAATGAAGTGGCTACTGGCAATCAGAAAGTTTTGGGAATATGCTGCAAGACAAGGGATATTGGATCAACGGTAAAAATGACTCAAACCCCTCGATTGGTCACCGAAGGGGGAATTGTTAGAACTAGAAGTCAAATCATTGACCAACTCGTAGTTTGATATGATAGGATTGCATTATCAAACTTCTTACTTTGATGGAATGAAATTACTTTTGTATGAATGTGTTTAAGTAATGAACGAAATCTTATGTCTTATGTATATTGTTAACATATATCTCGGATAAGGCATGTTCTGATGATATTGTAACTATCCGAAATCCAGTATTGGATTTCGGACCATCAAAGAAAATCAGAATCAACAAGTATCTCACCCAGAAGAAAGGATTCTGAAGACCTCATTCAGAACTAACTCAGAAGATCAAGACATCCTCAACTGTATTTCCAAAGACACTCTGATACAATCAGCCAGGACTCCGAAATCCAATGGAGATTTCGGACTATCATTATCAATATATCAATGGAAATATCATACTTAAGCATTCAACAAAGAAGACTGAAGACCAAAGAATGGATAAGGCAAGGGATAAGCACCTCAACTTATAGGATATGATTAGACTAGATCAAGCGTGGTCCTCTAGAAGCATGTCTGTTGTACTTTAGAGTATTATTATATTATAGACAAGCCACCCTAGTCTGACATTGTATTTTTATATTAGATTCACATTTTCTTATCTGACTGAAGAGAGACGTGTTGTCTCCTCTTCAGTCCATAGGTTATTATCCGAAGGTCCTCCCTTAGTCTATAAAAGGGAGACCAAGTTCATCTTCAGTCCTCATGGTTTTGAGAGACTTTGTGTAACACTTTTACTTATCAATACAATCTCTCATTCCATCAACTCTTACTCTCTCATCTGCATTTCTTACTGTTCTTACATTTCTTGCACCCTTCAATTCTAGTCCTTACATTTTCAAGATATATAACTGCTAGTCTTTATTATTTATTGTTGAGCTATTAAGATCTATGTTAGTGTATCCCACATTGGTGCGACACGGTCCTATAAGTTTGTATATATGTTGGAGTCTCCCCTCTGTCCACAAGGGCTCTTTTGGAGAGACACTCTTGGGCTCCACATATATTTACATGGTATCAGAGCCGGTGTCCCGCACCCCTGTAACCTCATCGAGCCTACGTCTCTGAGGGGGAGTGTTAGTGTATCCCACATTGGTGCGACACGATCCTATAAGTTTGTATATATGTTGGAGTCTCCCCTCTCTCCACAAGGGCTCTTTTGGAGAGACACTATTGGGCTCCACATATATTTACATGGTATCAGAGCCAGTGTCCCGCACCCTATAAACTCATTGAGCCTACGTCTCTGAGGGGGAGTGCTAGTGTATCCCACATTGGTGCGACACGGTCTTATGAGTTTGTATATATGTTGGAGTCTTCCCTCTCTCCACAAGGGCTCTTTTGGAGAGACACTCTTGGGCTCCACATATATTTACATGCTAGTGTATCCCACATTGGTGCGACACGGTCTTATGAGTTTGTATATATGTTGGAGTCTTCCCTCTCTCCACAAGGGCTCTTTTAGAGAGACACTCTTGGGCTCCACATATATTTACATGGTATCAGAGCCAGTGTCCCGCACCCTATAAACTCATTGAGCCTACGTCTCTGAGGGGGAGTGCTAGTGTATCCCACATTGGTGCGACACGGTCTTATGAGTTTGTATATATGTTGGAGTCTTCCCTCTCTTCATAAGAGATCTTTTGGAGAGACACTCTTGGGCTCCACATATATTTATATGGTATCAGAGCCGGCATCCCGCACCCCCGTGGCCTAGCATATCCTTGTTTATCCTCATCGATCCTGCGTCTCTGAGGGGGAGTGTTAGTGTATCCCACATTGGTGCGACACGGTCCTATAAGTGTCAATATATGTTGGAGTCTCCCCTCTCTTCATAAGAGCTCTTTTGGAGAGACACTCTTGGGCTCCACATATATTTACACTATTCTAAGTATTATAATTCCGCAACCACATCAAGTCTTCGGACTTGTCCATTTCAAGTCTCGGGACTTGTCCCTCCGAAACTTACATTTCGGATCTTTACATTCCGCAATCTTCATTTCCGCACTTAGAATATTTGGCGACAACATGTGTAGTGTGTATACTTTATTTTGTAGAAGAATGTATTTATATATGTAACATGTTTTTTGGCATTAAAAAAATATTAGCGTCAACATTTGACTATACGGTGGCGACATTTACCGCTGCCACCAATAGCGGCGATATTGGGCTTTAATGGTGACACCCTTTACCGCGGCCTATTAGCGGTGACATGTAGCCACAAATACCATTAGTGGCGACAATCCTAACCATTAGCAGCGACACCCATCATTGTTATTGCTCTTTTGTATATAACGTGATATTCATCTACATAAACGATTGTTAACCATTAATATATATTTCGATTGTCTTTTTGTGAGAGACCCATCACACATCTACATAAACAATTGTTAACCTATGAATATATTTTCAACCTTTAATACTTTGTTCATGGGAAGGAATTTAACAAAGGTTTGATAGTCAACCTTTAATACTATATTCGTCAATAGCAATTTAACAATGGTTTGATAGTCAAACTTTAATACTATATTCGTCAATAGCAATTTAACAGTGGTTTGATGGTCAAGAAATGTCAAAACATGCTGGTATTAATGTATTTGTTCCACAAGGCCTAAGAATTGAAACCAGAATAGATATATATTTTGAGGAATTTGAGGATGATATGGCTAAGTTTTAACTGTTGAGGCTATTGGTGAAACTAATGGATAGTGGCATTATCGAAATACAATTTATTGATAATATGTCCCAGATTATGACTAAATGATGAGTTGAAGGATGATATGTTATTTGACTATGAAAAAAAGCAATTGATGACCATCTCTTAGATAAGCTTAAATGCTAGGTAATATTATCTATAATGAGGTTGTTTCTGATGTTGAGTTTGTTGTCAATGATGGACGAGAATCATCAGCACATAAACACGGGTCTTGTGTTTCCATCTTGTGATCCAAAAACCAATTAGAAGTTGTAGAAATTGTGCAACAAATTATTGGATATCATAGCAAACAACTTCCATCTTAGTTATGTAAACAATAATTGAAACACGTATAATATATAGAGAAATCAGGTATCATTTATATGTTTCGATTGTCTTTTTGTGAAAGACATATCAGACAACGTGCATGGTGTACCAAAAACAAATAAAGCTTGATTTTGATGGAACGGAATACGTTCAATTACTACACATGGTTAGAAAATGTGCCTATGAATAGACTATCAACCTTCAATACTATGTTCATGAGAAGCAATTTAACAATGATTTGGTAGTCAACCTTTAATACTATGTTTGTCAAAAGCAATTTAACAGTGGTTTAATGGTCAAGAAATGTCATAATTGTCTAGTGTTAATGTATTTGTTCCACAAGGCCTAAGAGTTAAAACCATTATATATATATATATATATATATATATATATATATATATATATATATATATATATATATATATATATATATATATATATATATATATATATATATATATATATATATATATATATATATATATATATATATATATATATATAGGGGTTGGGTTCTTGTGAGAACCTAAAAAACCATGAGATCTTGAGAACTCATTCTTATTGGTTAGATCATAAAAGGACATGATGGTCATTTAGCAAATCTCATTTAATTCTGAATTTTTTTTTATTTTTGGCAACATTAATAACTATTCCTAAAATCAAGCATATTTGATTTGAATTTTCAAATTTAAAAAAAAATCAAATTTTCGTTTTTTTAAAATTAGATTTTTTTTTAAATTTGAAAAAACATAAAATTTTATTTATTTTAATTAGATTTTTGGAATTTAAAAGACATATAATTTTTTTTATTTGCATATGCATATATATATATATATATATATATATATATATATATATATATATATATATATATATATATATATATATATATATATATATATATATATATATATATATATATATATATATATATATATATATATATATATATATATATATATATATATATATATATATATATATATGTTCGTAGGTGCTTTTTTTTTTAATAAAATGCATATATGCATAATCAGATTTTTTAAGTTGTGCATTTTTTTAATAGAATGTATAAATGCATATTTAACGTTTTACATTATATTTTCCAGGGATGCATACATGTACATTTAAAAACATTTCGTAAAAAACACACAAAAATGTTTGTATTCCGTAATATTTGGATATCATATTAACAATTTAATAGAAACAATAATATAGAATTGTTTTGAACGTTACATACAAAAAATATAAAAAAAATACAACGAAAATTGATGTCATCTTCTCTTCTTCAATTTGCTCGATAAATTCTTCAAAATCTGCAATAACATTAATAAAAATTAATATACATTTATAATAAAAAAAACATTAAAATAAATACATGCATGCATATACACATATGAACACATGCACATCTATTTTTGCATATATAGGCATATATGCATATGTGCACATACGCATTTATATGCATATAAACATGTATGCATATATGCATTTATAAAACTACATATTGGAGCAAAATGTGTACATATTCATGCGGTACTTGTGTACAAAAATGTGTATATATGCATATACACATATGAACAAGTACACATCTATTTTTACATATATGCAAACATGTACAAATGTGTACATGAGCAAATTGATATAAATATGCCTATGTGCATATACGTTTAATACACACATATACGTATGTTTTTACACATATACTCACACTTGAATAGACATATGCATGTGTATACATACACATAAGCACATACATTTTTGCACATGTATTTTCATATTTTCATATCCACATATGTGCAGCTATATATGTGCATGGGGTACTTGTGTACAAAATGTGTATATATACACATACCAATGTACTAATATTTATGATTACAAAACAATATGCACATTCATAAAAATACATATGTATCTCCGCTGTTCTAAAAAAACATAACAATATGCACATTCATAAAAATACATGTGTTTATGTACATATGCATATTCGTATAAATGAAAAAACATAACAATATGCACATTCATAAAATGCTTACCAAACACATGCACATGTGTATATGCATATAAAATGCTACCAAACACATGCACATGTGTATACATATATGAACATATGTATATATGCATTTTACACATGTGCAGATACTTTTATGCACATATGTACTTATCAAGGTTGTAAAAGTTTTGTAGAAATAAAAAATTTAGAATCAAACCTTGGAACCAGAACTAAGCTTGGAATCAAAACCTTGGAATCAAACTTTGGAACCAGAACATGAACTTGGAATCAAAACTTGGAATCCGTAAAAAACTTAGAATCTGTCAAAAAATAAAAATAAATATTAACAAAATTTTGGAATCATAACATGGAATATGAACTTGGAATCAATACATGGAATCAAAAACTTGGAATCAAAACCTTGGAATCAAACCTATTGCCAGTGGATGCTTACCGGAAAACACACATAAAACACCACCTACAAACACACACATCTGCACAAAACAATACAGACACACACAACCACATACAAGAAATCAGAAGCATGTATATTAGTATCGGTAAGAACCTGGAATAAGAACCTCTATATCATTAATTCATTATTGGTCAGATATCCCCGTAATAGTGCACATGCCGGTAATCGAAAACTCAAGCATCCAGAAATTGAAACAAAAGTCGGTCAAATTCAGAGCATAAAATGCATTCTACCTTCCAAAAACACATTATATTGCTATTAAGACTAATAGAATCAATTGAGTTAATAGTACCAGAACAGTGCTTTTGCACAGATGATGAATACAGGCGGCGCCAAGAATGTCGGAGCGGGAGAATGGAACCAGACACGGAAGCTTCAGGTTACAAAATTCACAAAATCACGTTCTTCAATTCAATATTGATCCGTCTTGAAAACTAGATCTATCTTTCTCGCATCTGATTTTGTTCACCATTTGAATCATAAAATTGCGCACCACCGGGACCATTACCGACCATTCTTGCAGATGTCATGATGGCGAAGAAGATTAGAAGAAGCATCGTTTCTGACTTCTAGATTCACGCATAATACCTATCTTCGAGATTTAATAACGTTGGATCTGAAATAAAAAAAATAAGAGTCAAACATGTTGGAGCTATGGTGTAACAGAAGACTGAGGTCACCGGCACCACCACTTTGCGTTTCTGGATGAGGTCACTGGAAGCCAATCATCAATGCCATTCGTCTTGCCCTCTGATTCATCGTATGAATGCTGGGTTCGACGATGACAACGTGAGAGAGAGAGAGATAGAGGGATAATGAGAGACAGGTGATCGACGACCGTTTAAAGATGGGGTAATCGACTTACAGATCGGGATTCAGCGATTACGGAAAACTCTGATATGCCTATTCTCCGGCAAGACCCTCACCTCCATGGCCGACGAGAGAAAGAGATGAACATGAGCAGCGAGGACGATGTGAGAGAGAGAAGGGAGAGGGGTATGGATTGGAATCGTGAAAGCACAGTGTGACTCGATCTAGATTTAATCAATTGCAGGTTTCGGCTTGGCTTAGATCAATTGGAGGTTTCGATCAAATGCAGATAATGCTGACGGCGAGGGAAAAAGTTAGGTTGAGGATGAGGACGATAGACGGTTTGGAGAGAGAGAGAGAGAGTCGGGATGAGAGAGAGTGTGTTTTAAATTTGATATGTTGGCTGATTTTTAGGATCGACTTTTTCAATCCCTAATTTACCCTTGCCATTCTCTTTAAAAACCCTAAAATATCATCAAAATTGATTATAATTACAAGTTTGCCATCGTTTGATCTAAACCATCAATATTTTTTATCTAACGCATTAAATTTAGTTCTCAAGATCTCAGGAATTTTTGAGTTCTTAAAAGAACCTAACTCTATATATATATATATATATATATATATATATATATATATATATATATATATATATATATATATATATATATATATATATATATGAATTTGAGGATGATTTGGCTAAGTTTTAACTGTTGAGGCTATTAGTGAAACCAGTGGATAGTGGAATGAGCAAAATGAAATTTGATGATAGTATGTCCCAATTTATGAATAAATGATAGACTTGGACTATGATATGTTATTTGACTTTGAAAAAAAATCAATTGATGACCCTTTATTAGATAAGCGCTGAGATTATTGTCAATTACGGGGATGACGAGAACCATCAACACATATAATATATAATCAAACACCACCAAATGATGTTGAAATATTTTAAAAGGTGTTCGCTAATTGTCGCAGGCATGTTAAGGGCATCGGGCTTAAATCTTTTTCGAAAACGTCGTGTTTCTTTGTACAAGGACAGTCATCACAGCCACCACCTCAATCTAAACAGGTAAATGTTTGATACTTATAATGTATGTTTGATACTCAAAATGTATGTTTTATTTTGTGGAATAATGAATTTGAGATGATGCTTGATGAGCCGATATTTAGAGCTAGACTCGTAGATATGATGCGATCGTATAGTACCCCACATGATAACGGAGGAAATGACGATGATGGAGATATCGACATGGACTAAGTTTGTTTTACCCGGTTTTGGGCATATTCAATAGACTATTTTGTTGTTTTTTAGGCGTTTAAGACTAACTTTGTGTTACCACAATATTTTGGACTTGTTTTTATACTTTTTGGTAACCATGTGTACAATATATGCTTTATTTTGTAGAAGAATGAATTTATATATAGCAAGGTTTTTTGGCATTTAAAAACATCTATTAGCGACAACAATTTTTAGCGGCAAAATCTGACTAAACGATGATAGCATTTACTTACGACATCAATTGCGGCGATATACATACATACATACATACATACATACATACATACATACATACATACATACATACATACATACATACATATATATATATATATATATATATATATATATATATATATATATATATATATATATATATATATATATCGTGAAATTGGAAAAAAAACTATATATAGTTTCTAGAGGGATGAACGTCGAAAGTGTACCAAAAGTAACAAAGGAGTTCATGCAAAATAACAAATCACAGACTGCGGGGGGACACACCATTATAGTAGTGATTGTTATAAAAAATTAATGTTTTATATATACACATATAAAGAAGTAATGCTTTATATATAATTTTTTATGTAATGTATAATATAATTTTTATGTCAAGACCAGATTTGAGGCCTTCGATGATGGTCATATGGGCAAAGATAAGAAATTAATATGTGTTTCTTTAAAGTATATGTATGTATGTATGCATGTATGTACGTGTGTGTGTGTGTGTGTGTGTGTGTGTGTGTGTGTGTGTGTGTGTCTATATATATATATATATATATATATATATATATATATATATATATATATATATATATATATATATATATATATATATATATATATATATATATATATATATATATATATATATATATATATATATATATATATATATATATTAGTTTCATAAAAACCACTATACTTTAGTTTTTTTCAGTTTACCCACTGAAATAATTTTGTCTAGTTTAACCACCGAGACTTTGTTTAATTTTTCAGAAAAAAACACCACATAAAACATTGGATTCTACAAAATCCATTACTATTTGATTTTTTTTTTTTGCAATTTAACCACTCAAACAATTAACTTTTATGATTAAATAATTCCAAATTTGAATTTAAATTTTTCCAAAAAATTATCTCATATCCAGAAAATTATTAGTTGAAATGGTCTTTATAACTCATAACAAAAAAAACTTAGCGTAGGTTTTGGAATATGATACAAACTTATAGTTGTTTTATTGAAAATAAAAACAAACACTCTGTGATTTATCTAAAAAAAATTATTCAAGTGGTTAAACAAAAAAAACAAAAAAAAAAAAAAAAAAAAAAAAAAAAAAAAACCAACATTATAGTGTTTTTTTTTGTTTTTTTTTTTTTTTTTTTTTTTTTTTGCTAAAGACATTATTTAAGAAACTATCGGTTCATGTTGTATTTATTTTATATTCGTCATCGTCCTTAATATCGACTTTGTGTACAAAATAAATTGCCGCTTGAGACCCTTTACCCGAGTCGCTTAAGAAACAACTTGAACATAAAGTAGTTTCGCAACTTGCAAAACTATAGCGAGTTTACTTTTAGAAAATATAATATCGCAAATTTGTAAGCATTATTTAGCAATTCATTATAGTCATTCACTCTATTTTTTCTTTACTTTCCGTTCACCTTGTGTGTGTGCATACGTGCATCGGTGCATGTGTGAAGAATAAGAAAAAGAGATTTTGTTCAGTGAGATATTATCGATAGCAAAAAGTTTGAGGAAAATGGGGAAGGGACGGCTCCTCACTGGACTCCATATCAATCGCTCGTTCATTGGGTCATACATGATTGAACCCGACCTGTCACGCGGCAATGACCACACAGCAACTGTTTCCTACGACTCAACCACTTCCCTTTGTCAGATCTGGCTTCCATTTTCAGGGGTAATTTGATAAAGCATTTTAATACTTTTGTCTCTTTTTTTTTTTTCTTTACAGAATTGCACACGTCACCAAGACATCTCGCGGACACATCCAAGACCACCACGGTACCACCACATCAGCGTCACGTCACCAACACATCTCGATGACACATACTAGAAAATGTCAGACAGTCATAGGCCTCCTTTTAATTTCTATGTTACATTTTTTGGTAATTAAAAAAAAAAAATTTTTTTTTGGTTGGCCAACGTCCACCTTGAATGTTCAAACTAGCGTTCCAAGCCGTTCCATAGAACATAATTGAAGAACGCGATACGCAGGACGCACCTAAAGGGGGCGGTGATCACCACGTTCCCGGTGCTGATAATGGCGGAATGCAACCGCACGTTACGGGGCACAACGCATGGCCTTATATACTTTACATTTGTGCCACGCCGGCTCCTAGAAATTCTTATTTTGGCCCATTGCCGCATTGACTTGTACTTTAGGCTTATAGACTTGCACCTATCACATTACATATGTAACTAATTAAAATGCCTTGACCATATAAATAATTTCCGGTTGTTGAACTAGACGATAGACATTTTGAAACTAATTCAATCAAATATTTTTCAACAGGTGATGGTCTATCAACGGTTCTTTGTCAAACAAGAGAAATTTAGCAGTGATTTCCGATACTATTTTGAAAAAATATATTCGTTTAATCATTAATCAACATGGATAATCTATTATTAAACCTTACGTTTGACACTACACATGTTTTGATGTGTTATGAAACCTCAAGTCATGATGATTAAGTTGCATTGTTTGAAAAATATGTTTTTGTTTGAGACTTTTGATTCTTAAGACAATAATCTTCTTATTTTGATATATATATATATATATATATATATATATATATATATATATATATATATATATATATATATATATATATATATATATATATATATATATATATATATATATATATATATATATATATATATATATATATATATATATATATATATATATATATATATATATATATATATATATATATATATATATATATATATAGGGGTGGGTTCAATGCAGAACCAAATTAAATCACTTAACTGCAGAACCACATTTATAACCGTAGGATTAGATTGAGGGATAAAGGGTACGATAGTCCAATTAAATCAAATGTCCAAAAAACTAGGAACGCAGCAAACCAAAAACGATTTCCAGAAATTGAGACCCAAATCGCAGCGTTATATAGGAGATCAATCCAAAGGATTTCAAAACCGATTTCCACAAATCTGATCAACAGACAAAATGATATTGATACTTTCAAAAGCTGAAAAACCCAATTTTGATTTGGTTATTGTGTTTACAGCGTATTGGTAACATATAATCATCAATGAACATATGTTCATCAATGAACATATGTTCATCAATGAACATATCATACAAGGATCATATACATGTTCCCGTTTTCCATGACACTATGAGGATATGAGAAAGGCAATAGACCGAATGAAATCGGAATTAAGTAATAACGATTCAAACTAAAACGTAGATGAAGAAATCGATTACATTATCTAATTGAACAAAAAGGAGCATATTAGAATGTGTATATTCGCATTTCAACATTGATATGAGCATCATATGTTCATGAATGAACATATTTTCATAGATGAACATATGTTCATAGATGAACATCATTCTTCTTCTGATTACCATCTAAACCCAAAAAAATCTCAACATCAATCGACGTTGATTCTACTTCTCCGTAAACGTTATGCAGACACTTCTACATATTCTTTCTTAGATTTTTGCGTGTATATGTGTGTGTTCGTTTTTGTAGAATGAAGTACCTAGTTTGATTTCTATCTTCAGACCGTCTGTCTGAAGAACCGTATGTATTAGGGCTTCAGGGGCCTTCGATTTTGCGCTTTGTGAAACCTTTCTCGTAAACCTTTCTTCGATTTGGCGATTTGGCGATTGGAGATTTGTATGGATATTTTTATCTCCTTGATTTTAGGGGGATATACGACGTGATATCAGCCAAGAATCCCCAAACCTCATTATGCCCTTGTTGGGATAGGATTCCCTGCATAAGGAGTATAATTCTTTTGGTGCACCCTTTTTAATTTAGGCCATTGATATAATAATCCAAGGGTTATAAAGGTGGTTCTATGGTTAGGTGTTTATTTTTGGTTCTATATTGAACCTTCCTCAATATATATATATATATATATATATATATATATATATATATATATATATATATATATATATATATATATATATATATATATATATATATATATATATATATATATATATATATATATATATATATATATATATATATATATATATATATATATATATATATATATATATATATATATATATATATATATATATATATATATATATATATATATATATATATATATATATATATATATATATATATATATATATATATGGGTTCAATAGAGAACCAATTTAAAACAAGGAACCAAGGAACCAACCGTGTGGTCGGAATGCAAGAGATCTACGGCCATAAAAAAAGGATGTGCATTTACTAGTTAGACGCCAATGTAGGGGATTATAGCAAAAAACCCACTTCGTTTTTTATGTTTTTTTAATTTTTAAGCTTATTCTTTTTTCGAAAATAAAAACTAAAAATACCAAAATTCATAATTTTTCATCCTCTTTAAATAGACATCCATATTGATATACAAATTTTTTTGTTTTTTTATACTTCAAGTTCGTCCAGATTCACCATGCGAATCTGAACTGAACTGTATTGTTTTAGATATATTCCTTCACATATAAATGACAATTCTATTCGATTTATTCAATAATTTTTTACCAATCACATGTGAAATTTTAAGAAATCATTTTGAATTTCAGTTAATTCAATTGTATATGACATCAAATCGTTGAAATAATAAAATATAAGTGATTTTTCTTGAATTCACATCTGAATCTAAGAATTTTTTTTAAATTTATATGAGTTGTTATTTAATGATTTACAATTATTAAATAAAATTGAATTCAATGACTATTTACATGTGAATTATCTTCCATACAAATTTACTACAGTTTATATTTACGTTGTGAATTTTAACTGTTTTTTGTTTTAGACATGTTAATTCACATATAAATGTTAATTGTACCTGGCTTTTTCAACAATTTTTTATCATCCACATGTGAATTTTAAGAAAATTAATTTGTGAATCTAAAATAATTCATTTGTGTATGTTCAAAATGTTAAAAATAGTGTGCATCTAGTTTTAGATATATTAACATATAAATGATAATTCTACCCTATTTTTTCAGCAATTTTTTGTTCATTTGCGTAAGTTTAAGTAAATTAATTTGTGAATCTTACTTAATTCAATTGTATATTATCAAAATATTGAAATTGTAAACAATATAAACGAATTTACTTAAATTCAATATGAAATTTTAGTGAGATTCACGTCTGAATCTAAAAGTTTATTTAAATTCACATAAGTTTTTATTAAATGATCAATGATTGTTGAAAAAGATAATCTCAATGATCATTCACATGTGAATAATCTTCTATAAAACTTATAGTTCATATTCACATTGATTAAGTGTTGTGAATCTGAACAAGATTTTTGAATATTTTTTTTTTCGTTTTTACTATATTGATATGGATGTCTATTGAAAGAGAATAAAAAATTATGAATTTTGATATATTCGATTTTTTATTTCGATAAAAAATAAGCTCTAAAAATAAAAAATAAATAAAAAACGAAGTGGGTTTTTTGGAATTATCCGCTACATGTGCGTTCAATTAACAAATTTACAACCTTATCTTCAGCCGTCGATTATTTGAATTCCGACGCTTACGATTGGTTCCTTGTTTTATTTTGGTTCTCTATTAAACTTATATATATATATATATATATATATATATATATATATATATATATATATATATATATATATATATATATATATATATATATATATATATATATATATATATATATATATATATATATATATATATATATATATATATATATATATATATATATATATATATATATATATATATATACATCTATATATATATATATATATATATATATATATATATATATATATATATATATATATATATGTGTGTGTGTGTGTGTGTGTGGAGAGAGAGAGAGAGAGAGAAAGAGAGAGGTATGTTCAAAAGAGAACAAATATAAAATCGAGAACGCAAGAACAAATATGGACCATTAATTTTACAAGCTGACAATTTTGTATATACTTTAAATTAACTTATTTAAATAAAACATTATCAAAATTGACAGGAGTACCGTATTCAGGTAAATTTGGCTAATTACACGTTAATCGAACACATCAATCATTCCCTTCCATTCTCGTATACGATTTCTTTGAAATCTCTCAGCTTAGTTTCTTCGGAAAACCCTCGTCAAAAACCAATTTCTTCCATAACTTCTTCGTTTAAACACTTCGAAAAGCGAACAATGGCTATGCAACACGATTTAGATGAGATGATTTCAACATTACTAAAGTTAAAAGGTACAAATCAACATATTTTTCAGTTTTTTGAATTAAGCATCGTTGAATGACTTCAAATCGACGAAAAAACCATTGTTTCAACGTTTTTTTCCAAAAAATCGTTGTTACCAAAGATTTTATCTTCATTAACAACATATTATCGTTTATATCAATGTATATTTGCGCTATTTTGCATATTATCAACGTATTTGCGTCATTTTCAAATTGTATTTGCGTTATGATGCTATTAATAACGATTTATACTTGCAGGCAAAAGTAACGACGTTCAAACAAAGTATATACAAAAAAAGGAGAATTTCATATATATCCTAAATAAACTCAAAAATATCATATTTACCCTATCTAAACTTTAAATATCATATATACCCTAGTTAAGTTTTTAAAATATCAAATATGCCCAGTTTTCTGTTTTTGATACTTTAAAACATTTTTATAATATTTTTTTTAATTTCATATCATTATAGTTATGAAAGAAAACTCGAAGATTACTAAAATGCTCATATTCTATTGGTGGAATATAAACGTTGTTTCTTCTTGTTCTAAACTTCCCAAATTCCAACTATCCCTCTACGATCTCCATCTCAATCTGACTTTCGCTCTCAACAATCAAATTCGTGCTCTCAAGAGTGAAATTGTTCATTATCTTCTATCATGTCAGCTATTTCTTCATGTGTACTCGGGCTTTGAGTCTTACTCAACTTTGCATTGCTCTAGATAGGCAGCTCTCCCTTCTTGGAATTTTCCATACTAAACCTCTTTAGTACATTTTCCAAGTATGTACTTTGACTAAGTCCTATTAGTCTCTTCTTCCTATCTCTCGATATTCTTATCCCGAGAATATAGGCAGCTTCTCCTAGGTCTTTCATGGCGAAACACTTCCCAAGCCAAGACTTGACCTCTTGCAAGGTTGGAATGTTGTTTCCCATGAGCAATATGCCATCAACATACAACACCAGAAAAGTGACTATGCTCTCACTAGCCTTGACATATACACATGACTCATCTTCATTCCTAGAGAAACCAAACTCTTTGACTTTCTCATGGAAGCAGAGATTCCAGTTGCGAGAAGCTTGTTTCAATTCGTAGATTGATTTCTCAAGCTTACACACCTTATCAGGATGCTTTGTGTCTACAAAACCCTCTGGCTGATTCATGTAAACATCCTGAGTCAACTTCCCGTTAAGGAAAGCAGTTTTGACATCCATCTGCCAAATTTCATAGTCATGAAATGCAGTTATGGCAAGCATTATCCTAATGGACTTAATCTTGGCCACTGGTGAGAAGGTCTCATCATATTCAACCCCCAGGGTTTGAGTAAAGCCCTTCGCAACCAGTTGTGCCTTAAAGGTGTGTACCTTTCCATCCATGTCAGTCTTCTTCTTGAAGATCCACTTGCAACTGTCTTTCGACCTGGTACATTGTCAACCAAGTTCCAAACTTAATTGTCATACATGGACTTGATCTCGCTGTCCATTGCCTCTTTCCACTTAGCAGACTCAGACCCGCCACTGCTTCCTTCTAGTTAGCTGGCTCATCCAAATTTATCAGTGTCTTATCACTGACAAATGTGTCACCATCCGTAGTTATATGGAAACTATAAAACTCGGGTGGCATGCTAACTCTACCAGAGCGCCTAAGAGGTAATGAAATGTCTGTCGGACCAACTGAAACTTCTTCCTCTTGTTGGTTGCTAGTTTCTCATAAGGTTGTATCATTAGATGACTCTTGAATCTCTTCAAGGTCAATGGTACTCCCACTGTCCTCTTTGAATATGAGCTCTCTCTCTCGAAAGACTCCTCGTCTAGCTACAAATACTACGTCCTCGCTTGGTCTGTTGAACAAGTATCCAAAAGACTGTTTCGGGTATCCAATGAATATACACCTCTCCCTTCTTTTGGCGAGTTTGTCTTGAGTCTCTCGTCTCACGAAAGCCTCACAACCCCAGACTTTGATATGTGCTAACGAGGGAACTTTCCCTGTCCACATCTCATGAGGTGTTTTGGCAACCTTTTTAGTTGGGACAAGATTGAGGATGTGGGCGGCAGTCTCTAAGGCATACCCCCAAAAGTGGATGGGAAGAGAAGCTCGACTCATCATGGAACGAACCATGTCTAACAGGGTTCGGTTACATCTATCAGCAACACCGTTCAACTGTGGTGTTCTAGGAGGTGTTAACTGTGAAACTATTCCACATTCCTTAAGAGAGTAAAGGAACTCGATACTAAGATACTCACCGTCTCTGTCGGATCTAAGCATCTTTATCTTCCTGCACAATTGATTCTCAACTTCATTTTTAAACTCTTTGAACTTTTCAAAGGTATCTGACTTATGCTTGATCAAGTAGATATACCCATATCTACTATAATCATCAGTAAAAGTCACATAGAATCGAGTGGCATCCCTTGTGGTTGATCTGAAGCGTCCATACACATCTGTGTGTATGATATCCAACAGACCATCACCTCTTTCACAAGTCCCTGTGAAAGGTGACCTTGTCATCTTGCCTAACAAACAAGATTCACATACATCATCCGACTTGGGATTGAATGATTCCAACACTCCATCCTTTTGGAGTTGGGCGATGTGTTTCTTGTTGATGTGCCGAAGGCGACAATGCCACAAGCATGCCTTTTCTACACCACTAGAAGAATCAATATGTATACACTATTTCCTAAATTGTCAACACAAGTCACTGTTTCATACACACCATCACAAGGTAAAGCTTCAAAAGTAAATACACCATTCTTAAAAACAGAAATTGAACCATTCAAATTATCAAAAGAATAGTGAAAACCTTGTTTGAACAATGCATGAAATGAAATAATGTTTCTTGCCATATCTGGCGAATAGCAACAATTTAACAAGTCTAAAATAACACCACTGCTAAGCACTAATCTATAGACATTGATCTTGGTAACAGGTGACGATCGCCTATTGCCCATGATCAGGTTTAATCTACCGTGCTCCACCTCCCTACTTTCATTTAGGCCCTGCAAATCAGATGAAATGTGAAAACCACATCCTGTGTCAAGGACCCAAGAACAAGAATATGATGAGTTTTTAGAGATAGTGTATGTACCTGCCGACGATGGCTTTACTTTGCCATCCTTGATGTCCTGCAAGTACTTCGGGCAGCTTCTTTTCCATTGACCCTTTTCTTTGCAATAGAAACAGTCGGCACCTTTGGGGTTAGAGACATGAGGAATGCCAGAAGACTTGGGTCTCAAACCATTACATGATGACTTGACTTGAACCTTTTCCCTCCAATTCTGCTTGGAGGGCCCTTCCTTTTCTTTCCTTTGCCTTGACCAATTGCCAAGACGGGAGTGCTTACTGAAGGTACACTTTTACCCTTCAGCCCGTCCTCTACAGTCTGTAGGATATTATGCAACTCAGCCAAAGAGGTCTGAGTGTTGTTCAAATGATACGCCAGTATGAACTGGTCATAAGAACTCGGTAAGGAGTTAAGGACCATGTCAATGACCAGCTCCTCATCGAATTGCATACCCAGCTTCTGCAGTCTTTCCACATAACCTTGCATCCTTTGCATGTGAGTGTAGACAGACTCTCTGTCTTTTAGCATGCCGGTTATGAGGGCTCGGACTACTTCACACTTCTCGACACGCGCTTGCTTGCGGAACTTTTCCACAAGGTCCTTGTGCATCTCATAAGGCCAGTAGTCTTCGTTTAATCTTTGCAATTCGGGAGTCATTGTGTCAATCATGATGCAGGCCACTTTGGTTGCATCATCATAGTGGTTTTTGTACGAGGCATATTCCTCGGGAGTAGCTGTGTCGGGGTCAACTTCAACGAGCTCGGTGTCAAGAACATACTCTTTATTCTTAAACCTTAGAGCCATTTTTATATTCCTCATCCAGTCATTGTAGTTCGTGCCATTCAATGTCACTTTGGAACATAATGAGAGGATTGAAGTGAGATTACTGTTGTTGGAGTGGGGTACGGATTGGGAAGCAGAAGCATCAGTAGGAGACATCTATAAAAGAAGTTAGTTTTTTAATTAGATATATAAATTCCTTAATATTAACCCAATAATAATAATTAACGCTAGGACCCAACTATATAATTCACAACTTTGAGATTTATTGAACTGTTCAATAGCATGTTTAATCTCGGATATGCTCTACCGTTTGTGACTGGGATGCCGAGGATCACAAACTAGATGTGAATAACCATGCAAATTAGCTTGGTAACCTCAAAGTCAATTATCATCTCTAATTGATGTGCCAGTAAACCACACACGCTCCATCAACAATGATAAGATTGAGATACTCATTTCCACTCTTTATGAGCCCCTATTAGTGTGCCGGTAAACCACACACGCTCCACTAATGTCTCATAAAGTGCAATATGCAATTTCATGGATTAGCATCTTTTCACATTTTTCCTAAAGTAACTAGATTGTGATTTTTATAAAATTGTTCTAGTACTTTGATTAATAACATTATACTTTTAATGAGATTAAGCGGTCCTATCAAACCCGTTCGACTAACGACCCTCCACTGATCAAGAGAGCGGTGGGTGAGAGTGGACACCCATTTAACCGCCATTTTATAGGCAGTTTCCTTATACCCTCCTTATAGATCAGCTTCGTGAATGAGGCCTACTATTGATTTGACTAACCAATTATCTTATACATATAATATTAACTTTTAATTATAATATATATAAGATGTATTTTAAACCTTTTAAAATATTAATGGTTTAATCTTTTAAATTTTATTTTGAAATTAACTATTAATTTTAAAATTAAATTTAAACCTTAAAATGATTTAATTTAAATCTTTTAATTAAATAATTAATTAAATAATTAAATCAGATAGGTATCAGAAATTAATCAAATTAATTTAAACCTATCTCAAACCCCTAAATTTCGAAAAAAGAAAATAAGTGGGTTTAAGGTTTCCATTTATTAAATAATCACAATTACCAAAAATAGAAAACCTTCTAAAACCCTAGCAACTAAAATCGCAAATAAGGGGGGAGGAGGCTAGGGTTTCGAAAACCCTAGCCCTAAAATCGATCCTGGCCATCTTTTAGGGTATAGTTTCTATTAACCCTAAATCTAAGGATAACAATTATAGCTATTCAATTAGAAAACAACCAAAAAGCTTTGATACCACTGAAAGGTTTTATACAATCAATAAACTTTACTCCTAAGTTCACATGCAACCTAGATTGGATCTATGTTTTCTAACTTTGAACATATAATAAAATCCTAAAGACCAACAGATAAACCCTAGAGATAAGTCCATTTAATTCAAATCAAGATAAAGCCTTTTATCATTTGAATTAAACCCATTTGTCCACCAACTAGGGTTTCGAAATTAAGGATAAAACCCTCCTTAATTTCGCCACCTACAATATGTCCTGGCCAGTAACCACTCAACTATTGACTAATTACAAAACAGCCCCTGCACCTTTAATTAATTAAATTAATCACTAAATTAATTCCAATTAATTCTAGATTAATTTCTAATTAATTAATAATGTTTCTAATTAATATATTATCAACATAATATATTAATAACCTATAAATTTTATTTCTATTGATTTATTAATCATATAATAAATCAATCTTTGTCTCTCCTGGTATTTCTGCTAAACCTCTAGCTATGAGGGCAACCCAAATGGACTTTGTTTCTATTAATTAGATAAATACAAATTATAAGTCATGGCTTAGACACCTAATCCGACACAAAGGGCAAAAAAGCACATTCAAATCTTCCATATAAAAAGGTTGATGAGAAATGTTTTGATGAATGGTATGAATAGTTTGATTCAAGCCAATTTACCCACTTGCAAAACATGAAAAATGAAATTGTTTGTACATCACAAGCAAATGTGAATTTCAAGTTCAATTTCCTTGTTCTTTTTATAAACACGTTTTTGTGAATCAACGACAACGGGAAGATGCAAAATATGTAACGCCCCAATTTGTTTTCATTTATTTAAGAAAACATTACATAATTTAAATAACTAACACATGTCAAAATCATTCAATTATCATTCAAACAATCATAATCAAAATCCATGTTCAAAAACCAATCATAATAACATCATAAAAACGTCCCCGATGCGATGCGTTCCACCGTTACGCCTTGCCTTTGCCCTTAACATTTGAAGTACCTGAAAACATTTTATGAGCGATGGGTAAGCTATAGAGCTTAGTAAGCTCCCCAAATACTATACATCCAACACACCCAACTAGTCAATTCCTTAGGACACGACAAGATCCTACCCGACTCATGATCGGGACACGGCATCATCTTACTCGGAAAATGGGACACGACATCAACCTTAACCCGCGGTACTCCACCGATGGGCTCCCGATATGCATCACCTCCTAGACTCAAGCTGTCCTACTCACAGTGTATATATATATATATATATATATATATATATATATATATATATATATATATATATATATATATATATATATATATATATATATATATATATATATATATATATATATATATCGGGACATGACATCAATAATGTCCTACCCGTAAACATAAACCACACCACCGTCATAATAACAAATCAAATAACCGTAAGCAAACATTCAAGCAGCATGCAACATCATACAGTAACGCGAGGATACTCACTTGTCTCGCAAATAAAATAGCTAATGCTATGATTGCTACATGCAAACACCAAAACACCTAAACATCATAACACATAATCAAAACAACCATAATTCCTGATCCTATAGGTTTGACTAAAAGTCAGACCCGACAATTGTCACAATACAGTGGTCAAAAGTCAATTTCACCTACCCTTAGCGTCACTAAGTACGCATCCAGTTACGGGGTTCGCCACAGTTAGCGACGCTTACTAGAGATGTTTGCAGCGTTAACCTCAGTTTTTCCAAAACTTCCATTAAGACCTTAACCAGTCCAGCCAATGGCTATGGCTTTAACATAAGCCTTCCCTAGGACCAAAGCCTAGCCTAAGGTCACTACCAAATGGACATGTATCCCAATGCATGTCCTTTTTCCCCAACCCGTAACGTTTACAACTAAGCAAACACAAACTACAATCAAGGTCTAAACAGAGTCCAAAAATGGTTGAATCTCGATCTAAGGACACCAGAGGTGTGTCCAAGGTCGGACCTTTGGGGCATGGAGTACTTCCATCCCTATTTCCCACCACAAAACGACCATTAACACCAAAATCCATAAAGACGTTACCTATGCTTTGAAACTCGCAAGAGAGTTGCACCCATTGAGAACTACAACCTTATAACACCACAAGCTAAGAATTTAAGCTTCAAAGCCGTCAAAAATCCATCAAATTCTAATGAGAGAAGTTCACATCCGTTTCTAGTCGGCTTTAGCCTCAGGGATTCGCCAAGATGTGTGAAGGGATTTGATCATAATAACAAAACATATTGTACAGAGGAAGAGTACATACATATCCACCGCCAGGGTCTTCGGGAAATAGGTCTTACAACTTAAGACCATTAAGTCGCATACCATTAAACACATATATCAAGGACATTAAGTGGTGCTCCTATCTGCTGGAATGTCTTGTTAAAACAAAGAGCACATACATTCTATTCAAGGACACATATTATTTCGTTCAACCATCACCATATTTGGTGGTACGCTTGAAAATCTACTTTTATTCATATGTGAGTATATAAAATATTTTTATTTTTCTTATTCTTATTGGAATATGCCATTTGGTTATTAACATGTGATTATGAAATTGCAATTTTTATTTATATATGTATATGCTTTTTTTTCCTTATTCATATGCGATTATGAAATTTTTATATCAAATTTTATTCTTAAATTATAGCATTTCCTTCATGTGCAATTATTATATGTTGATAGCATCCAATGTCTAGAGACGTAAGTTAAACAAAAACGTCCTGTAATTTGCTAATGGAGCATTGACAAATTGAAGTATGGTGAGATGATCGAAATAAATTTAGGAAAGTTTGGAATTGAAGAAATGAATGGACCACTTATACAAGATGATTTAACACTTGAGGTAAAAAAAGTTATTGATTTGTATTTTGAATTCTATATTCACATATGATTATTTATTATGAATGTTAGCATCCACTAATATTCATTTGAGAATATAACTGACTTTATAATTTATAGATGTTTGAATAAAAAATTACGAAAGTGTTTGAGAAATTCATGAATGTAAAGAATAAGTTGAGTTCAATCATCGATGAAGCAATAACAAATTCCATGATAACAAAAATTTAAAGGATTGGAAAACAAAAATGACAGTTTGTGAAGTTGTTAAGGATCGTGTGGAGGGGGTACCATTCAAGAAGGGATCAGAATAGAGAATATATGAATGAGAAAATTGGTGAAGATGTGAATGATAGAGTTGGAGAACTTATTCTGGATGCAAGTGACGTAGTTGTTCAAGATGGAAATGAGAAAGTTATTGAAACATATTAGAATAGAGAACGTGGAGAAAACAATGTAGGTGCAAAAGTATGTTAAGCATATAACCGAAAAACTTAATGAATGTGAAAATGAGAAATTTGTGAAGATGAGAGTAAGAAATTTTTTGAATCATCTGGAAAAGTAAACAATGATGAAGAAAACATAGTGAAGAGCAGATATCGTTAAGCCAATTTTGGTTAAGCCCAACGATACAAAATTTGATTAAGAAGCCATTATAGAAAGTTAAAGGAGGTAAAAATATCAATTTTTATATATTATAATCATATATGATTAACCATTAATTTATATACATATGTGATTAAAATATAAATTTTACATATACAGTTTTACTTGAGAAAAGAAGTGGAAATTTTGGATATGATAACAATAAAAAAGATATGGATAAGTCATTTCTAGTATAAGAAGAAGTATAAACAGAAAAAGAGAGATATGCTGGTGATAAAGATTTATATCACATCTCAAAATTATATGTAAAATATAAAAAAATATATTATAATCACATGTGAATATACTAAAGTGTATACAGATAATCATATATGAACAATGCTAATAGTTTTTATTGACATGTGGTTATAATAAGTGTATAAAATAATCATATATGAATATAATATGTGTCTTATATATTATATTTATATGTAAATAAACTAATATTTTCTTTCTAATTTGTTAGCAAAAAATAAGGATGTAGATGATGTTCCTGTTACATATGTATATAAAATAAATTTTAGATGTATGCAACTATGTTAGCAATAGATGGACATGTGCTAGATGAATCACTAAACAAATCTATCAAAGATCACATGAAGCATATTCTTGGAGATGTACTGGTAAATACTCATGTGCAAAGTATTTAAGACTTCTTTTCAAGTGTCATTGCAAAGTATTTACACTTATATATAAAACTCTATTTGAAATTAAACAATCAATATATCCTCAAATCAAATGTGATTATGTATATAAAAATTAGGTTCTCCACTTATATTATACTCTCATGTAATTACATAATTTTTTACACTTGTACTCACATGTGATTAAAACTAACTTTGCATAATATGTGGGTTTGTGTTTTAAGGAAGACAAAAATTAGGTTTCCACTTATATTATACTCTAGATGAGAGATGTATATACCCATAATAATGGTTCAAAGCATATGCTATAATGACCTCAAAATTTTAAGCATCAAAATTATATTTTTAACTAATATTTGAAAATATTTGTTATTTAATTAATTTTTTTGTAATGACTATTTGTGAGATTAAAGTAGTAAATTATTATTACCTAAGATACCTCCAAGGTTTCAAATAATGTTCAAATGTTTCTTCAAAATAAAAAAAAACGTATGTGACATATATAAGTTATAATCTTATTGTCTCTGAGGTTTTTTAGTTTAATTGTTTTTCAAATTTATTGTCTAGGTACAAGTTAGTTTTTATTGTTTTAGTTTCTTATTTCTTTAGACTTGAAAATTACTTAACTAAATAATACTAACCTATGTGTAGATATATAGAACAATATATTAAATACAAAATGATTATTTCGTTTTCAAATATATAGTTTTTAAATTATATTTTTATTACTTAAATGATTAATGCTTAGTTTAAACGATAAAACTTCGAATATTGTATACAAATAAATGTTTTAAAATTTATATTAAGTATTATGTTTTTTTAACTTATCACATTAATTCTCTATTACTTAGAATACAAAATTGCTGTTCAAAAAATAAATAAATAAAAAAAAAACTTAGAATACAAAAGTATTCTGTATTATTTTAATTGTGATTTATATTTTTTTTCTGTTTGTGTACATATAACTCTGCTACATTACCTTATTTTTTTTTTTTTGAATTTTTTATAACAACTACATCATACTATCATACTATCATGTATCATTGTTGTTGTCATATTTAGTATATAAAATTGTATAACTGAATAAAATGTTTTTCTTATCATACAAGTTTTTTAATTGTCAACCTTGTAACACACTTGTATATAACCTTATGTGTGTAAGTATATATATATATATATATATATATATATATATATATATATATATATATATATATATATATATATATATATATATATATGTTAAACACAACCAAATTATACGACCTAATCACAAAACCTCATTAAAATGCCTCATTTTCATAAATGAACATGTTCGTACATGAACGAAAGCCATTTTTCATATGATTATCTGGTTATGTGGTATAATTTGGTTCTATTTTTAACACACACACACACACACATACATATATATATATATATATATATATAAATATATATATATATATATATATATATATATATATATATATATATATATATATACACACACACACACACACACACATATATATACATAGAGGTAGAAAATTTTGAAAACGTTTAAAAGGTTGAGAACGCGAGAACGAATCTCATCCTTTTATTATTTTAGAACTAAGGCTATGATTAATTGATAATTTTAAAATTATTAACAATATTTAAATTCAATTAATTCAAATTTTGAAGTAACACAAGGGTATTATAAGAATTGATCATTAATCTATATTTATCAACTCCAACAATATGTCATTCTCTCTCCTCTCACCCTCTCTCTCTATACCTACGACACTTCATATATTCCACCTACGTTGTTCTCTCTTTTCCAGCCGCTGCCTGCACTCGTTGCGTTAATCCTCGATCACTTCCATAATCCTCCATCGCTTCCACCTACAAATCTAACACCACCACCAGGAAGAGCCTCAAATTAATATCAGTCATACCCCACCCTCCATTTGTATGTGCAAACTCCTTTACCGTGATTTGATCTGTTCATAGCCCACTGTCTCATCGAGATCCTGTCCTTTAATTTTGATATATCTGCATCATCTAGGACACCCTCTTTCACAGCATGCTCTAGCCGCCATGCTTAATCGACCAAAAGGCTTAATTCCCTAGTCGTTGTCCTTTATCGTTGTCCTTTATTGATTTGATTTCACATATATGTATCTAGTTTTGAATTGCGTTTTATATAGACTTCTTTCTTCATATTTCATCGGGGTTTTCAAGATTTAAGGTCATATTGTTGAAAAAGAATCATGGGTATCGATGGTGTCGAGTCCGATTTGGCCCATGTGTCAGTTGAAAACGAAAAGAAAGAGAGTAGTATTAATAGCCATGTTGTTGAAAAAGAATCTACTGATTCAGTTCAAGTAGAACAGCAACCAATTTTTCAAAAGATGCAGTTGATGAATGGCCAGAAGCAAAACCGTTTTACTCGGTTTATTTGTTAAATATCAAATAGTTGAAGAAGCAAAAAAGTTTTACTCGGTTTATTTTGTTAAATATCAAATAGTTGAAGACCAAAACCTCAAAACTAAACTTGGTCAAGCTGATGAAGAACTTAGAAAGCTTAATGTTCAAAAACAAGTAAATCCATGTCATGTTAGTTTTTATTGTTCAATAACATTTACAAGTGTGTATATGAGTTTACCTTTATTGACAATTTAGGCATCCAAGCTATAAATTTTATTACAATCTATATAATCATTATTGATTATTGCTTCATTTTTTAAATCTAGATATATAGTTTACATTTTTAACAACATAGGCATCATAATTCACATATTTTGGCCTTTACTTATGGTTACATATTATTTAATCACAAATGATTGAATTCATACACTTCTAATAATACAACTATATTCATAAATAATTAAAAGTATTTTTGTATCGAGATCTTATATTCATACATGATTGTACGTTATTTATAAGAACATTGGTGTAATCATTTATATGTAACTTAGTTCTAATAATTAATGATTAGAAGTAACTTAGCATGTATGAATATAAATGATTAATGATTATTTATTTCTGTAATCATTTATGTATAACTTACCTCTAATCATAAATAATTATATATTTACAGTTCTAATCATAACACTATTATATTTTGTGAAATATTTTTTCAATATCCTTGAACTTTTATATGTAACTTAGTCCTAATCATAAATGATTAGAAGTAACTTAGTGTGTGATTATAAATAATTAAAGGTTATTTATTTATGTTTGTTTATTTAATCATATATGATTAAAGGTTATTTATTTTTGTTTCTTATTATCTAATCATAAATGATTAGAAGTAATTTAGTGTAATCATTTGTTAGTGTTTGTTATTATCTGATCTTATATGATTAAAGCTAACATAATGTTGGCTATTGTTTTTCAGAAGTGATGACGAATTACAAATTATTTGTGGTTGCGATTTGATTCAGAGTCAAGAACTGGGGCTATGATTGATTCAAGAAAAGTTCTGACATCGTGATGGATCTTGTAACTTTTTTCATTTGCAATGATTTAATCATTATTAAAGAGAATCATGAATAAATTTTTGTTTTTCTCTAAAACACGTTAATCATTTTGGAATAGAAATGTTGTATGTTAATCATTTATGAATATAAATGTTGTATATAAAAGTATAATTTTATTTTTCTTTGTAATTGTTCTGATTTAAAATGTTTTAATCACTTATGAATATAATTGTATATATGTATGAAACTAGTATTAACATATTCATGTATGAATATAATTATATAAATGTATGAACCAACTCTTGACTTATTCATTTATGAATATGATTTTGTCGTCGTTACTATATTTGTGGATGAGTAATAATTTATTTTTTAGTCATTAATGAATGTAATCAAATATAAGAAAAAAGGCGACGTTTTTTTATTTTGAAAGAAAAATGATAAAAAAAATATATTTTTCATTTATTAATAAAAATAATTAATTCGTTTTTTAGATAATTACCAATCAAATCGCTAAAATTTAGAAAATCATAATTTTATTGAATTATGTTTTATTTTAATTACAATATACAATTACTGATATGCCCTTACATATTGATAGGTCCAGAATCGTTTTCACGTTCTCAAACTTTTTAGTGTTCTCATTTATATATATATATATATATATATATATATATATATATATATATATATATATATATATATATATATATATATATATATATATATATATATATATATATATATACACACACACACACACACACAAATATATATAAGTTAATGGAACAACATGTTCTAATTAATTATTATCTTTAGAATGATTGTACGTTGCTAGTAATGTCTATGAATTCCACTAATTTAAATTATCAAAAGATATTAACAAATAAATGAATGTTTTGTTTTAGAAACATGGTATCCACACGTCATCTTACATGTATGGTGCTTGGACTAGCAACGTTGAGTGATTAAATAGATTAAGACTTGACCTATTAAATGAGTGATAAATTATGAAATTAGTTGTATTAAAGATTTAGATGTATATATAAATAACTAATTTAAGATGATTACTTTCTTAGATACTATAGAAGTTTCAAATATATAATATCGTATTCATTATGAAATTATTATATACTACAATAATTAAATTATAAAATGTTTATCATCACTGAAAGAATATTAAACTATATTGTTATTCTGCATAAAGATATGTAGCTTAAAATAAGAATTAACTTAAATATAATGCTATTATGTGTATCTGATCATATACTAAAACAAACAAAAGACATAAAAAACACAATTGCATACCATGTTAACAGTTAATAAGTCAACATGTGTTCGAAGGGTTTTTTGAAATAATTATGTGTGACAACTGACAAATGGACTTAGCGGGTAAGTTTGGTAAAACATCAACTCGGACTAATACATGATTGGGGTTAAAACCGGCTTGAGGTCTCTTCTTATCAGTTGTTTGTGAAGTTTATATATGACTAACATATTATATAAATATGAAAATAAATAAATTATTTAATAAATTTACATTTGACCTTTTTCTGTCACTTAATTGGTTAACAATGAAATATATTCCACACAGGATCATTTACACATAAATAAATTGAAAATTTTTTTGCAAGACAAAACTTATACATTGATTACAATTTTTTTGGGGAGACAAAAGGGATGGACGTTATTGAGTTTATGGAATTATCTAAAGTATTATTCAAAGTATATTAGGATGATCAATATTATAAGATGACAACTAATAGTATTTTAATTAGACCAATATTTGAGTCTTGTGTAGAATAAAATTATGTTAAAAATTAAGTAAATATGTTGAGAACTGTAAAGTAATAATCAATAGACAAAAGAACGGCTAGGATTTCATATTATTATCAAGTAAAAGTACAAAATACAATGAAACAGAAAGAAAAAATATATAGGAAAGCAATTAGGTTAAACCTAGTTAAAAAGGGCTGAATAATAGGCCCAAACTAAAAGAGCCCAATAAACTTATTTGGCTAACATCCCCCCTCAAACTTACAATGCGACAACAATAAGCATTGAGAGTTTGTCAGTCAGAAAATGAAACCGAGGAGCAATCTAGGGCTTCATAAATATATCAGTAATATATAAGGTGGATGAAACGTGAGGGAGAGACACAGTCCCCTGCTGAAGGCGATGACGTGTAAAATGACAATCAATCTCAATGTGTTTTGTGCGCTCGTGAAACACCAAATTCTTAGCAATCAATATCGCACTCTCGTTATCACAGTGCAATGGGATAGGCTGAGAGATGTGAACACCCATATCCGCAAGAAGTCATCGCAACCAAACAATCTCACAAGTGGCGATAGCCATTGCTCGATACTCAGATTCTATAGAAGATCGTGAGACAACATCATGTTTCTTACTTTTCCATGAAATAAATAAATCTCCAAGAAAAATACAATACCTAGTAGTGGACTTATGATCATAAATATCGCTATCCCAATTAGCATCACTATAGGCACGCAGCTCAAGAGAGGATGTGGAAGGGAACACAAGGCTGCGGTACTGAGTACCACGAAGATATCTCAAAATACGAAGAACAACTCTCCAATGAACAGTAGAAGGAGCAGTGACAAACTGACTAACCACATGAACCGCATGTGTAATATCCGGTCTGGTGATAGTGAGATAAACCAAAATCCCCACAATGGTACGATAAAGGCTTGTATATGACAAAGGAACATCGTCAGTTGGAGAATACTTGGCATTACTCTCTAGAGGCGTATCAACTGTCCGGTTATCCGTGAGCCATGCACGGTCAAACAAATCTGAGATATACTTCGTCTGAGATAAAAGATAACCCTTTGGGGATTGAGCAACTTCAATCCTCAAAAATAAAGCAGCAAACCCAAGTCTTTCATAGCAAAACGGTAAGCCAAATCACGTTTCAAAGACTCTATACCATCATGACCATCACCGGTAATAATCATGTCATCAACATGACTTTCTTTCATTTTGGTTATGGAAAGTGAAAGTAATGAGAGAAGGATCCAGCCTGCACTCGTACATCTAACAAATAACTTAAATAAGGCAGAATCATGATTACTAGGACAAAAGCCAAGCGAAGTAATCAACATAGAAAATTTCTCAAACCAAGCACGAGGGGCTTGTTTGAGACCATATAATGCCTTCCGAAGCCGAAAAACTTCACCTGGTTGATGAGCAATGCCAGTGGAGGAGACATGTATACTTCCTCATGAAGATCACCATTTAAGAATGCATTCTTGACATCCATATGATAAATCTTCCATTGTCTAATCGAAGAAAGAACAATCAAGGTACGTACAGTCGTCATTTTGTAACTGGAGCAAAGGTCTCTTCATAATCCATACCATACTTTTGCGAGTATCCTTTCGTAACAAGTCTGGCTTTATAATGCTCAAAGGACCCATCAAAATTTTTTTGATTTTATATACCCACCGACAACCAATCGTGTGCTTTCTAGAAGGAAGAGGAACCAAATCTCACGTATGAGTATGATGAAGAGCTGCGAGTTCCTCATCCATAGCGTTCTGCCAAAGGGGATCAGAGACGGCCTCTTTGTAGGATACTGGCTCAGAGAGACCATGAACATTAACAATGAAGGAGGCAAAAGATGGTGAGTAAGAAGAATAAACGAACTCTGGAAGTTTGGTGGATTTTCGTTTACGAATAGGTCTCAATGTTGGGGGATCCTGATGAGCGGCAGGCAGAGGATCAACGACAGGAGGCGAGTCAACAACAGGTGGAGGATCAACGAAATGTGGAGGATCATCAATATCATTACTAAACGGGTAAATAGTACGAACTACGAAGTTCTGGCTGAGTCACGTCATGTGACTGAACGTGAATGATATAGAACGGGATATGCTCCAAGAAGGTGACATTGCGAGAAACATACAAATTCTGATTTGACGGGTCATAACACCGATAACCTTTCTGACCAATACCGTACCCCAAAAATACACAAAGGGGCAGATTTCGAAGACAACTTATTTCTCTTCGCATGAGTCTTTAAAACAAAGCAGGTACACCTAAACACCCGTAATGATGAATAATATGGAAGTTGCCCATACAACATTTCATAAGGAGGCTTCTAGAATTGTGCAAAGTAGGGATGCGGTTAATAACATAGGCGGCAGTCAAAACAACTTCTCCCAAAAAACATTAAGAACTTGAGAAAAGAGTAGCAAGGACCGTGCAGTTTCTAGGAGATGTCGATGTTTTCTTTCTGCAACACCATTTTGCTGAGGGGTGTCAATGCATGAGGACTGGTACACAGTGCCATCAGATACTAACAATTCATTAAAGGCATTGGAGGTAAATTCCCCTCCTAAATCACATCGGAAACATTTTATGACAGCAGAGTGTTGGGTCTTGATAAGGGCTTTGAATTCACTATATATGGTGAAAAAAATCGGACATGCGCTTCATAAGGTAAACTCATGTATAACGAGTGTAATCATCAGTGAATAAAACATAATAATTAGATCCAACTTTAGAGGCAACCGAGGATGGACCCCATGTTGGATTAGGTGTCTAAAACATGACTTTATATTTATATTTTCTCTTATTAATAGAAGCAAAGTCCATTTGGGTTGCCCTCATAGCTGGAGGTTTGGTACAGAGTTCAGTATAGAGAAAGTTTGATTTATTAATTGTTTAATAAATCAATAGAAATAAATAAATAGTTTATTAATATATTTAAGTGTTAATATATTAATTAGAAACTATAATAATTAATTAGAAATTAATCTAGAATTAATTGGATTTAATTTAGTGATTAATTTAATTAATTAAAGGTGCAGGGACAGGTTTTGTAATTATTTAATAGTTGAATAATAACTGGCCAGTGAAGGCTTAAGGGTGGCGAGATTATGAGTGGATACACTCATTATTTCGAAACCCTAATTAGGGTTAAGGGGGCTTGGTCCAAATGGGTAACAGGCTTGTCCATTTAGGAGGCTCCTCTAGGGTTTTGGCTATAACCCTAGAAGCTATAAATAGAACCCTCTGGAGGCTCAAAACCTGCGCCACTTTTCACCTGGAATCTCTCTGGAATTTTTGTCCCATCTCTCCTAGCTCTTGGGTGTGACACTATTTGAGGCAGGACATTTGTGCTGCTGGCTTCAAGATCAAGAATCAAAGGTTGGTTCTTCTGTTTTATACTTTAGATTTAAACTGTTGGCCTTAGGTTTTTAGTTTATATCTTCATAGAAGAAAACATAGATCTTTCTAGGGTTGCATGTGAACAATAAGTATTATTTGTTCATTGATTGCTAGAAAACCCTTCATCCCACACATCAGAATGCACAATATCAAAGGGAGCAACCGAACGAGTGACACTTTTATTAAACGGTAAACCATAAAATTTTCCCAGTTTAGAATCGCAACAATCAGAAATATCGTCACATTTCAAAGGACCTAACACACCAGTAGAAACTAAAAACTGCAAACGAGACGCCGACACATGTCCTAAACGAGAATGCCAAAGATAAAAAACAGATGAGGAATGACTTAAATGAAAAGATGACAAATCAACACTAGAAACAGCAACATCATCAATATGTAGCTGCTCCAAGACATAAAGCTTCCCAAGTCTACGGCCTATCCCGATCCCGCTCCGAGACTGAATGTCATGTTCACAACAGATCGAATCAGAAAAGAAGACCCAACAACCAGACTCGCACAACTAACTGACCGAAAAAAGATTCAAAGCAAGTGTGGGAATACAATAGACATCTGTCAAGGATATATATAAGGGGTGATAATAGAATCAACACCCTCTACTGACATGGGTGTAGCACTAGCAGACATGACAGAAACAGGAGAGCTAGGAGATAACGAAGAAAAGGATAACAGATGCGATGACATATGATTAGATGCACCAGAATCCAATATCCACAAGGATGAAAGAGTACTTGAAGTATTGGATGAAGACAAGCCTGAGTGAGACATGAATGCTGATAAGGCAGTCGGATTAGTATTGACTCGCATAGGTCGTCGTGCGGTCAAAAATAAGAAAAATACCTAACACACACACACACTAGCACAGTGGTAGTCAGGGTCGATCCGCAGGAGTTACGTGGTCAAGTCAGGTGACAGATTACCAACTATAGTGACACGCTATAGTCAGAGGACTTAGTTCCTAAGCTTTTGACTACTAATCCCAGAAAACATAAACTGAAACAATTCCAACCAAACATAAACTTAAACTAAACTCTTAAACAAACCCAGTCACTTACTGAAATCAGAAGTACATCTCTAATTCAGAAGCAAACAAAGGCAAACAATTAAACAGAAACCAAGGCATAAACTAAACCAATAACTAAGGTCCAACTGAACAGTCACTGGCTGAAGTTCAACCCACAAGGCTAACCCTAGTTCGCTACTGAAATCAGCAAAGGAATTCAGTCCAAACAAGATCATACAAACATCCAAACACCAACAAACAAGCACAATCCAATATCAAGCATAAAATACCGAAAAACAACAATTACTTGTAACCGAAAGATTATCATAAACCAAACTCAGATCCACGAGTACAAACAGTAACCAAATGATTCAAAAACATAAACTAAAGCCTAGTATCAGTGGTTGTCACTCCCAAAGATACTAGCTACTGAAGTCTAACTATCTAGCTAAATGAAAATAAATTTTAAAACATAGAAATACCAAATATGAAGTTACAGAAGCTTAATCTCGGTGTTAAAGAGCCTTGAGGTCGATTTTCACCAGGTCTTTGCTAGGGTTTTCGGCTGAAAAAGCCTCTATTTATAGTTGCAAAATTCCCGCAGCCGCGCCGCGCAGTTATGGTTTCCGCGGCGCGCGTACTAATCTTTTCCCGTTTTATCGGCATTTGAATTTGTTCCACCGCCTTAGATCCGCGTCGCACCTTCTTGATTTCTGCGGCGCGCGTACGTATTTTCCTGATTTTGCCTTCTTCTTCAAACTTCCTCCAATTTGCATGCTTTTGGTCCCTGTTTTCATTATTTTCTTCCAAACAAGTACTGGCACGAAAAGTGAGAATACCACGATATATATGATATAATTTCACTAAGAATAGGGCTCAACAACGACTAAAATATGTAATATCACTAGGCGTAGTCAAACACCCCACACTTGTGCCTTGCTTGTCCCCAAGCAAGAGAGCTTTTAATAAATTCTAACTAAGACTCAAATAGTTTTTGACTGTGTTCAGTTTCAAAGCTTATTGCCCTAAGAGTTAGAGTGAAATAGTTCATGAAAACCTAATTAGAGTGTTCTTTGGAATTCATGGCTTTCTAGAGAACCCTTGATTACAAATTTTTTATCCACAATGAAGTGTACTTACTCATTCAGATTCTAAAGGCCATTAAGGAATTGCCCATATCTTTCGATGCTGTCCGTGTAACGAGCTTTCGAAAATACCATCCCAGACCAGACGATCTTAGGTGGTAAGGTGCATAAGTACCGCTTCGAGGCCACCCTTTTCGGACCTACCGGCTCGAACAACAAAGGCCACAGATTGACATTTCCTTCCTAAATTCTAATCCTAAAACACTCTAATCGTCTAACTCCTAAAACTCAACTTGTTTGACTAAACTAATAGCATGGTAACAACTACATAGTATCTCTTGAAAAATACTAGTGCTATAAACAATCACAAACCATTCGTTTCAAACTTACAATTTATTAAAAAAATTTGAAAAAAATTGCTAAAAATTTTGAAAATTGGTCTTTTCCCGTAAAAATTTCAAAAAAAACTACTCTTTCGACCGTCCAATCCCCACACTTAAAACCGTTCAACGTCCCCGTTGTACAAAAATTATTTAGAACAAGGGAGAAAGAGTTACACCTTTTTGGACGGTAGATCCCTTGGTTGGTACTTGGTATCAAAGGTACAAATTCGAACAAAAAGGTCCTTGATTTCGCATTCTGGAGTTGTAGCGCAACAGTGAACACGCCAGTGGTCAAAACAAGTGGAGGGGGCACGGTGACCCCACACTTGTTTGAGACAACTCCTCCCCATTTTGGTATAACATGCATGACTCAACAGAACATTAAATGCAAACATAATAAATAAAATATAAACAAGCAAAAGATAGAAGTGTGTCATAGATACAGTACATATATCCCAAAAAAAATGAAAAAGAAAAATACATCAATCGCCACCTGGTGGCCTGCAAGGTCCAGCCTCATGGTCATGGGCTATGGCTGAGAATGGTCGGGTGTGCTGGCCCTATGCCGATGCGATCTGTAAAAGCACCTCCCCGATCCACTCTAACTGGTCCTCCATCCTGGCGACCCTGGCCGCCAATCGGTGGATGGCCGATGGATCCTCCTACTGCTGTGGCTGTGGTGCTGGCTCTGCCGGTGCGGGCTGCCTCCTGCGTCTCCTGCCAGGCTGGGCGTATGCTGGCTGGGGGTCCTGGGGTGCCTCGGTCGCCACCCTCACAAACTGTCCCGGGCGCTGCTGCTCAATCAGCCCCATATTCTCCAATGCTTGTGCCGAAGTGCGAGATGGAGGTAAAGCGGTCAAAGAAGCGACAGTGCGGGCGGTGAGGATCCGGTATGATCGGGCCAAGCGGGTGATGAAATACCCGCGGGCCAATGGACTGCTGGCGGACGTGGATAAGGCAACAGCTAGGGCGAATGGGAGGTGAAGGAACCTGGAGGGGTCGAGAAGGACCCAGAGAAATGTCATGTCCTCACCAGACACCTTCTCGCCCCCCTCCCACTGCATGATAGTGGTGGAGACGATGCGGTGCATGAGACGGTGGAGTGGATCACGGAGATGGCTCTCCCTCGAGGTCCCCGCCTCATAGAAAATGTTGGACAATGGTGCCCAAACCTCCGTATTGGCAGCCCTTTCAGGCTGCCCCTGGATACACGCCTCCATGAACTGTGCATAGTGGCGGTGCTGCAGATCCGCCTCCGTATATATACCGGTGCGCCTCCCAAACTCCCGGAGGTTGCACTCCCTCTGCACACCTCCCAGTCTGAATCGTATCAGCCTGGAATGCGGGTCTGTCGACCTCGGTGCGTACTGGACAGTGGAAAGGAACTCCAGAAGGAGCTCGGTGTAGACAATGTCCTCCTCGGTGGCCATGAGCCTATCCCAGCCCCGGCAAGTAAATGAAGCATCCCCCTCAACCCAAGTGCGGTGCAAAAACGGCTCTATCTCACCCCAGAGCCCAGCATCCTTGAGGCTATCCCTGTCTATGATCGTCGCCTCGAGAACCTGGCGACCTGTCAGTGCATCCCTCCTCGATCGGTACTCCACAGAGCTGGCTGGTCCCTCTGGAAACTGAAGAAACTCGTGGTCTAATCTGAACATCATCTATACACACGAATATTTTTTTGCAATATAAGTCCCTTTCTTCCTCGCCGCACCGCGGCGCGGCCCAAGAGCAAGGGCGCGGCGCGGCGAGTGGCTGTTTCCAAAATCCAAACCCAAGTCGAGTTTTAACATGTTTAAACTCAATCCAAATACACCACAAGGTAGCCTAAGTTCCGACTAACTCATCTAGGGTCTCTATTTGGCAAAACAAATACCCTATGAGTCAGCATTGGTGATTTCTAAGTTTTGAAGTTTTTGGAGAAATCAACCAAATTAACCACCTAATCACTAGTTTTAACAAGTAAAAGCTAGTTAGAATGACGTACCGTAATAGTAGGAATGAAATGAGCAAGAAAAAACACGAGAAATTTTTGTTGATCAGAGCTCCGAGGCGTGGTGTGTGTGAATAGTGTCGCGGCTTATGTTAATATCGAAGGAAACCGACTGATCGATTCCCGCGTCGCGCAAATGCACAAACCGTGGCGCGCGTGTCACCAAATCAACCCCTGCGCATCGGGTTTGTTTACGATACCACGTCGCGCATATGAACAAACCGCGGCGCGGTCATTAAAATTTCCACATTCTTCACACAACCCCACACTTGTCTTGGACCACTAGTACCTGCAATTAATGGTGATATTTTTCCTAATTATTTCTAAGAAATACAAAACCTATTCTATGACACGATGGGTTGCCTCCCAACAAGCGCTAAGTTTAACGTCTTCAGCCAGACGTAGTACTCCTACTCCTATTCTTCCTCTCCTTGAACTTCTGATGGCATTTTCTTGAATCCTAGTATGAAATTATGGGTCATCATTGACATTAAGGATGTGAGTTGAGTCATCCTATCACTCACTCCACTAATCCATTGTTGCTACGATTCCAGAAGCTTGAATACTTTTGCTTCCCTTTCTCTTGATTCTTTCTCATACTGCTGGTGTATGACAACCGTCAAAAATAGGTCAACAAAAGTCAAATAAAGTCAACAAAGTCAACTGAGGCGTACATTGGGCTAACATGTTGAAATGTAAGTTTCATAACCTTCGTATTATATATTAGAATATTATAATACTACACGCTCTAGTTGAAAACAGTTATCGAATAAGCACTATAAATACGTATAATAAATTACAACAACGTAGAAATTCGATAAACACACAAACATTATTTTGATATAAATAATATTCATAAAATGATGTACTCATGAATATGAACCTGTGGATATATAGAACGTTGAAAACGGAGTTCGTATGCAAAAGTTACAACAAGTTAAATCGCTGTGAACGGTAAATGTACACATGGTTTAGGTCTAAGATACAAAATGTGGTACCTTAAACATTAAATATACGATAATAAGTCATATAGTATGAAGCGTAATATTATCTAGTATTTAATTCCAAAGCCAAATCTATTTTCCGGTAAAATGCTGAAAATCGCGTAATCGGAAGAATACTGCGCTTAAACGCGTATTTCATCGCCTAACGAGCTATGACGCCATCTAAATAAATGTCTAACAATGTTTTTATACAAAATAATTATTTATAACTTCGTTTCGTCAAAAACTCAAAATAATTTCACAAAAACGTCTTACGATTTTATAAAAACTACTTATTTATATAAGTATATTGTTATATTTTATAAAAGTAACCCACCCTACCACCCCTACCCCTCCCCATCGGCAGCCAAGGATCTCCCCAAGATCACATCCAATCTTGAGGGCACTATTCATAATCTTGAGATTTGAAAGCCTAGTATTGATTTTCTTAATAAACAGTGATAAAGCAAGATCTAGTAAATCATATAAAAGCTTGTACTCTCACCCACACACACTCTCCTCTCTTCTCTCTTCCTCTCCCTCACTCTCGGCTCTCTCCTCCTCCACCACAACCACCGCCGGCCACCACCATACTCCACCGCCATCCACCAATTTCAAGTGTTTTTGCACTCTTTTGGTAAGACAACTCCCTATTGTGATTCTAAACACTACTACACAAGTTTCATTCCATTTACACACACTAACATTCACTAAAATCCATTGGATAATAGCTTTGTCCAAAGGTTCTCCAAGATCCACCATTTATCACCTTCAAGATCTTGCAAACCAACTTGGTAAGTTATGTTCATCTAGCAATTCTAAGACTTCTACTACCTTTTCATCTCCTTTACACAATAACACTCACGGAAATCCTTTGGGTAATAGTTTTGTCCAAGGGTCCTCCGAACTCTAAAGCTTGAATCTTCACTCCTTCCACCAAGATCTCTAGATCCACCACCCAAGGTGAGTTCATACCCCTCATTTTCACTTTTATCCAAGTTTTAGGGGGAGAATACAAGTTTAACCATAAATATGATGTATTTATGAAAAGTTTATGATATGTTCTTGAAATATTATGTGTTCATGGTTTAGTCATCTTATTATAAAGTGATTGGCACAAACAAAATGGATTATGACATGCTATAATACACATTTAGTCAAAGGAAATAACCATCTAGACGTTTACACATTTTTGTCACCAAAAAAACCTTATAGTTTATGTTATTGACAAAATGGTCATGGAAATGATACTTTATATGAATATTTGACAAAGGATGTGAAAATACACTTATTAAAATGGTCTAAGTAAACAAGATGCCACTATCTTTACGTCAAAACTACTATTTAGTAAAAAGATTGTTATTACGACGTAATGATGACTTTTGGACTTATAACGTCATAATAAGTTTTGGAAACGTCATTTTATAAAGAAGTTGGTAGTTAAAACGAAAAGATCTATATTTTTAGTAATGAGTACAAGAATGACCATTTAGAAAAATCACTATTATTTCCTATAAAATGATGAGGTTTAAAAAGTGTTTTAGAACTAGAAGTCAAATCGTTGACCAACTCGTAGTTTGATATGATAGGATTGCAATATCAAACTTCTTACTTTGATGGAATGAAATTACTTTTGTATGAATGTGTTTAAGTAATGAACGAAATCTTATGTCTTATGTATATTGTTAACATATATCTCGGATAAGGCATGTTCTGATGATATTGTAACTATCCGAAATCCAGTATTGGATTTCGGACCATCAAAGAAAATCAGAATCAGCATGTATCTCACCCAGAAGAAAGGATTCTGAAGACGTCATTCAGAACTAACTCAGAAGATCAAGACATCCTCAACTGTATTTCCAAAGACACTCTGATACAATCACCCAGGACTCCGAAATCCAATGGAGATTTCGGACTATCGATATCAATATATCAATGGAAATATCATACTTAAGCATTCAACAAAGAAGACTGAAGACCAAAGAATGGATAAGGCAAGGGATAAGCACCTCAACTTATAGGATATGATTAGACTAGATCAAGCGTGGTCCTCTAGAAGCATGTCTGTTGTACTTTAGAGTATTATTATATTATAGACAAGCCACCCTAGTCTGACATTGTATTTTTATATTAGATTCACCTTTTCTTATCTGACTGAAGAGAGACGTGTTGTCTCCTCTTCAGTCCATAGGTTATTATCCGAAGGTCCTCCCTTAGTCTATAAAAGGGAGACCAAGTTCATCTTCAGTCCTCATGGTTTTGAGAGACTTTGTGTAACACTTTTACTTATCAATACAATCTCTCATTCCATCAACTCTTACTCTCTCATCTGCATTTCTTACTGTTCTTACATTTCTTGCACCCTTCAATTCTAGTCCTTACATTTTCAAGATATATAACTGCTAGTCTTTATTATTTATTGTTGAGCTATTAAGATCTATTCTATGTATTATAATTCCGCAACCACATCAAGTCTTCGGACTTGTCCATTTCAAGTCTCAGGACTTGTCCCTCCGAAACTTACATTTCAGATCTTTACATTCCGCAATCTTCATTTCCGCACTTACTTAGAATATTTGGCGACAACAATTGGTATCAGAGCCTGAATAGCTATCTATAAGGTTCTAAGCGTCTAGTTTGCTCAAAACCCTAGCTGAAGCAACAACCCTAGAACCCTCTGTAGATAATTTCATGCTATTATAGCTCACACTCCTAAAATTATCTCTTACATCTCAAAACAGTTCGAAATCTCTCTTTCTCTCATCATGCAGATGAACTACTCTTTGAATGTTGCTAACAGCGTTGGAGGCTCTAATCGAGCTCCTATACTCATTCCTACTGAGTACAATGGCTGGGCATCTCGTATGCGCAACTACCTCAAAACCAAAGGCAAAGACATTTGGCGTTCAGTTGAAGAAGGACCTCACCTTCCAACGTTCACTCCTAGACCCAACACGGCTGAAGAAGCACTAGGTGGCATTTCTCAACCAAGGCTAACACCCTTGGACATTGAGAAAATGGATAATGACCAAATTGCCTTCACTAAAATCCAATGTGGAATACCTCCAGAACTCTTTGATCTCATACAAAATTGTACAACAACTCAACAGATCTGGGTTCTTCTACAAAACATGTTCTTAGGAACAGAAGAGGCAAAGGATCAAAAGTTGGTGTCAAGTGTATCAGACTATACGCACTTCTCAACATTTTCCGGAGAATCGTTAAGTCAAGCTTTCACCCGGTTCTCCATAATCGTCACCAGACTCCTAAGTTCAGGAGCAGAAAGAACCAATCAAGAAATCAACCTTCGATTTCTTGAAGGGCTCGGAAAATACTGGGTACTTGTCAAAATGATTCTTCAGGATTCTGGCAAACTAAAAACATTCAACATGTACCGGCTATACAACAATCTCATCGGACAAGAACGAGATATCAAGGGCAATCAACAACTTTAACTTGGTGGACCTCTAGCCTTAGTTGCTGAGCACAATTATCAGACGAGAGACAACACCTCTCAGCAACTGGTTCATTATCAGCAAACAACTCAGCAACAAACCAATCCAAACTCCAATAGCCCTCAGATCCTTCTAGCCCAGAATTCACCTCAGTCTCAACAAACAAACTCCATACCTTCATACCATCCCTCTCAACCTCAAATCTCTTACCCTTCAAACTACCAAACTCCAACAAAACAAAATCAATCCTCATCAATCTCACAATCATCCATTCAATCTAAATCTCCTACCCTTGCACTACTAGCTCCAGTGCAAACTTCTGACTCACACTACTCAGAATATGACGAAGCTGAAGAAGCAGCATATCAACATGAGATCGCATTGATTAGTCAGAAATTTAACAGGATACCATCCTACTCTGGCACCAAAAAGAGCTATCGCCCCTCCAATCAAAACGGAGGATCTCAACCCAGAAATAACTATCAAAGAGGACATCAGAACTTCAGTCAAAATCGTCACTACCAGAAGCCCGAATATCAGCAACAAGAAAAAACAAAGCCAGACCCAGCTATCAGCACCAATCTAGCTCCAACTTCTAAAAAGAAGGAATCAGATGTAATCAAATGTCACAACTGCGGAGGTCTATGGCACTATGCTGCTGACTGCCGAGCACCAAGAAACTATTCAAAGGCGAAAGAAGAAGAAAAAGTCAAAGCATTTGTGGCTTCAGGAAATGTCGAGATCTGGTCCTCAGGAGATGATGATGAGCAGTTTGAAAATAAGAGAAAACGAGGAAAAGAATTTGGAGAATGCATGATGGTACAGGCAAGTCGAGAAACTCCAATCCCAGGTCTGGCAAATTCTAAACATTCTGAGAACATCGCTGAATCCTCGTCTTCCTACACACCAAAGAACTATGCCTTCATGGTCAATCACAAGACAGGCAAAGGTGTAAGTATCGTCGAACAGGTGCGTAACATGCTCCATACACATCAAATTTACTCTAATAATCTGGAACCTGCTCTAGAAAATATATCTAACACTTGTGCATATGCCTTAGCTGCCTATCAGCGGGTTCTGGAAGAAAGAGATGATGGGTATGACGGGGTGTTGAAGTTGAAAAGTAGACTTGAAGATAAAAAGTTATTTTGTGATAAGCTTACCGCTGATTTGAAGATCGAACAAACTTCTAGGACTTTGTTAGAAAACTCAAATCAACTTTTGACATCACAAAGGGATTTAGCCCGAAGTGATAATGTAAGATTAAACAAACTAATAGATCAGTTGTATCATGCAACTGAAGTTTTCAAATCTCCAGCTAATATCAATTCTTCAGAAAATACTTTCAATTGGGGATGGCAAGAAAAACCACAAACAAAAATTATCCTATATATATAATAGAAAAAGTCCATTCTTTCAATACCCGTCAAATGAATATGATGATAAACACGATAAAGACACAACTATGAACTCCTCTGAAACTACAAATACTGAATCAGAAAATGCCATTTCTGAATCAAAAACAGGAGTTAACATTCCCTTCTCATATTTCTCAGAAGCAGACACTAGCAAACCGTCCACAGCTTCAGTCCCATTCATGCCTAGACATATGGTCATAACCACAAACTATCCTTTATCAAACTCTCAGCAACACTCTTCCCCAGACTGCACTCCAGTTTCTAAGAACTTGAAAAACTCAAGTAAAGAGAAAGTTGATGAGAAAATTGAAATGGAAAAGGTCCCAAGAAATATCATCATAACTAAAAACTTTGACAAAATCAGAATTAGAAATCCTAATGTTGTCGACACATCTAGCATGAATTCTGAACCATCGTGTTCCGAATCCAAGTCATCCGAAGATACATCACTACATGATCTTTTAGAAAATCCAATCAGAATCTCGCTCAAAAAGCTTAAAGTTAATCATGGAGAGATAAACTCTTTAAATGATTCTTTATCTGACTCTTCCACAAGAGAAATTTTTCAAAAAGGAAAAGGAAAGAATTTAACCAAACAAGGAGTAAAACCAAGTCTAAACAGAAAAGATCTACGATCACCTAGATCGCATGCTCGATTTGAACAGAAGAAATGCTTCTACACTAAGAAACTATCGGAAGCCAATTCATCTCTCAACACTCCAAGTCATACTCAGAGATCAACTCCTTCCACACTCAGAAAATATATCCACAAAGGATTACTTCCAACTCCGAAAAACAAACCCAATCAACAAGTTCAAAATATCAGAAATTCAAATTACTACTCTGAATTTCCAAAACTAACAAAAAATTCAAGAATAGCCCAAAACAGTCCATCTACGTCCAAGCAATATGTGAACGAATTCTTAAAACCAAAAATACCATTCTCTAAAATCATCAGAAGCAACAAACAAAATTCAAATATTATCGGAATCAAGCCTCAGAACTACAATCGTTCTGAACTTACTCCGAATATTTTAAAACGACAGCAAAACAATACATGTTGTCATTGTTGCAAACATCATTCTAAAACAGTCATTGCTAGTAATTCAAAAACTGTCGAACCTACAAATACTCGCTTCTCAAAATCTTCAAGAAAATTTATTCAAAAATGGGTTGTAAAATCACCCACTTCTGAATCAAATTTATCTCCTGAAATAGAAACTCCCACCAAATTAGCAAGTAAAAACAAATCTTCCACACCTATAAAAACAAATGGGACCAAACAAGTTTGGATTCCCAAACTAACTGTCTAATTTTTCAGGCATTTAGCACGGAAGAGCAGGATGACGAATGGTTAATAGATAGTGCCTGCTCAATGCACATGACCGGAAGATTGGAGTTTCTAAGAGATTACAGAGAAATCAATTTTGGAGGATACGTCACATTCGGAAACGACGCAAACGGCATTATCAAAGGCTATGGTGTACTGACAAATGGAAACTTTACCATTCAAAAAGTTGCCTACGTTCTTGGACTAAAACATAATCTCATAAGTGTAGGCCAACTAGTAAGTACAAGTCTCCGAGTTGAATTCGACAATGAATTCAGCTACATTATGACTGGCAACAGAGACAGATGTCTAATCCGATCGCCAAGACAAATCAATATGTTCCCTTTGGACATCACGATGTTTCCTGGAAAACCAAGACTTTGCTTATTGTCAAAAGCACATTCCGAAATCAGTTGGTTATGGCATCGGAAGCTTGCCCATCTAAACTTGCGATACATGAATCAATTGGTAACAGGAGAAATGGACAGAGGAATGCCGCTTTTGAGGTTTGACAATGACAACCTATGTGCAGCATGCGCATTTGGCAAACAAAAGAAGAAACCTCACAAATCAATCACAGACTCAGGCATCACCCGTCCACTAGAACTTCTTCACATAGACCTCTGTGGTCCTTCGACAGTTGCTAGTATAAATCACAAGAAGTATATCCTGGTTATAGTGGATGACTACTCCCGATTCACCTGGGTATTCTTCTTAAGATTAAAATCAGACACCTTTCCAGAACTCAGAAACTTTATTACATCAATCGAACCTAAAGTTCAACTTCCAGTAAGACGAATCCGAAGTGATAATGGAACGGAGTTCAACAACAAGCAAATTGAATAGTTTCTGACATCCAAAGGAATAGAGCACAATTTCTCAGCACCATATACACCTCAACAAAATGGCGTCATCGAAAGAAGAAACATAACTTTAGTAGAAGCATCCTGATCAATGCTGAACTTTGCAAATCTTCCTCTAACCTTCTGGGCAGAATCAATAGCTACTGCATGCTTTGTTCAAAATCGATCAATTGTCAACAAAAGATTACAAATGACTCCCTATGAAGTATTAAACGGCAGAAAACCAAATGTCAAATTCTTTCATATATTTGGCTGCCGATGCTTCATTAAAAATAACAAAGATCATTTGGGAAAATTTGCACCCAAAAGCGATGAAACAATATTCATGGGATACTCATCAAAATCAGTAGCTTATCGTGTTCTAAACAAGAGAACACGAGTAATAGAAGAAAGTTTTGACATAGAATTCGACGATCGATACCAATGGAGAAAGAAGAATCAAGATATTCTATATGTAATGGAAAATGATGTTCCAGTGGGACACCGACCCATTCATACAGTTGAAATTGATTACGACTTACTCTTTGATCCATCAGAAATAGCAAAAGAAGCCGAAATCATTCACTCTTCTGATGCAATTCAGCAAATCATCTCAGCATCAGGACCAACCACTTCTTCTGATCCAACCACATCCGAAAATCCAATAAACCTTCCAATAAACACTCCAACTATCGAGGGGGAGCCTATGCTCCCTTCTCTCAATCATCATAATCAGAAGGAACCCTTATACACAGTAACCTCTGAGGGGGAGTCTAGACTCCCTACACATGTTGATGGGATTCCCCAATCCGAGGGAGACCATCAACACTCAGAAGATATCCTGTCAACAGATACCTCATCAGAAAATGTCATAACCCACTCCTCCGATGTAATGATCAACAATCCACCGGTAGTTACATTTGAAACCAATAAGAACACATCCTCCGAAGAATCACAAATCCAAAACACATCTACAGACGAAAATTCTTTCATTCAAGATGTCTCACCTCCCATTTCTGATCCAACCCTTCTCCCTCGATTACACAAATGGACTCGAAGTCATCCTCCAAACCAAATCATCGGAAATCCTTCATCCAAAGTTCAGACAAGATCAAAGAAATCAATTCAGGATGAATGTCACTATGCCGCATATATCAGCAAAGTCGAACCCAAGACAGTCCTTGATGCTTTAGACGACGACGATTGGATCAAAGCCATGCAAGAAGAACTGTCAGAATTCAAGAGAAATAACATTTGGGATCTTGTTCCGAGACCCTCCAATCACAGAGTCATAGGCACCAGATGGGTTTTTCGAAACAAGCTTGATGACATGGGCACTGTAGTCAGAAACAAAGCCAGATTAGTGGCCAAAGGTTATAGTCAGATCGAAGGACTTGACTACGATGAGACGTATGCACCAGTAGCAAGATTAGAAGCCATTCGGATCTTCCTAGCCTATGCCGCACATAAAAACATCATTGTACATCAGATGGATGTTAAAAGTGCATTTCTTCAAGGTGATCTCCAAGAAACAGTCTATCTTCAACAGCCTCCTGGCTTTGAAGATCTATCTCGACCCAACCATGTATATCGTCTGAATAAGGCAGTATACGGATTAAAACAATCACCCAGAGCTTGGTATGAAACTCTATCTACCTTTCTAGTCTCATCAGGCTACAGACGAGGAGTCATTGATCCAACATTCTTTGTCCGATCCCATCAAAATCACATTATGATCGTACAAGTCTATGTAGACAATATCATCTTCGGATCAACTAATCAAGCAATGGTTGATGAATTCGCAAAAGTAATGACTGATAAATTCCACATGAGCATGAATCGAGAGATAAACTTCTTCCTAGGCCTTCAAATCAAACAAACAAGTAAAGGAATTTTCATACATCAAGAAAAATATACAAATGAACTTCTGAAGAAATTTTCTCTTGAAAATTGCTCTACTACCAAGATTCCAATTTCTACCAATCACAAACTCTTTGCAGACCCCGAAGGCGAGTCAGTAGACCACAAGTTATATCGAGGAATGATAGGCTCACTATTGTACTTAACTGCAAGTGGGCCTGATATTATGTTTTCAACTTGTCTGTGTGCGATATATCAAGCTGCTCCGAAAGCATCACATTTGACAGCAGTTAAACAAATTTTCAAATACGTGAAAGGTACTAAGGCAATGGGACTATGGTATCCAATCAGAGACAACTTCAAACTCCCAGCATTTACCGATTCGGACCATGTCGGATGCAAATTAGATCGGAAAAGAACATCCGGAGGCTGTCAATTCCTTGGTGGAAGATTAGTCAGTTGGTCCTCTAAGAAACAAAACTGTGTCGCACTATCATCAGCAGAAGCAGAATACGTTGCTGCATCCACTTGCTGCTCACAATCCTCTGGATGAAAACTCAGCTAATGGATTCGGCTACCGATTCCTTCAAGTCCCTATATATTGTGACTCCAAGAGTGCCATAGCTATCTCTCATAACCCATTCAGCACTCTATGACAAAGCACATTGATCTAAGATATCACTTCATTAAGGATCAAATCTTAGAAGGTAACATCGAATTATACTTCATTCCTACCGATGAACAAGTAGCTGATGTCTTCACAAAAGCCTTAGATTCCACTAAATTCAACAATTTTCTGGACAAGTTGGGTATGCTAAATCCTGACTCTGACTTCTTCAGAGAATGATCGTCCATTCCTGATTTTCATTCTCTTAGAAGGAAAGTTAGCTCTAAGCAAACTCTTTCTTCTCAGAACCTTAAAGCCTTCCGATTCTTCTCAGAACCTTAAAGCCTTCCGATTCTTCTCAGAACCTTAAAGCCTTTCGATTCTTATCAAAACCTTAAACCTTCCGATTTCTCTCATAATAACTTCAGGAAACCTATCTCAATACTATCAAACACATATTACCAAAACACGCATAAAAAACCAAACTTACAATTCATTTAGATAAACAAGCATTACATTAACTGAATCAATTAAGTCATATCCCTAAACATCTCAAATCTATATGACTTAGGATTCCACTACACAAAGACAACTACAAAACATTAAAAACAAAAGATGATCATCTCATCTCCCCTTCCTCCTAATGTTTGTTGTACTGCCACTTTGGAGGATGTCCATACACAAAGCTCTGTGTGATTAGCACAGACGAATCATGCACCCGAACCGTCTTCCCATCCAGCAGCACAATGTCATAAACATCGTCGCTGATCACGTCATCGACAACTCCAGCCCACCACCCCTATCGATCCCATGCATCGACATAGTCACCAACATTGTACTCAACTATCACAGTTGGTGGGATAGGACAAAGGAGACCATATTTAACACGCATAATCATCATTCTTCCAGTAGTATTATCCTGCAAGCATCTCAGCTGCACTTCACACCGCCGTTTCCAAGTCTTTGTAATTACTCCCTCATAGAAGCCACCAGCAAAATCTCCAGTTGTCAACTTCACCTCTACCTCATCGAAACATTTGAAGAAGAAACGAGCCATGATTGAAAGCAAAAAGAGTTAAGCTAATTTTCGTGTTAAGTTTGCGTGGTTAAACAATTGGACGACAACCCCTTTTATAACCAACAGCATGGCCATTCGCCTTCTCTAAACCATTTAATTAGAGGTCATAATGACCCTAGTGGGCAGTTAATGCACCCGTCACTTCAGCATCATGGCCTAAACGGTTGATAAGACGGTGTGGCAACTTAGACGGCGTAATGGATAAACCTCTCCCCATTCCCTGCAAACCCTCTTCTATTTTCGAGAACTGACACGTCTACCTAACCCTCTCTTTCCATCTCTTTCTTTCACTAAACGACAACACTTCTCCTCTCTCTCAGAATTCTCCCTAAATATCCTCAAAAAGCAAAAGTTTTGAAGTGTGATTCATATTCTAGAAAGCAATCAAAACCACAAAACCATCTTTCATTCATGACATTCAGCAAATTACAAAATACGATCAAAGCAAGACATGCGCAGACCTAACAAGAAACAAATATAAATTCAAACACAAACAGCTACTTAACCTACCAAATCACCCAACATTTTCCCCCCTTCATCAGAGCTTGTAATACTGCCACATCGGAGTCTCTCCGAGATGGTACCTTTGATGAATCCTAAGTTTGGACTCATCCACGAACAACCTAGTTCCATCCACCAACACCACATGGAACTGGTTGAATGGAGTCTTCCTCGAAATAGCAGCCGGCCACCATCCACGACGATGCCATACCTCCACGAAATCATACTGCTTAAACTCCACCAAAACCTTAGGAGGCACAGGTTGAAGATATGCGAAATCAACATGCACATTCGACGGGCCACCATTGGATCCATCCGTCAACGTTGTCATCTTTACCTCATAACGGTGATTCCATATTGACTTGATCACCCCTCCATAAACAGCACCCGCAAACTCTCCATCCTGCATCTTCACCTCCACCTTCTCGTCACGACTAAATGGACGTCTTCCTGCCATCTCTAACATCTAATCCTCTAATCGAATGACTTCTTTGCTCCACTAAAACTTGTTCTTTTATAGCCAATCACACTTCACCATTTCACGACACATCATCACTTCGAGATCAACAACATAGAGATATGCTACATGATTTGACAGGTTACCACAGACAGACGGTCCCTTTGATTATCTCTACAGAACTAACGTGACTACTCTTCAGTTATCCATTAAGCAAATTTCACCCAAATCAAAACTTTCGATTCCGTTTTCTCCGAATTCTTTATTTCGGACTCTCTCTCCGAATTCTCTAATTCGGACTCTTTCTCCGAACTCTCTAATTCGGACTCTTACTCCGAACCTTCTACTTTTCATTCCTCTTCCTTCACAGAACTTACCGCCTCGGCATCCCACTTCCCCTTTTTCTTTTATATTTCAAATCACTCAGTACTTCTCTGTCTCTCATAAAATCTAATCCCACAAGTTCGGATACTTATATACCTTCTCAGAACTCCAACATTCATTTCTGACCACATCAGAACTTCACTATCCGTACTCTCAACACCTCATCACGACATATTTAATAATGGAATGTAGATTAAATACGAAAAACATTTAATATCCAATTATTACAACTCACACGATCCATTTTTATCCAACGGTATTCTCTCTCTGTCACACATGTCCGTCCTTTAATGGACCATTCTTTTTCATCATTTCTTCGCATTTAATGTCAAGCATACGCTTTTCTGACATAACTGTTCACACGTCCCTTCATTTCCGCAACCCGGCGGTTTCCTACACTTTTTCAAAATTGTTATAACCGTTCCACTTTCTTTTTAATCCCTCACACTTCTCATACAAACCCCTATTTTCTTATAATCTCTTTTCACCGCCGTCTCCAACCTCTCAACCCTAGAAATTCACAGAACTTCTATTCCCACTCTACCTTCAAAACTCTTCAATGGCTTCCCAATCGAAGAGTGATACCGACACTGTCAATATTGCCGTCTCCAATCTCCAACTTTCAGATGATCTCCAAGCCTACAAACAACACCTACGAGTTCTCATTCACGTACTCTCAAGACACACTCTAGCAAAAGCCTTCTTTCATCCTCCTCCATCAATACCAGTATCTCTTCTACAGGAGGTTGTCTTCTCCGCCACCAAGTGTCCCAACGGTTATGCCATAGCACTGCACAACGATCATCGTGTCATCATAGATAAGAAAACGTTTGCAGAAGCCCTAAATATTCCCTATCACACCTCCACCTTCGATCAACCAACCGATGCTGATCTCAAGTCCATGATATACAATATGGGTTACATATATGACTTGCTAAAGCTGTTTCACATGTCTAAAGGACACATCTCACCCCTATGGCAATGTCTTATACATTATATCATTAAGTGCTTAACTCGTAAAATGGGTGGCACAGACCAGTTAAACAGACGTCTTATGGGACTTCTTTGGAGCTTCTACTCCGGTCGTGAAGTCGATTACGTAGGAATTATGTTCGATGATTTCCTTAACTACATTCCTTCCTCCCTAAAACAAACAGGTCAAATCCACTCTACACGCTTCTGGGCTATATGCATCGAACACATTTATCAGAGCCTTCACCTCTCAATCCCTGATCCGAGATCAAAAGAAGATAAATTGGTCATGATCAAAGCCAACCCCTACACCGCCAAAACTGATCCCATATTTGGGAAAATACGCAGATTGCCTGACGCCCTTCTGAAGTTAGCAAATTCAACAAACCCTGCTGTCATCTATCATATCAATTCTACTGAAGGAATTGATGGTTATCCACCTCACTCCCTCAACCAATGTGAGGCCCCCAAGAAACTTAAGAAGAAAGCTTATGAGTCTTCTCTGTCTAGGCAACCACCCAAAAAGAAGCAACGAAAAACGAAAACGGTATCTCTTTCTTTAACTTTTTCTTATCAGCAATCTCATTCTTCTGATGATCACCGTCCCCCCTTTTTCTTTTATTATCAGAAGTCTCCTGCTTCTGATTTCCCCCTCCCCTTTCTCTTTTTCTTATAAGAAGTCTTCTTCTTCTGATACCCCCCTGCTTCCTATCTTATTATCAGCAGTTTATCACTTCTGAGACTAACCTCTTCACAAACATTCCTTGTTCACAAAAGTCATGAATATTTATTTTATCTCTCAGTTTCAAAATTTAAAAGCATCTTTTCTCATCTATAGCACCGTGCATTCAAATAACTTTGATTCACTAACATATGCACTTGCATCAAGTGCATACACCCATCATCTAACTTGTTTTCTTTCATGTTAGACTTCTGAACCATCTTCAAAAGATTCCGAGTCAGAACATTTGGAGGGAAGACAGAACTCTCCAGACTCGGAAGAAACCTTGCATGATACATTAATGGAGGAAAAACAGAACTCTCCCCTAAAAAGAAATCTCCAATCACCAAAGACAATCCTAAAGTTGACGTCATCCCAACACTCACTCAACCTCCTCCCAATCATCCGAGTTTGCTAAATGGAAGTTCAAGACAGCAGTTCAAGAACAAGAGGCATTGGTTGAACGACTTCGAGATCAGTTCGAGCATAAACAAAAGGAGTTACAAACTCTATTCGTCTTTGGTCCTCCATCCGACAAGGACTCCGACTATGTCAAGTCCGAAAGAAAACGAATCCAAGCACTCACTCAACAGCTTGATTCCCTCCTTCATTCCTCTATTGAAAAACTGGTAGACTCCTCACTCTACCTCTTCGACACCAACGAAACCGACTGGTCCAAGATTGCCTCAACAATCGTCCCTCTCACCTGGGATAAATTTTGTGAACAAGATCTTCAACAAAAGGCTCAAACAAAACCCTTAGTTGAACAATCTGCTGAGTCTGACTCCCGAGTCTTAATCTCGAAAACTCAATCGATTCCGATTGACACCTCTCTCGGTGTTGATCAAGAAGTAGACAAACCCTCTTCATCCCAAATGCACATGATCGATCTCAGTGACACGAACTCCTCCTCCGACAAAGCAGCTAAAGAAAATATGGCTCCCTCAGTTAACTCCTTACTCAAAGATGACTCTCTTCACCAGAAAGTTGACACTTTGACCTCCCTCTTGACTGACTTCAAATCATCACAAAATCAGGAGGTTCTGATCAAAGAACTAGCAGAAATCAAGGATTGGGTAGCTGCACTTGAAAAGAAAGACAAAGACATTCTTCTCCGTTGCGACGATCAAGCCGAAAAGATCATCCACGATGGACTAGCAACCATTGATGCTAACCGAGCATGCGATGCCGCCAACATGATGAAGACTGCACAAACAATGCTCAATGCAGTTGAGAAATGTCAACAACAAGTCCCTAAGCTTCTGGCCAATGTGCAAACCCAACTCAAAGATTCCATGGACCATATGGCCAACTATCTGAATGGGGTTCTGGCAGAAAAATTCTCTCTCAGGAGAACCAATGCTGTCCTCCTTCAGATGGTGACATAAACCATGCAAAACATAACTGGCACTATGTCTGGTCCTATTGAACAGATCAAGCTCTGCACCAAGCTGAATATGGAAGCTATGGAAGCACTTCAGAACATGTATGATACGCCACTTCCTGATTGTATCAAGAAGGAAGTGACTATTGTCTCCGAAATGCTTGATTCCATTCTGGCCCGCCTGCCTGTGACCCCTTCCATTCCTACAGGTGCCCCAGGAGGGGGAAAGGCGGATGACAAAGCAGAACTTGACCAAACGACTGATATGTTAATAGACTCCACCGCTGGTCCAAGTGGAACAAAAGACCAAGACAATATTCATAAAAAAGAAACAACTGAAACATCTGCTGATAAAGGATCCAATGAGGATGCCAATCAGAACAAGGAATCGGAACCCTTCAAGGAATCAGAACTTATCATTCCTCCTCCAAAACTTCCTTCTCTGGCTCCGAAATCTCCTCCATCTCAGAAATCCCCCTCTCCTCGAAAAGCTTCCCCTCAGAAATCTCATCCTCCGATTTCTCCTCCCCTAAAATCTCCATCAGATAAGGATCTCTCAGAAGACGACGAGATTATTGTATACTCGCCAATCAAAGTAACTGATCCTCCAGAAGTCAAAGAAAAGAAATCAAAGTTCTTCGACTCTCAGGCTAATGAGCATGCTGAACAATTCAGCACTGAGTCAGAACCGGATCAGAACCAAGCTAACCCAACCGGTCCTAGCAGATCCATCTGGTCGTAATTCACTACTTATCGACCACTGACCGACCTGGATGTCCAACCATTCAAGACATACAATCCTCCTTCTTCGTCCCAATACAACTGGGACATACCTCTGACACCCAATGGAGACAAATACAAATACACTCCGAACTTCACCGCAGCATCAGGGCCTGACAAATAACTAGCTGCTTACTATAGGAATCTGGACTTCTTCAAGAAATGGACCAAACCTCAAGATGATACATGGTCAAATGAAGTCATAACATCTGTTCGAAGTATCAAGAGAAGAAAGTTTCAAAAGTCTGAATACTTTGAATATGAGCTAATCAGAAACGACGACTACAACAACCCGATTCTGATTACAGAAGCCGACTTTCGAAATATGAATCTAGCCGATATCTTCACAATAACTGTAAAGCTATCTCACAAAGAAAGTCAAATTGCTAGAGAAGCTTATGTCACAACAAGGAGATTCCTACATCGTCTAGTAGAGGAATTCTGCTACAATGATGCCGAAATGTTCAAAGTCCTCAAAGATCACCCTGAACCACAGATCATTCCCAAACCTGACTTATCTATGCCAGACAATCGGGATAACTGGAAGAAAGGTGCAACCTTCGATCCAGAACTTGGCTTAGTTTACAAGAATCCCAAAGAGAAAGGATATTTTCTTTTCCTTCGTGCTGATCAACTCAGTAGAGTGGCAAATAGTATGCTAAAGGAATGCATCAAAGCCGTGGAAAAGTCAACATCATCAGATCCTGAAGCCAAGAAAGAACTACTTACCAGAATGAAGTGGCTACTGGCAATCAGAAAGTTTTGGGAATATGCTGCAAGACAAGGGATATTGGATCAACGGTAAAAATGACTCAACCCCCTCGATTGGTCACCGAAGGGGGAATTGTTAGAACTAGAAGTCAAATCGTTGACCAACTCGTAGTTTGATATGATAGGATTGCATTATCAAACTTCTTACTTTGATGGAATGAAATTACTTTTGTATGAATGTGTTTAAGTAATGAACGAAATCTTATGTCTTATGTATATTGTTAACATATATCTCGGATAAGGCATGTTCTGATGATATTGTAACTATCCGAAATCCAGTATTGGATTTCGGACCATCAAAGAAAATCAGAATCAGCAAGTATCTCACCCAGAAGAAAGGATTCTGAATACCTCATTCAGAACTAACTCAGAAGATCAAGACATCCTCAGCTGTATTTCCAAAGACACTCTGATACAATCAGCCAGGACTCCGAAATCCAATGGAGATTTCGGACTATCAATATCAATATATCAATGGAAATATCATACTTAAGCATTCAACAAAGAAGACTGAAGACCAAAGAATGGATAAGGCAGGGGATAAGCACCTCAACTTATAGGATATGATTAGACTAGATCAAGCGTGGTCCTCTAGAAGCATGTCTGTTGTACTTTAGAGTATTATTATATTATAGACAAGCCACCCTAGTCTGACATTGTATTTTTATATTAGATTCACCTTTTCTTATCTGACTGAAGAGAGACGTGTTGTCTCCTCTTCAGTCCATAGGTTATTATCCGAAGGTCCTCCCTTAGTCTATAAAAGGGAGACCAAGTTCATCTTCAGTCGTCATGGTTTTGAGAAACTTTGTGTAACACTTTGACTTATCAATACAATCTCTCATTCCATCAACTCTTACTCTCTCATCTGAATTTCTTACTGTTCTTACATTTCTTGCACCCTTCAATTCTAGTCCTTATATTTTCAAGATATATAACTGCTAGTCTTTATTATTTATTGTTGAGCTATTAAGATCTATTCTAAGTATTATAATTCCGCAACCACATCAAGTCTTCGGACTTGTCCATTTCAAGTCTCAGGACTTGTCCCTCCGAAACTTACATTTCGGATCTTTACATTCCGCAATCTTCATTTCTGCACTTACTTAGAATATTTGGCGACAACAAAGTGTTGCCATCACTTAAATAAAATGACTAAAATAAACTTCTCACCATGACATATTGTATGAACTTTAAAACTATATTCGACATGTATATATTTAGTGTTTTAGATGTAAGAAATCGTGCATTTCAACTCCTCGACATCTTTTAGATCTAAATATACCAATACGACGGGAAACATTTATATAAATTATAAAGGGTATAATTTATGGAACGAACGACAAGAAACAGTAGACATACTAAACATGATTATATAAATTATAAAGGGTATAATTTATGGAACGAACGACAAGAAACGGTAGATATGCTAAAGATAATTATATAACAATATAATTATTACACACTATAATTATCATTGACATTTTGATAATTACAAATACAAACGGATTTTCAGTACACCTATACATTATAATTATCATGGACAAATTTGATAGTTACAAACATAAGGGATTTTCATTTCAATACAAAACGGTTTTCACTACGCTACAAATAAGGATATGACATTTGCGTTGGGTAACATTGTGAGACATCGCTTCACGGTACTAAAAAGAGTACAAATTAAATTCCTGGATTATAACCTTAATCATGTCTGAGCGGGATAGTTGTATATAGATCTATATGGGATTGACAATCCCCACCTATGGTTGTTCGCTACAACTACGACCGACGGGTCAAGGTGACAAATGTCTTTCACTATTACGACGCCTGAAGAACGTCGTGCCAGGTCACTAGGTCATAGCAAGGTTATAATAACTCACAAATTAACAACGAACGTCCTATATTTGGGGAAAATAATCTTCAAATGGTTTCACTTAAGTGTGAAACTACATGTTATACTTTTCAAAGGTTCAAACCAGAGTTTTCTCTATTTCACTACGAAACATATATCGCTATCATATTACGAGAACTTTCACTATTACACTATGGATTTTCACTATGACACTATGAGTTTTTCACTATTACGCTAAGAAAGACTACACTATTTCTCTACGGGTTTTATGGAAATTAAAACCACATTTTGGTAAGATACAAATATAAGTACTATTTTACTTATACATACGAGTTTTATGAAATTTAAAACTACATTCCAACAATATACAAACGAGTATGGTTTTTCACTATTACACTACGAGCTTTTCGCTATTACACTACGAACATCTTCGCTATTACATTACGAACGTTTTCACTATTACAGTATGAACGTTTTCATTATTACATTACGAGTTTTTACAAAGGAATCACTATGTTTCTCACTATAAAAATCTTATGAACTCACCAACGTAATGTTGACACTTGCAAAATTACTTGTATTCTCAGGTAACAATTAGTCAGGTACGACTAACCTCTGGATGGGACGCGAAGACGTCTCTTTTGATTATTTTGATATCATAATGTAATTGGTCTAAAAACATATTGTTGAACAATGTAACTTTCCAATTATAATGTATGATGGTTGTTTATCTACTTATGTTTCAATGTATGCAATGGTTGTGATACTATGTGCCGTTCCACCCTCCGACGATTCCGCCATCGTGGTTTGGGGGTGTGACATGGTGTCTTGCCTCTAGCATCTCCATCATATCCAGCAACTGATCCTTATCAATAGTGGCCAACGGGTGATCCTTTGTTTCCTTTAAAATTTCCTCTTTACCCCCTTCTCCCGTTCGCGTCCATATTTTTCCTTTGTTCCTAATCCCAGGCTCCATTAGCATATTTATGTCTGCTTGATTGTCATTGTTCCCTGGAGTTAAAGATACAGGGCTTCCGAACATATTCAGCCTTCCTTTTTGCGTCCCAAAGGAGATGTCCACATCCCCCGTCTTGCAGTCAATCACAGCGCCAGCTGTAGCTAAAAATGGGCGTCCTAAAATGAGCGCAGGCGCGTCCTCCAGAATTTCATACTCCATGACTAAGAAATCTACAGGATAAAAGAAGTCTCCAACCTTGACTATGACATTGGTCAATTTTCCCCGGTATACCTTTGTTGACTGGTCAGCCAGCTGCAGTACGATCTTTGCTGGCTCTAGTTCCTCATTCTTGTACTTATCATACAAGTACCCCGGTAGCACATTTACACTTGCTCCCAAGTCCAGCAAAGTGTTCCGAATGACCACATCTCCTACAGTAGTAGTGATCAATGGTGATCCATGATCCTTCTCTTTTTTGGGCAGTGTTCCCAACAGTGCCTCACTTGCCTTAATTGTCAATCTAATAGTGTCTGGTGTGGGAATCTTACTTTTTCCATTTTTATCGCACATCTCCTGAAGAATTCTTGTATCCTCAGGAGCGTCCTTAAGTTCATCCCACAGAGGCTGGTTTATCAATGGCCCTATCAATTTAGGCGCTTCCTGTTTTTTCTTCCCTTTCTTATCTTTCTTTCTTTGCTTAATTCCTGCTATCACTGACTGCTTTTCTTCCTGGACCTCCTTGTCCACCTTTGGTTGAGTTCCCTCCTCAACAGGAATTTCCTTTTCTTCCATTCCTTCCTTACCTTCCTCTTTACTCTCCACTTTCTCTTGGACTTTTTCTTCTTTCTCAAGCTTTGCCTCACTTCCTGAATCTAATAAGTCCTTCAAAGTGACCTTTCTCCATTCAGCCTCGACATTATTAACGTGCTCCTTTCCAGCTCGCTGATTATGGGTTGGATTAACTTCCGTAGCACTTGGCAGCTTTCTGTTGTCCCTTTTTCGCTGATCCTCGGCCATTTGTCCAATTTGCCTTTCCATATTCGTGATAGCTTTTGCATTGGCTTGGGACTGCTGTTGACTAGCACTGAACATTTAATACATTTTTGCGACCAAGTCTTTTTGAGTTCCTGGGGCATTGTTGACAGCAGTGTTGGGCCCCCTATTATTATTGTTGCTACCACTCCCACTCGCATTTCCATTATTTCTTGCGGGCTGGTAATATCCCTAACAATTGAGGCCTTATTTCTACTTGAGATTCAATATTGTCAGGAATATAAATTGGCGATGAGTCATCATATTCCCGTGGTTGGAAATGTGATGCAACCGATTGCCTCCTCGGTTGTGCAAAATATAAAGGTTGAGCAGGATTACCGTAGAAGTGATGATCGTTATACCCCTGCTGACCTGGTGGTTGTTGGTGCTCCTGTGTTCTTCTGGGAGGTCCCCGACCTCGGTTCCATGGTTGTTGTGGTGCTGGTGGAACCCATCCTTCATCTTCCTCATCGTATCTCTCCTCGGTCTCTGGGTATTGGTACTGTTGCTGAGGAGGTTGCTGGTATTGTTGTGGTTGTGTAGGTTGAGGTTTGAAAAATACTGGTTGTGGTTGTGAAGTAGGTGTCTGCTGTCTAGAAACTGGGGTGCCATCACGGGTCGGCGCTCCCCAAGACATGGCAGAGGTGAATGGGTTTGTGGATTGTGGTTGTGATACTGGTGGAAGTGGTGGAATCGATGGTGGAGTGCATGATGGTATGGGTACAGGGGCTAAAACTGCACCACCAGAAGCACTCGTGCTCCCGAATTGAAACTCCGAAACCGGGGGAATAAAAGATATCCCCGTTGTCTCACCCGAAGGTTCCTGGGCAACATGCTCTGGACTACTACTAATGTTACTAAAACTCATGATATTGGAACGCCTATGTGCATGGATTTTGCAGGCAGTTCGCTCAATCTCAGGATCAAAATGCAAAGGGGATACTTGCTCACCCCTGCGGGTACGCATGCACTAATGCAACACGCCCACAAAATCAAAAAGCAAAAATACTAACCAAATGAAACTCACAAAAAATTCAGAAACTAAAGTTCCTACTAATCACCTAAACTTAAGCTCACAACTCCCCGGCAACGGCGCCAAAATTTGACTCGCCTAGGTCGTCGTGCGGTCAAAAATAAGAAAAATACCTAACACACACACTAGCACAGTGGTAGTCAGGGTCGATCCGCTGGAGTTACGTGGTCAAGTTAGGTGACAGATTACCAACTATAGTGTCATGCTATAGTCAGAGGACTTAGTTCCTAAGCTTTTGACTACTAATCCCAGAAAACATAAACTGAAACAATTCCAACCAAACATAAACTTAAACTAAACTATTAAACAAACCTAGTCACTTACTGAAATCAGAAGTACATCTCTAATTCAGAAGCAAACAAAGGCAAACAATTAAACATAAACCAAGGCATAAACTAAACCAGTAACTAAGGTCCAACTGAATAGTCACTGGCTGAAGTTCAACCCACAAGGCTAACCCTAGTTGGCTACTGAAATCATCAAAGGAATTCAGTCCAAACAAGTTCATACAAACATCCAAACACCAACAAACAAGCATAATCCAATATCAAGCATAAAATACCGAAAAACAAAAATTACTTGTAACCGAAAGATTATCATAAACCAAACTCAGATCCACGAGTACAAACAGTAACCAAATGATTCAAAAACATAAACTAAAGCCTAGTATCAGTGGTTGTCACTCCTAAAGATACTAGCTACTGAAGTCTAACTATCTAGCTAAATGAAAATAAATTCTAAAACATAGAAATACCAAATATGAAGTTGCAGAAGCTTAACCTCGGAGTCAAAGAGCCTTGAGGTTGATTTTTCACCAGGTCTTTGCTAGGGTTTTCGGCTGAAAAAGCCTCTATTTATAGTTGCAAAATTCCCGCAGCCGCGCCGCGCAGTTATGGTTTCCGCGGCGCGCGTACTAATCTTTTCCCGTTTCATCGGCATTTGAATTTGTTCCACCGCCTTAGATCCGCATCGCGCCTTCTTGATTTCCACGGCGCGTACGTATTTTCCTGATTTTGCCTTCTTCTTCAAACTTCCTCCAATTTGCACGCTTTTGGTCCCTGTTTTCATTATTTTCTTCCAAACAAGTACTGGCACAAAAAGTTAGAATACCACGATATATATGATATAATTTCACTAAGAATAGGGCTCAACAACGACTAAAATATGTAATATCACTAGGCGTTGTCAAGCATCAATAAATTGTCTGAACTGCTCAACAATTTGAGGATCCAAGGCTGAAGGTGTTGTAAAATTCGTAGCACTCTATACTGAAGGTTCAGCAGCAGCAGCAGCGTACTGTGGTGGCCAAAAATAGAGAAAAGATGGACGTGACTAAAACTGTCCAGAAGGCATGTTCTGTTGTGGAGGCTAAAACTGTGCAGGTGGTCTAGTTTGTTGTTGCTGCTGATTTCCTTTGCTTAACAGCAATGGACACCGAGACTTCTAATGGTTTTTCTTCTTACAAAATGCACACTCATCAAATGCAACTCTAGGGTGATTCTATTTTGAACTCTAAGGTCGTTGGGGAACAGCAAAGACATCATGAATGACGATTATCTTGGGACCTTTGTCAGCTTGGGATTTGATACAAATTTCTTCAGCAATCAGCTCATGAATAACCGAATCAACAGTGGGAAGGGGTGTACGATGTAAAATTGATCCACGCAAGCCTTCAAAATCTGAACGTAAGGCCATCAAGAATTGAACCAGGTGCTGCTCTTCCCTTCTATCAATATAAGGCTTGAAAGCCTTCAATTCAGCGGGTTTTGCGAGTGCTAACTGATCCTACAAATCAGACATAGAGGCATAGAATTCCTGTATGCTGAGACTATTCTATTGGAGAGCTCGAATATCAAACTCTAACTGATACTGCTTTCCAAAATTAGACTGAGTATACAACCTATCCAAGTGATCCCAAACTTCCTTTGTAGTATCATACTTTGCCAACTGAGTACCAATAGACTGAATAAGATAACTATTTATCCAAGTAATAATCTTGGAGTTATCAGTATCACACGAATCTAACAAGGTTGCATAACCTTCAACCCATGCCCTAGGTTTCTCTTTTGTTCTTGTGACAATCCCCCACATATTCTTCCCACGCAAAAGATTCTTCATAACATAACTCCAATAGGTATAGTTTTTGCCATCGAGTTAAGTGCTAATAGACTAAAGAGAATCATCTCTTAGGGCTATATTTCCAATACCAAATACGAATCAACAACGAAATAAAATAGAAGCAGATACAAACCAACAATGATCAAAACCCTCGAAAACGACCAAATCGAACAAATCAAAACAAACTGAACACAAAGACGAGCAAGAAAATCATACCAAGAATCACCAAATTTTCGAAAATGGGGTGCGCTGCCTCTGTACCCCCAGCGAACTCACGGATTGTCACAATGCTCTATGTAACTCGCCCCCAATAATCATGACAAGGATTGAATAGCTCTATACCATGTAAACTAACAATCAATAGACAAAAGAACGGCTAGGGTTTGATATTATTATCAAGTAAAAGTACAAAATACAATGAAATGGAAAGACAACAATATATAGGAAAGCAATTAGGTTAAACTTAGCTAAAAATGGCTAAACAAAATGCCCAAACTAAAAAAGTCCAATAAACTTATTTGGCTAACAAAAATAATTATGTTATTGCCATCAATTATTAATTAATACTTCTAAGATAAAATTGTTATTATTATGAATCATATTATGATATCAATATTTATTGGAATTATATTATTCAATGACATCTTGTGTGTGAATTAAAGTAAACATGTTTTTCAATTTAGTGTTACTTTAACGTTGTGATTAATAAATATACAAACTACTTATTTGAACATTTTTATAAATATCAATCTTAATAACTATTTGAAATACCAAACATTATTTATAATGTAATTTAAAAATATATGTACTTTTAACTATTATTATTGCTAATTAATTTAAAATTTTATTTATCCTAAAATTTTCAATTAGTATAAAAATTAATTTTTGTAGTTAATTTGACATGTCGATTTAGATTTCATATTTAAAGCATTTAAACATTTTTAACTATTTTGAAATATAGTCTTCAAATATATTTTAAGTTTATTTGACATTTTGATTTAGGTTTGGTATTTAACATGATATTTAAATTAACAAATTAAATATACTATATTTGATAATTCAAAAAGCATGCCATTGATATGATAGTATTTTACATTTAATAATATATTTAAATTAATAAGTTAAATATATTAGGTTAACCGTTGAATAGTTGGAGGGTTTCAGATTCATATGATGCGAGAAAAAATGTTTCCTTTATAATATACTAGACGAATATCAGCGCATTGTGCAAAATTATAGTATCGACATATATGTTTTTAATAACTATGTCATTGTCATTAACTTTAAATAACTATAATTATTATATTAAATTTTTATAAAATCTTGTAATTATTTTAAATATACGATGAAATATATACACATATAAATATCATCTCAATAGCCTCTATTCATAGGTTGTATGAGAAAATAAAAAATATATTTATGTTTTTATTGTTAATTATTATGACGTTTAATCAATTTGTATATGCATTATTTACGATCATATCATCTCAATTGTACCTATTGAAGGTTGTATGTGAATAAAACTTAATATAAATTTTATTTAATATTATTATTAATTATTGTTATAGTTATTTAATTTTAATAGAACTTGTTTGGACATTTTTTTTTTAATTTCGATCATGAGTATTTTTTTCAAATATTAATCATTTTTTGTAGGCAAACATAATATATTTTTTAATTTGTTCTTATTTATAACTATTATTATATTTAATATATTAAAAAACTATTTGTTGGAAAATTTATTAAAAAAATATATTATGCTAAATTATTTTGTTAATTTAGCATTTTAATTTAGTTTTTACATTCAACATTATTTTGGTTAATCAAGTTAGATAGATACTTTTAATATTAATTAAATAAATAATCATTTGACCATTTTTTATTTTGATCATTATTACTATTATAAATATCACTATTGTTTTCAAAGCAACTTAATATATTTTTTAATTTTATGTTATTTATAACTATTATTATTTTTAATTAAAAAAATCATTACCACTTTTATAGATTTTAATTATTATAAAAATAGTTTTGGTCAAAGTTTTATTAGTTTGACATTCCTATTTATGTTTTACGTTGAACATTCTATTTGAACTTTTTAACTATTTGAAAAAGTAGTCTTCGGACAATTGTTTCAATTTTATTCGACATTTCGATTTAAGTTTTGAATTTAGCATCAATTTTAGATAAAATATGTTAGATTAATAATTATAAAATGGTAATATTAAAAAAAATATAATATTTTACATCCAATTTAAACCAATAAATTAAGTATGTTAAGTTGAAATTGAAGAATTAAGTTTAGCATATTTATTTTATTTTCACATATATTATATTAATTAACCAAATTGTAATCATTATTAGAAAAAAAATGAAAATCATGGAATTTTCAAATTGATGTGATGCAAGTATTTGTGCTTATTTTAAAATAGATATATAGATAATGATAATGATTTGGTGGTTAGGTCATTCATTTTTTAGTGTACTTAATAGGTTAATAAGCTTTTAAATGGGATCTCATTACATCGTTGGAGCGGATTTCAAATGAGTAAATTTGTATTAATCCTACTAGTCTTCATTGTGGCGTCCAATATGACAGTATTTTTGGACCAGTTTAAATATATTTTAGGGCCGGGACAAGAAAAAAAAAAGAGTCACTCAAAGTCACAAGATTTGCAAAAATCATTAATAATATTAAAGAAAACACAAATATAGTCACAATGATTTTAAAAAAATCTGACTTTTTTAGATGAAAAATCATTGATAATTATATCAGGATCAATTTTATTTAACATATATTTTTCTTTATACATAATCTTGTCAAAACATTCAACATTTTTTATGATATTGTTGACCTTAAGTTGTTTTTCAATTAAGTTATTCTACTAGTCTCCATTGTGGCATCCAATATGACACCATACACATTTGTTCAACTATGTCTATGTAGCATTGACATGAGAACATTTTTATATATAAACTATAATTTAAATAAAATAAAATACAAATATAATACTGATTTAAATTTTATAAAAAAAAACTAAATAAAAAAGTCCATATATACATCATATCAGCCCCACATTGACATGACTTAACAAATTCCACATTTGTGATGCCACAGTGAACACCATATAATATTAACGCTAATTCATCATATTGAAATTCACTCTAATAATATAACGAGAACCTAAAAAGTAATTATTGATATGTTGAGTTTAATTAGAGCATTAGTACGTAACTCAAAAAACAAATTGAGGATAATTAATTGCCATTTTATTATATCAACCCTAACCGGAAAAATAAAAGATAGTTAATTGTGCTTGTCTACCCATGCCTAACTCCATCACTGATTGCCCATGTAGAGATAGGGTTTAAGAATCGACCTATATATAAACTGCTATTATATATGACAATATTAATCGGTTAAACCGAATTGATTGGTCACATTGGTCGAGTTTCAGCATAAATCATTATACAAACAACTACTAATCTGAAAACAATGTGCCCATTTGTTATTGTGGGGGTCCATGTCACACTCAAGAAAAAACCTCTATTTAATCCTCCATCTACAATTCATAAAAACTATCCCGTTTCATTGCTTGTTCATGATCACCCTCTTTATTTTCTGGTATATCCTTACGTTTTTCTATCTTTTTTTCTTTTTTCACATGATCCACTAGTCATAAACGGTTGACTTTCTAATTCCTTTTGTACAGGAAATTACGCAAAAATGGGTCTAATTTTGATCTCGATTATGGGTTTTCTGACATTCATATGTTCGGTTAACGGTTACTATATAACTCCATGGAGCAATGCCCATGCGACCTTCTACGGTGGTGGAGATGCCTCTGGGACAATGGGTATGTACAAGTTTTCATGCACTAAGTACAAATTTTGAGCTAGGGATTGTGTTTTAGAATGCATTCTTAAGTTTAAGAATATTCCATGTTTTCAAAAAAAATTTAACAAGAAAGAAAGACAGAATAAAAGCTGTCTGCTATTTCTACTTAAAAACTTTTCTCCCTTTGGACAAATTTGAAGTGAAATGAGCATTGTTTTGAAAACCGGACCGGACCGGCCGGTTCAACCGGTTTAACCGGGAACCGGATAGTTTACCGGTTTTTAAGACTCCAAAAACCGCTTGTACACCAAACCGATAAAAACCGACGGTTTTTTGCGGTTCACGGTTCAACCGGACCGGTTCAACCAGCCAAAAAACCGGTTTCCATTTAAAATTTGAATTTTTTAAACTAATAAATGAGCACTTTACTCGCTTATTTGGTCAGCGTAAATGGCCCCAAGTAGTGCTATTGTTAACTGGTTTTCCCACCTTCTTTTATACAATGCTCCTTCCCTCTCACTTCATATTTGTTGTCGATGTGGGACAAAGGTTTTCCCACATATTTGCAAAGCTTCGTACGTTCACATATCTAACTTTTCTTAGTCACATATCTCCTTTTCTTATTTCTCTTTTATGTTAACTATATTAATTATGTTTTTCAATTAATTAAAATCTATAAATAAATGGTATGTAGAAAATTATTTAAACTTTCACATTTTATTTATGTTCTATATTTAATTGGTATTTTAATTTTTTTGAGTTTTTTATGCATTTTGTATTTATCATAATTTTATACTTATTTATGATATAATGATGACGTCAGCCGGTTTTTTAGACCGGTCCGACCGGTCAAACCAGTTGAACCATCGAACCGGTAAACCAAACGGTTCGATCACCGGTCCGGTTTTCAAAACATTGGAAATGAGTGAAGCCCTTTTAAGCTTAATCTCACAGATGGGTAACAAATCACCTACTTTTTTTTATAAAATACCATGGATTCAAAAAAATACTATAAAGAGGTAACCAATTATTTTTTTAAAATACCATTAAGGGGGTGTTTGGGATTGCTTATTTAAAACAACTTATGGTTATTTTTAAAAGTACTTATTAGTTTATCTGATGTTAAAACGGTGTTTTTAAAAAAAGTTTTTGAATTAATTTATTCGGTTGCAAAACATAATAAGTTGATAAGTTGTCGTTTTAGTGTTTGACTTTCTACTTATAAATGTAAAATGACCAATAAAGACATGATATATATAGATATATAGTTACAGTAGGGTTAATATGAAAAATTGGTCTAAACAAGTCATAAGTTATTTTAAAGAAGTTAAAAATCACTAATTTATCAAAAACTATTTATTTAAGTTAAAAAACATTTTTAATTTTACTATATCCAAACATTGAAAACTGTTTATTAGCGGCGTCAAACCGCAATAAACAAATAAACATCTTAAATAAGCAATCACAAACACCCCCTAAATATCATTGAAATAATGGTATTTTGTGAACAAAAAGTTACACTTTCGTACTTTCTATAGCGTTTTTCAATTCAAAGGTATTTTATGAAAAACAATATAATTGTTACTCATTTATGATATTAACATTTTTAGTGACGAAACTACCCTTTGCCTTAACTTTTTCTTTTCATCTACCATGTTCTAACTACCCTTTTTAAACTGTATGATCTTTTAATTTTGTAGGCGGGGCTTGTGGGTATGGAAATTTATACAGTCAAGGATATGGTACAAACACTGCTGCATTAAGTACACCCTTGTTCAACAATGGGTTAAGTTGTGGTGCATGTTTTGAACTTAGGTGCGTTAACGATCCACAATGGTGCCTTCCAGGCACCATTGTTGTCACTGCCACCAATTTCTGTCCTCCAGGAGGATGGTGTGATAATATTCATTTTGATCTGTCTGAGCCAATTTTTCTTCACATTGCTCAGTATCGAGCTGGAGTCGTGCCCGTTGCTTACCGAAGGTATTTTCGCCAACCTTTAAGGGTAATTTGGTCATTTCACATCAAACACGAAAAAACATCATAGATTTGGTTTTGTGGCACCATCTCTTTCTTGTCTTTTCTTATATGGTTATACCTAGGGGTGCAAATGAGCCGAGCTGGCTCATGAGCTACCCGGGACCGGCTCGATAAAAGCTCGGCTCGAGACCGATTTTAAACAAGCCCGAGCCGAGACCGAGCTTAAATATAAGGCTCGTTTATTAAACGAGCCCGAGCTGAGCCTGTGTCACCAAGCTCGATTAGTCTCGCGAGCCCTAAACGAGCCTATATATAATATAATATATATATATATATATATATATATATATATATATATATATATATATATATATATATATATATATATATATATATATATATATATATATATATATATACCGAGACCGAGCTTAAATATAAGGCTCGTTTATTAAACGAGCCCGAGCTGAGCCTGTGTCACCAAGCTCGATTAGTCTCGCGAGCCCTAAACGAGCCTATATATAATATAATATATATATATATATATATATATATATATATATATATATATATATATATATATATATATATATATATATATATATATATATATATATATATATATATATATATATATATATATATATATATATATATATATATATATATATATATATATATATATATATATATATATAAAAATTAAAACGTATTTAATCATTAGAGTAAACGAGCTTCTTAACGAGCTCGAGCCGAGCTTAAGCTCGTTTAGGCTTGTTAAGAATTAAACGAGCCGAGCCGAGCCCGAGCCGAGCCTGTATATTTCTTAACGAGCCCGAGCCGAGCCCTGTATATTTCTTAACGAGCCCGAGCCGAGCCAGGCTCGGGCTCGGCTCGGCTCGTTTGCACCCCTAGTTATACCGGTGACCATGTTAATGTTTGAAAATTAAGTACCTTAGTTAATGGTCGAGGATAAATCAGTCATTTTATATAGTTTTTCTTTTGTGTTTTAAGCACGGTGGTTTTTGATGGGTGATATCGTCTTTTCACATGCCGACCACCATTATTCATGTCGATGGTTAATCCATCCTTCCATATGCTTCATAACATGCGTATATAGCTTTTGTAACACCGTCGTTCTCAAGGGTAATTCAGTCACTTCAGTTGCCTATTTTGATACTCTATGTTATATGCTTAGCTTTAAATAAAAAGAGTCGTTATCATAGACAATCAAGTCATGACCAGTACCTGTGTCTATGCAACCAATCACGGCCGTTGTCAAGGGCAGTCTCCGTCTTTTAACATCCTATACAACTACTTGTGCATTGTTTAATTATATGATATTACAGGGTAGTGTTGTCTTTTTCACATCTAAAACCGTTTCCTAGATAATTGTAACACTCCGTTGGCAATAAGTCACAAACTCATTACACCCGATTTTAAAAGCTTGAGTTAATACTTGTTGATAGATTTTGGTTTTTAAACGATTAAACCTAAAACTATAGTAACCAATTAAGTTATAATCCATCTCTCATGGGTCATACTTGCAAAAAAAATAATGGTTGAAAAAAAATCGAAAGTCGAGATGTATTCCGAATGTATACAACATCCTAAATTCCTAAGCCACCTTATTACTACGTAATCATATTTAACTTTATTTATATTTCTAAGTTACCGTTTTACCCATCTATAGTGTCAAAAACCCCTCATGATATGATATGTGTGTCTGAAGATCATCCCACATAACATACACACTCACACACATATGGTTTATTTTAGATCACCGTTTTATCATTAGTAGTTCATCTCGTGAAATGACCTTTTGTGTTCTTGCGGACTATTAAAGTACTTGTGGTGGAAGATGCCAAATGACAGTTTTGACGTTTTTTTGTTTTATCTTACACAGTAATAATTCTGCCTTTGTACTTGTAGGGTACCCTGTCGAAGACGTGGTGGGATTAGGTTCACAGTAAATGGGCACTCGTATTTCAACTTGGTCTTAATCACAAATGTAGGGGATGCTGGAGATGTGAGATCTGTATTTATTAAGGGGTCAAGAACAGGGTGGCAACCAATGTCAAGAAACTGGGGGCAAAATTGGCAAAGCAATAGTTACCTCAATGGACAATCCCTATCGTTTAAGGTCACCACAGGTGATGGTAGAAGTGTAGTGTCCTACAACGTGGCACCACCCAGTTGGTCTTTTGGACAGACCTTCACCGGAAGCCAGTTTCGTTAACTCGAAATGAGATATCTAGTTTGATGGTACTTTGAATCACCTTAAAAAAGGTATGAGTTCAAATAGTTCTCTTGGTTTTATTTTATTTAAAGAATCAATAGACGGGATGATGAATTAAATAAACTTGATTAATAAACTTGATTAATGATGTGATATAGCAAATACATATATACGAATTTGATTAGTATAATGTTGTATTTTATTCATATAAATGGGGTTATTGTAAGTGGTTTTTCCGTTGTATGGAATAATTTTGAGATTCCTACTCGATGCAATCAAAGAAATATGCAAGAATGTATTGCATTTTTAATATTATTAACATGTTCAAGTGCAGAATTTTTTTGATTTTGTTTGATATCGAGCATAATGTTGAAATAATTTGTAGTGATATTTAGAGTTAGTTAGCTCGAAAGTAGAATTCTGGTTACGAACCTTAGAAATGATCTTGTTAGCCATGTTCGAGATGACAAGTCTCCAAGAGAAATAGAAGAGAAGTTAAGGTTTTTTTGAAATAATTTTCTCATATCCCACGACCAATGTTTTAAAAACCAGTTTTTTAGTTGATCCGATCAGAATGCCGTTTCACGAGTCAACCGGTTCAACCACCATGTCAACCTGATTTTTTGTTTTTTTACATAATTTACATATTTCTGCATACATATAAATATATAAAAACCTGAAAATTGATGTCCACAAGTTCTAACATTGAAAAAACATACAATCACAAGTTTTACATCAATCCGATTACATAAAAAATAAACATAGAATATAATAGGAAAGCAAAATATAGTTTTAAAAGAATTCAATTGCATCACCGATTAAACTAAATTATGGATTTTGATACATGGGAGTGTTATAGGCATTAAGCTTTAGATCACTTAGTAAATAAAATTCACTATCATATACATCATCATCAACAACAACATTGTCACTTTCTTTTTCTACAATATCAAACAAAAATTGTTAATGTCACGTAATAAACTAATAATAAATTAAAATTACAAGATTAAGTTTATATATATATATATATATATATATATATATATATATATATATATATATATATATATATATATATATATATATATATATATATATATATATATATATATATATATATATATATATATATATATATATATATATATATATATATAAAGAAATCACATTGCATTTAAGAAGCCGGATATGCTCTAGCTCGTCAAGCATATTTTCTAAATCATGGTAATCAAGTTCTTATTATAACTCTTCTTCAACCACTCAAAAGTTTGGTCTTATCAATACATTCATAATCAATAGGATCCTAAAATCTCTTATCAACCTTGAGTCTACAAAAACATTCACAAAAAATAAAAACATAACTTGTAAAAATAAAATGACATTATTAATACATAAATATATTTGATTAAAATATCTTGTACATATTTTGTAAACACAAGTTGTAATGAACATATACGATATCATTTAGGCGTTGATGCTCCAACCTATTCCTCATTTGTGTGTGAATCCTCTAAAAAACACTCCAATTACGTTCGCAACCAGAAGAAGATGCGGTCTGACTTAAAATTTGACATGTCGCAGTCGTCGATGCGGTAAAAAATACAAGATTTATACCTTACAGCTCACTAGCTAGCGGCAAATAAGTGTTGGCGCTCTGTGTCGATAAACTGATCTATAGTGTCACTCTATAGACGGCGGATCAATAACACGTGGGAAACACACAAAAACTCGAACAAAAACCAAAACAAAAGTCAGATCTGATTGCAGATCGAGAAAACGAATAATAAACGAAACGGTAACTGAATGATTACTTTTATAAAATCAAATCAAAATCAACAATTGTTCAAACTCAAACCAAACAAATAACCAAATCAAATTATCCAAACTATCCAGATCTACCCAAGAAACCAAACTAGAACATCACGTAATCGTGGGAAATTTCAATTGCGGAATACCTCGATACCGAGTTGATAAAACAATAAAAAACCAAATAACTAACCAAACTATGAATGTAACCGAGAAAAATCACGAAATCAGCCTTCCGGATCCCTCATTGACGTCCCGGGATGCGTCTAAAGTCGTACGGGGGTCCAGTATTTATAGTGGTGTGTTTTCGGGGTCCCGCGGTTCGGCCTAGTCTTTCCCGCGACGCGCGCCTCATCTAGAGCTCGTAATCTCAGAGTTTGAAATTCAAAAATGAAGATTATATTGTTTCAGGATATTAGCGTCGCTAACTTTAATGTTAGCGGCACTAATATTGCTTCTGGAAACTTCCACACGCGCGTCTGAAACTTAAAAGCGAAGTTTTCCACTCTGGCCAATGTTAGCGCCGCTAACATATATGTTAGCGCGCCGCTAACGTTTCCTGATCCACCTCCTTGTTCGTTATTGCTTCGTAAATTTTGAAAAATACCATAATGTTATAACATTCAAAAGTTATTCATTTTCAAGTTACAATTTCTTAAAAAATTTTGAAATTTGCTAAAATTTTGAAAAATAAGACTGTTTTTGCAAAAAAAATTAGAAATCTTTTCGACCGTCCTCACCCCACACTTTAAACTGTACAATGTCCCCGTTGTACATAGAAAAATTTCAGAACAAGGTAGAAAAGAGTTGCCCCTTTTGGAACAGTGAACTGCTTGATTGTCGGGACCATTTGTAACAGGGCCGATTGGTTGCGTTGTCTCGATGAAATCCAGGAGTAGGGCGCAACAGTAAACACGCCAGCATAACATAAGTGCATCGGTTCGGTGACCTCACACTTGCATTATGCAACTCCCTCGGTTGGTGTAACAATCACAGTTTGGCAAATAATGACAATTTACTAACAAAATATCAACTCATGCAATATGTTAAAGTTTAGATACAGACATAAAAGTTAAATACAGAAAACTAAACTAAGAAAATAAAAAGAAAAGAAAAGAGTACAAAAATATCACTCAGTATCATCGTGATGCGTGCCCGATGGTCCTGCCTCGTCATCTCCACCAGTCGGTGCCCCAGAATATCTCAAGATGGTGCGCTCCAATCGCTGTATGTCAGCTCGGATCTCTGCCTGACCGACCACTAGTGTAGCCTGGGCGGTCTCAATCCTGATAAGCCTCACATCTAATCCATCCTGCCTATCTCCCAGCTCCTGATCCCGCTGAGCCTATGATGGCTCTCTCCTCCGCCTCTAGGGTCGTGGTGTGCGAACCTCTGGCTGTACTACCGGGGCCTCGACTCCCTCGATCTCGGCCTCCATCTCTACATCCTGGTGAGCCTGTGCTGGCTGAGGCCCGCCAACCAACATGTAACCCCCCTCCCACTGTGTGATAACGCCCATCGCTAGTAAAAATGAGGCCCCCATCGGCCTTGAGTAGGACGGAGTCATCCCTCTCGTAACCTCGGGCGACAGCATGTGGTAGGACTCAGCTATGCTGGTGAGGTAATGCCCATCGACCAAAGGACTGGCCGATCTCCGCTCCACGGACCCAACCAAGAACTCAGCTAACAGGTAAGGGAGGTGGAAGAACATGTTATCACGCAAGAGTGCCCATAAAAATCGTAGATCCTTCTTTGGCACTTTGTCACCACCCTTACGTTGGGTAAGGGTGCAAGTGACAATCCTATGTAGTAAACGGTGGATCGGCGATCGAATAGTGCTAGCAGTGGCGGCTGTGCTAAATGCGATGTCGCTGACCTCTGCCCAGATGGCTGCCTCTGTCACACCCTCGTCTGGGTGGGTGGTGCATGCTGCTAAGAACTACAGGAAATGCGGATCAGTAATCTCCTCCTCATTATAGATGCGTGCTCGTCGTGCAAGCTCTAGCACAGTGCACTCCCTCTGTATACCTCCCAATCAGAATCGGATTGTCCCCTGGGACAAGCCATCCCCGCATACTCCCCAATCGCATGTGGCGTAGAAGTCCAGAATGGGCTCCTAGCAACAAGTCTCATCAGCCGCGATGAGACGATCCCAACCGCGGCATGTAAAACTGCATACTCCATCTGCACTGGTCCAGGTGCGGACCAGGTGCTGCTCCAACCTGGGTGTGATGCCTGAAGCTGCTGCAAGTATCTGGTCGAATGATGGCGCAACCTCGACCTCTCTACCAGCCAGTACAGTCAATCGTGTCACAGCCTCCTCGGACCCCGACATTCCCTCCGGAAACTCTAGAAATGGGTGCTCTGGTAGCGCACCGGGTGGAACAATGGGTCTTACACGACGTGCCATCTGCAAAAATCAATCAAGAACAAAATCCAGTGTACAAATATGAGAAATAGTTGCAAGATTGGTCCCTGGCATCAATAGCGACACTAATCAAAAAGATCAGTTCCACTACCGACGAACACAGCCCCAAAATTTTCGATTTTTTAATTTTTATCCGTTTTTCAAATTGATTATACCAATATGTTCCTAAGCTAGAGACTAGCAAAAGCCCTAAGTTTAATTTCAGAAAAACAAGCTAAATATGCCCCAATTTCTCATTTGGGTCAAAACCCCCAAATATGAACCCTAGTTTTCTTGATTCTTGAATCCGACCTGTTTTTATCAAATTGAACACACCAAAAGCACCCTAGACTAACAATCATCAAAAGCCCTATTCAATTTTCAGAAAAACAAGCTACAAATCCACCAAATTGGGCAAAAACCCGAAGAACCCTAAACCAAGCCCTAATTCCTCCAATCTTGATTCAACCTGTTAAAGTACGAATTGAACATGCCAATATGTAGCCATGGGTGCGATTAAGATACCCTAGGTGTTTACTTCAAGAAAAACGAGCAAAAAATGGCTCGATTCGAGGTTGAAAGGTTCGATAGCCGAACCCCCCCCCCCCCCACCAATCGGCTCAAATCCTCGATTTCAAGCTACATTTTGCGATATGGACAGAAGCAAGAAGTTAGAAACGTACCTTGGAGGTTGAATTGAGGTTTGGTCGGAGGAATTACACGAAAAAGGACGAAATCCGACGATTTTTGGGCTTGTCGGCTTGGCAGTCGCGAAATGGGGTGGAGAGGTTTTGAGACTTAGCGACTCTAATATGATATAGCTGACCCCGCGTTGACCAGAAGTTAGCGTCGCTAACTTCAAAAGTTGGCGGCGGTAACGTGCTTTTTACATTTTTTCCAGTTTTGCAATTATTTTCGAAATTTGTGCAATCACCCCACACTCGGGCCATGCCGTGACGTTTTGAAAATTTTTCCGAGTGATATTTTGACAAAATAAGAACTAAAAATTAAAAACAAAAGTTAAAAATACTTATCAAGATGTCGGGTTGCCTCCTGAAAGCGCTTCTTTGCTCGGTCTTTTAGCTAGACCGTCATTCTGCGGCTATGGTGGGTCGTACGCCATTTTTTTCCGTTGCATTTCAGTTACCACCGTTCCTTCGTCAATCCCGTACTCCAGTTTCCCCGGGTCAAATGGCTTGTCGGTTCTTCTGCTGCTGCCCGGTCGTCGTTTTCTGCTTAATTCGCGTGAATGCTTGGAGGTAGCTTTAAACCTCCAAGCTCGATCCTTCCTACGGTATCTCTTCAAGATCACCGGTTTGACGTGGAGCGCGCACAATGCCGCTCCCAGTAATCTTTTTGCGAAGCATTTGTTCACACAATGCGTGTCGTCTGCAGTTTGCGATTTTGGCCTGTAGTACCAATAAAAATCGGATGGGATCGGAGGGCATAATATTGGTATCCTCCTGAATGTCCTCATCAATTGTATTAATCACATCTAATTTTTCACTCATGAATGGATCATGAGTGACGAAAAAATTTTGTTTTTAGTTTTCAAAAACCATAGCGTCATCATCATCATCTTGGCTATCGTCCAAGAGGTGAATTGGTACCAGGAGTATGCGACTGGCATTATCTGGTGATGGTACAGATTCACTCATCACCAGATCTTTACTTCCAAAATGTTCAAAATTTTCAAAACTTGTTGGGTCAGGGGTGGTATTGTCATCTACGACCCCTCCCTCAATAACCGTCTCGACCATGTCATCTGGTGATGGTATGGATTCACTCATCACCAGATCTTGAATTTCAAAAGTATCAGGCATTTCAACAATTTCAGGAGTTGTTGGGTAGGGGTCAGTATTGTCAATTATATCCCCCTCCTCAACTTACTCGTCACACAAATTTTCTGGTGATGGTATAGATTCACTCATCGTCAGATCAACATTATCAACATTCTCAAAAACTTTAAAAATTGTTGGGTCAGGGTTAGTATTGTCACATACAACCTCTTCCTCAACAACCATTTCGACCATCTCGGTGGTCTCTTGAATTTCCCAATGTGTATGACCTTCCATCACATGATCAGGTGATGCAGGTTCACACACAGTATTATTGGTATTAAAATCACTCACCTCGGTTTCTGGTAAGTATGGCGGAAATCTCATACTTTCCCCCAACTGATCTAATGAATTTTGCAATCTCGCAAGGGCATTGGTCTCATCATCCACCGCTTGGCGGATTTTGATCGCCAATACCCAAGCCAGTTCCAACTTTGCATTGAACGAAAAGGATTTGACCATATCCATATCTAATTGAAGTTGAAGTGTTTCAGCCATCATTTCTATTATTTGGTCCAACTTCGCACTGGGCGAAGGGTCCTGATTCTGGTTGTTCATAGAACATGACTCATCGTAATTTCCAGATTGAGTCGGCTCCTCGGTCCACCATCCATTGTCATTTAATGATCCATTGTTGCAATTATTCTCGTAATGGTTGTTGGCCGGATTTTCATACTCCCCACATGTCTCATGATTGGTGTACCGATTTTGTTCATACTGATTCAGATTTCCATACCCATTGTCATTGAATGATTCATTGTTGTAGTCATTCTCGTAATGGTTACAAATCGGACAACCATATTTCTTACGTCTGTTTTTGTAATAGCCCGGGCCACCATAACATGTATTTTGGCCCGAGTACATGTAATCGTACATTATGCGGACGTACACATACGAAAAATTGAAAAACTAAAATCAAACATCAAAAAAGAAAATAAAAAATTGACACAGGGTGTCAAACGCACAACTCCTCGACAACGGCATCCAAATTTGACACGTCGCAGTCGTCGAAGCAGTCAAAAATACAAGATTTATACCTTACAGCTCACTAGCTAGAGGCAAGTAAGGGTCGACCATGGAGTCAGTAGTTGGCGCTCTATGTCGATAAACTGATCTATAGTGTCACTCTATAGACGGCAGATCAATAACATGTGGGAAACACACAAAAACTCGAACAAAAACCAAAACAAAACTCAGATCTGATTGCAGATCGAGAAAACGAATAATAAACGAAATGATAACTGAATGATTACTTTTATAAAATCAAATCAAAACCAACAATTGTTCAAAGTCAAACCGAACAAATAATCAAATCAGATTATCCAAACTATCCAGATCTACCCAAGAAACCAAACTAGAACATCGCATAATCGTGGGAAATTTCAATTGCGGAATACCTCGATACCGAGTTGATAAAACAATAGAAAAACCAAATAACTAACCAAACTATGAATGTAACTGAGAAAAATCACGAAATCAGTCTTCTGGGTCCCTTATTGATGTCCCGGGATGCCTCTAAAGTCATACGGGGGCCCGGTATTTATAGTGGTGCGTTTTCGGGGTCCGACGGCGCGGCCTAGCCTTTCCTGCGACGCACGCCTCATCCAGAGCCCGTAATCTGGAAACTTCCACATGCGCGTCTGAAACTTAAAAGCGAAGTTTTCCACTTTGGCCAATGTTAGCGCCACTAACTTTTCCTGATCCACCTCCTTGTTCGTTTTTACTCTGTAACTTCTCCCAATTTGCACTAAAACCCCTGCATTTACACTAAAAACATTTCTAAGCACTTTGGCACAAAATTAAATGATTATAGTCAATTTAGAAGAATAAACTAACTAAAACACGGCTAAATAATGACTAGAATATTTGATATTACTAGGTGTTGTCAATATTCTAATAGCAAACATTTGCAATATCGGAGTATCTCTGCCAAATAACTTCCACCACTCATCTATAGGGTATTATTCGGTCGATTAGTTCGGTTTTCGGTTAAATCGATTTTCTTAACGTTTCTAAATTAACTGTAACCAACCAAAATAAGGTTCAGTTAAATCGATTTCAGTTTAATCGGTTTCAGTTTAATCGATTTGGTTTATCAGTTAAACCAAATAAGAAAACAAGTTCATTAAAAGGTACTATGACACGGCAAAAAAACTGAATCTTGTGCAAACCTGGGTTGAACCGATTTAAAAATATTGTTTTCCCCATTTAGAGATCGGTGGATTTCCACTACTCATTGATGGTCTTCACTGAGTTTCCCTTTTGTAAGTTTAGTCTCCATATATTTTTGTATATCAATATGCAATAACAAACACAATATATACATATCCATAATTACTTGTTTAATTCAAGTGTGTGTGTGTATATTATATATATATATATATATATATATATATATATATATATATATATATATATATATATATATATATATATATATATATATATATATATATATATATATATATATATATATATATCAAGGTTGTAAAAGACGCTCGACGATCGCTCGGCGGTCGCCTAGGGTTAAGGGATTAATCGGGGTTGGCGGAGATTAATCGGGGATTAATCGGAGACCCTAAATTATTAATATATACAAGTTTAATAATCCTAAATTCCTAATATAATTAGTAATTAGCCAAAAACATAATTCATGAACCATAAACATGTTGGTATTACACACTACTCATCAAAAAGGTTTTTATTTTTACAAAAAAATGATGTGGGATATATATATATATATATATATATATATATATATATATATATATATATATATATATATATATATATATATATATATATATATATATATATATATATATATATATATATATATATATATATATATATATATATATATATATATATATATATATATATATATATATATATATATATATATACTTTCGGCTAAAGTAAATTTCAATGCTAACCATCATTTCACAGTTTTTCCTATAAATCTATGATGGGTGGGCCCTTTTGTGCATTTCTTATTCATATGATCTCATCTTTTGGAGACAAGAACGGGAAATCAAATAATAGCTTTGGAGACTTGTAGCCTTTTCGCTTTGACCCGCTTTAAAACTTTGAATCGTACGACTTAGGGTTGAAAGTATTTTTTGAATTTTGGATTTTCGAGCCTTTTTCACCCTCCTGAAATTTTTTTTTGTTGACCGTCGTTGACCGATTAGGCCGCCAAGACCCGTCAAGAACGTCGTTGACCGATATTGACCATCAGCGACTAACACGTCCGACTAGCGTTAATCGTCGTCGGCTCAAGGCCGCCAAGCGTCTAATCGGCGACTAATCGGCCGCCGAGGCCGATTTCTGCAACACTGATATATATATATATATATATATATATATATATATATATATATATATATATATATATATATATATATATATATATATATATATATATATATATATATATATATATATATATATATATATATATATATATATAAAGGTGTTAAATATATAAATAATAAATTGTAATAAAATATACTTGATTGCTTATTCGGTTAATTCGGTTTAACCAAACTAATAAAAATTTAACCAAAACCAAACCAAATAACCCAAACGTCTTGGGTTTTGGTTTTTTTTCACACCCCTACTCATCTACGAAATAAATTGTTAACAAAAAATATTTTTCATAATAATATAATTAATAATAAAATGTAACAATTAAATCTTACCTAGACAATTAATAGTATGAGAAGCAATAGCACTAGATCTACTAAAAGTACCTTCGTTGTCACAAAACTTGCCTAAAGACATGGTAATATCCAAAACATCCCTATCAGAATAATTTTCTCAACCATATGAAGAACACATTGAAACACCTCTCTTTTAGTATAAAGATTTGCATGATCATACTGAAAAGCTGGATTAACCAATAAACCATACAATGAATACTTTTGCGTAACATTCTATCCCAACGACGATCAACTATCTCAATATAAGGCTTGTATAATTCTTTCTTATCTTTAAACAATTCCTTAATCCCTTTCCTTGCATGATGCATTCCCTGATAAACATAACCCAATGCATGTTTTTCATCCGAATCACACAACCACGAAAGCCTGAACAAAAGAGTCATCACTTTCACCATAATCAAACAATCCTTCCAAAAAATTTCATTTAAGACGATTTCTTTAAATTCAACTACATTTCCCACTTTCAGCATCTTCTTAAACTCGTGAGATATGACCATTGCTTGTAAATTAGCTTTGTGGTCTCACAAACTTTTCAATGCAATGAAGGCTGTACCAAAACGAGTAGTACCTGGATGGATGCTTTTTCTCCAAACTGGTATTTTTCTTAACTAATTTAAGGGCTACTTATGATTATAAATAAAAACAGTAATCCTAGATGCAAGAGTGACCAAGTTATCGAATTCTGAGACATCCTTTAATACAAGATTAACATAATGTGCTGCACATAGAGACCAAGTAATAAAAGTATATCTTTCACATAACATATTGTCAGCAAGTTTGTAATTAGCAGCATTGTCAGTAACAACCTGAACCACATTCTTTTCTCCTACCATTTCAACAATCTCAGCAAATAGAATACACAAGTTAGAAGCATTGCTATCTATATCAGATGCATCAACAGATTTAAGAAACAATATCTTTTTTGGAAATTAAACCAAGAAATTAATCAAATGTTGTTGCCTAATATCCCTCCAACTATCACTCATAATCATGAAACCACGTTCAATCGATTGACTTATATACGAATCAATTAACAATGAAATTGACTTCTTTGCATTTGTCAATAACTTGACCTTCAAAGCATGATAATTAGGTGCTTTGTACCCATAACCAATACCCAATATTTTGTCTACAATATGTTGAAAATAATGAGAGTTACAAGCTTTCACAGGCAAAACTGCATCATGGAACCACATAATTAGCTAAATCTACATCATGTAATATTTCCTTACTTTACATGTCAAATTTAATAGTGGGTTGAGAATGATTATTTATACCTTTTGTAAAGAAAGGATGTAAACTTGATGTAGCTTTCCTTTTTCCTTCTTTAACAGATTGTGCTTTGACATTTCTTAATTGTGCTTCCTCCGTCTCATGATCGTCATCCGATATAGTAACACTTTATATGCCACCGCCAATACCTTTATCTTTTTCCTTTTGGGATGTTTCTTTCAAAATACCTTCCATAGTGAAACGAACTTCCGGAGTTACCTTTTTACATGACGTAATCTCACTGGTAACACCAGCAAGATGTTTCTTAACTCTATTTATACCACCACCACATATAACTTTTTGACAAAAATTACATATGTATGACTTCTTTACTTAGTCATCAATGGCTAAAGTTGCATATTCTCATGCTTTGACCATCTTCGTTCTAACATTTGATTGAACAGAAGAATAGGATTGAGATTGAGATTGAGATTGTGCTTCTATTGGTTCTGTCTTTAGGTTTCATATTGAACTACATGACATAACAGAAATATTATAAGTGGTTCTTAAACTTTCAATGCTTCATTCAATTTATTTTTGATTTAAGAAAACTTTAACATGGTATAAACTATAAGTTCAATCAATGTTTTTTTTCTGATTCATTAACACTGTGACAGGATACAAAGAAACAGAAACGCATAACCAAAATCAATTTTTTCTAATTCATCGGCACCGTGACAAATTTCTTTTCTGATTCATCAACATTGTTATAGGAACAACATCACTAAAATCATTTTTGATTAAGGCTCAACATCACATAAATAGATAACATTAATCACATAACACAAATTACATAACCAAAATCGTTTCTAATTAAGGCTCGACATCATCGAAATAGTATAATCTTTATATCATTAAGCAAGAAATCCCATAAATCAATCTAAAAAAACTCCAGAAATCGAGCAAAAAAACCCAGAAACAGAATCGGTGTAGGCAAGTAGTTATCAAACCAACTTTGAAGACGTGATGTCCGACAATGCAGAAGCTTCAATCGAGCTTGAATCGGATAGTGAACAAGTGAATCGAGCTTCAGTTAACAATGAAGAAGCTTGAACCGACCTTGACGGATGCATTTGTTGTTTCTAGGGCTTGATGTTTGACAATGCACAAAACGTGAAACAAGTTTATAGGGGTTCAAATAATTTACACTTGGGCTAATTTTAGTTGGGATTATCTTCACCGGTTCAACCCTGGGTTTTTACAAAACTGGGTCACCGGTTCAACCGGATTTTCCTTAAAATCGACTGGTTCATAAACGGTCATAAAAAGGCAAAAAAAGGTCAATGTTGAACCGTTGCATTCATCAGGTCGCGGTCCGACCTGTTTAACTAGTTGGGTCGACCTGTGTTTTAAAACATTGCCCACAACCTGTCGTTCATCCATTTAAATATGCAGAATACTAGCTACTTTATTGACTAAGAACTAGGAGGTCTATGATCTCATGCATGCTGAAAAAATAGCAACGTGATCCTAGCTACAATACAAGAAATTTGCCCATGATCTACGAATAACTAGGCAGGACCAAGTCCTTCTTAGTTATGGGTGACTGTGGTGCTATGCAGTTAATCGCGCCGGTATAGCGGTGGTATTGCGGCGGTATCGCAGTTAGCGGGGGTAGACAAAATAGCGGTTCATTTTAGCGGTAAATTATAGCAGTTCAGCAAATAGCACAGCAATTTACCGCGATTTTGGACCGCGAAATACCGCGATTAACCGCGATACCAGTAGAATGAAAAGTTGCACCATGTAAGTAAAGTTTTTTAACATAATCGCATGTTTTTATTTTATTTTTTTACTAGCTTGATATAACTTTTTATAAAATGTGGATATATGGTGCCGTTTATATGATATTGATATACACTTGCTATAAAAGTTTGTTATCACGGTAGAATGTTATGCCTTAAGTCTCATGTGATGTTTTTATATAACTTTTATGATATTAATTCTACTAAAAATAATATAATATATAAATTCTACATATTATAAAAAACCGCTATACCGCCGCTATATCATCGCGAGAACCGCTAAAATTATATATCGACATGTTACCGCTATTATAGTTTTGACCGCGATAACTGCATAGCTGTGGTGGTGGAAAAAGAATTAGATTTATCACAATTTCTCTACTAAAAATAGAGAATTGAAAACAGGAAAAGTGAACTAGATTTTTCCTCAATTTCATATTCTCATGATTAAACAAACAGAATAAATGAAATCAATTCATTTTCTCTAATTCAATTTCTCTGTATCAAACATGTGCTTGCTTTTGAAATAAACGTTTAGAGATATACACAATGCTATAAGTTTTTAATCTGGAACCTACAACAAAATTTGAATATTGGTAATCAAGCCCCGTATTTGGTAAATGGATCAATTTGATGAAAAATTTATACGTTGATTTTGAAAATATATTTTGTAAATAAAAATTGGGTTATGGATGTGCCTTTTCAAAGATAATAAATACTTTGTAAATTTGGGATTAAAAGTTGAAAAGGCCGAAATTCATACCAGCAAGCCCGCAAGTTAGATTGTAGTATAAATGAGGCCCAATTTAATAAAGGATTCAAGCCCTAACTTCAGGTTTAAAGCAAGTTAGATTGTAGTATAATGTGGCCCAATTCGGGAACCAATCTACACTGGTTTAAAGCAAACCGATTTCTTTAGTATCGTTTTAAACTATTACAAAAACTTGTAACCGGTTTGGAGCCGGTTTTTTGTTAAACCGGTTTCAAATAATGATCTAAAAACTAATTTTCATTAAAAAAATATGATTTCATACATTATTTCTTCAAATTGTTGCTGATATTTGGTCATGGAAGTTTTCTAATACATTTGACCCATTATACGATCGTGGATGTCCGAAAAAACTCTAATTCCAAAAATTCAAAACAGAAAATATTATTTTGGACTTATAAATGATCTTGAATAGACGAAAAAACCTTATGCCATGGCAAATCAGTAGTTTTGTTTATTGAGTTATTTCTAATCAACCATAAAAATTCAATTAAATTCTCAAACCAAAAAAAGCCCAACAATATTCGGCAAAAGTGCGAAAACATAAGCCTTTTTAAATTGGTTTCAAACCAAACCGATTTTGCTTTAGTTTGGTTTTGTAGATATAGAGAAAAATGATTTGGTTTTCAAATTGGTTTGGTTCGGTTTGCAAACCGGTATGTACACATGTAGGCTCACAACCCTTTTCTTTGAATGGTTAAACAAGTTTATTTTTTATGGATATTATTGTATACATAAAGTGTGCTTCCTTAGTGGATTAAGTAAATTATCTGAATAAAACTAAATCATCATTTTATTCATATATTCCAAAAAAACACATTTTTAAATATTTATCTATTTTAACCTGAAAAAGTTGGAAAAAATGATAAAGACAAATAGGTAAAAACTTTGTGTCATAATACATTAAGTTAGGGGTGAGCGTGGTGCGGTATGGTGCGGTTTTAGCATAAAACCGCAACTCGTACCGCTAGGTGCGGTTTTTATTTGTGTAAAACCATATGTTGCGGTTTTTTTGCGGTACGGTTTTTGCGGTTTATTTTGCGGTTGCGGTTTGTAGCGGTGCGGTTTCGGTTTTAAACCGCAAATACTAAAAGCATTCAAACTACAAACTAGTAATATGAAAAACTTGAAGATTCAAATACATAAATGTCATATAGAAGAAGTCAACAACAACAAAGCTTAAACACTTAAAAACAATAGATCTTGCAACAAACTTAAAAAGGAACAAATAATAGCTATTCCCAATTTATGCCACTGTCTAACTTTCCATTAGTAGCCAAAAAACACAAAATCCTCAACTTTCCATCACTCGCCAAAATCCACAACTTCCACAAAGCCAACATTTTCCACTATTGCCTCCTAAAAGAAAAAAGACCAATAATATATAAATTAGTAGGTATTTGAAATATGAACTCAAACATATAAAGAAAACCTTACCAATTTTCAAACCCGCCATCTTCTCATTAAACTCATCTATTTCCTTACTCTTCATAGAGCAATCGAGCTCAAGATCAACCCTTGTACACCTTATCCAATCTTGTGCACAAATCAAAGCTTCTACGGTATCGGTGTTAAGTGAACTTCTATACTTGTCAATAACTCTACCACCCGTACTAAACGCCGATTCCGATGCAACTGTCGAGACTGGCATTGCCAAAACATGTATAGCTAGTTTGGATAGTATAGGAAATTTGACTGAATTTTCTTTCCACCATCCCAAAAGATCAAACTTTCGGTCCCTTTTTTACCTTCTTTCTGATAGATAGATATCAACCTCACTCTTAATGTCTTCACCCCCATCATCAAATTTGTCAAACTCAAGCTCCAAATCAATATCCATCTCACTAATACTTGACTTTTCACCAAAAACTGTATGTTGTGAGTTTGGTACATTTGTTGTTTCAGCTTTGCTTTTGTAATGAGTAAACAACTCATCAAGAGTCTTAGTCACCTTTCCCACTATCTCTTTACTTTTCTCCAAACCGTTACCATGGATCAAGTCAACACAATAACTAATGTAACCCAATCTTGTTGCGTGGATCCAAAACAACCGCAACATACAAGAGATAATTCATATTATCGATGTTGTCCCAATACTTATCATACTTTGTTTTCATCGAAAGGGCCATCTTTTTCTTTTGTTCATCTGGACTCAAGGTCATCCGAGTGATGGTGGCCTCCATTTTCACAAGTTCAGAAAAAAAATATTCGATGTTACATACTTTGAACCGGATATCTTAGTTGTAACATCGGAAAATATTTTCAAGTAGTCAATCATATTCCTAGCCGCATGCCAATCAGCACCACTCGGAGCACCAATCACTCTAGGCTTCCTTTTCCTTTTTCTTAGGCTCCCTTCCGTAGCCTCCTCCGCCTCGGAGCAAAAATAAGCCGCATAAGAAGGATCTACCATGTAAAGCCTATTAAGAAAATTAATCATGAACAGTTAAACAAAAAAACTGATTATAAAATTTAAATGATGAAAACACAATTACATGATTATAAACAAAAACAGAAAATGAATTACATACCTGTCAAATGCATTCTCATACACTACGGCTGTTTCCAACATAAGATATGTTGAATTCCATCTTGTGTCAACATCAAGAGTGGGTTTTAGTTTGGATTTTACTCCAACACAAGCAACACAATCTTCAAAGCTTTTATACCGAGCCGGTGATTATCGCACGTACGTCACAGCATTTCGAATTCTAGTAACAGATTCAAATTGCTCTTCCAATCCATCTCTAACAACAAGATTGATAATATATGCACCACAACGTAGGTGCATATATTTACAATCTAGGATAGCATTCGGTCCCGCTAACATCCTCTTTAAGTATTTTATAGCACCATCATTTGAAGACACGTTATCAACCGTGACGGTAAACACGGTCTCAATCTCCCATTTTTTTATACACTCATAAACCAAGCAACCAATGGTCTCACCCCTATGATTCTCTATAGGACAGAAATTTAGGATTTTTTTTAAATCATTTGCATCATCAATCCAATGTGCTGTAAGACACGTATAGTTAAAGTTTTGAACAGATGTCCATGTGTCAGTGGTTAGGGACACGGTTTGGCCTTTCAACAAAAGTTTGAGTTTTTCTACTTCTTGTTCAAAAACAGTCATACAATCTCTAGCAATAGTCCATCTAGATGGAAGAATAAACTTGGGATTCAATTCCCATGAGTACTCTTTAAAACCTTCATCATCGACAATACTAAAGGGTCGATTGTCTTTGATGCACAGTTTAGCAAGACCTAGTCTACACTTCTCTTGGCTAAAGGAATGCTTAGCCAAAGAGCCACCCGCCTCTGTGCCTTTTGGTTTGAAGTTTAAGGTTGACTGGTTTTGTGAATCATTCTTTTTCTTTCTATAAAGGGGTGATCTTAAACAACAGTTTCTTAGATGATTGAGTAATCCAGAGGTACCATTCAATCTAGTGCCACAAGCTAGATTCTTATTACAATACTTGAATTTTGACTTTTTAGCACCTTTCTTATATGTAAAATGTTGCAAAACAACCGACTTCAACTTTGGCTGATTTACTTCAACTTCATCATTTTGATCATCCACATCAATTACACCTTCATTTGTAGCCATTCTAAAACAGAAAACATATGAAGTAATTAGAACTTTGGCTGATCACCCACAATTCCAAGATTGATAAAAACAGAATTATATGTCCAATAATAGAATAAGAAACAAAAGATTGATAAATTACAGTGAGCGAGAAGGGGGAGACAGCCGGAAGAGATGAACCAAGTGCTTACTGTAATTGGTCAAACATCCGTTTTGCCCCTGTAAAGATGTATCGTTAGATTCATCTTTCATCTACAAGCATATGAATGCAAAATGTTTCTATCGAATTGAAAAGATGGTTCTTGTTTAGAAAGAAATATAGAAAGGATTGAGAGTTCTGCACGAGTTGATTTTACTTTTCGGAAATTACGAATGAGCGAGAGTGAGTTCTGCACCTGTGAGCGAGAGTTAGGTTTTTTATTTTACTTTTCGGAAATTACCTGTGAGCGAGAGTTTTGCACGAGTTGAAGCACCTGGTGATCACCGATTCTTGAAGCTTGACTGCGCCTTGAGGGTCTGTGAGCGTGCAACTACAGAAGCTTTTGGGTGTAAGTGTGCAACTAGAGAATGAGTTCGAGCCTTCGAGGATGAGTGCAAGTGTGCAACTAGAGAAGCTTTTGGGTTCGAGGAGATGAACGAACGAAGGAGATGAACGACATTGCTCTTCCAGCTTGACTGCGCCTTGAGGGTCTGTGTGCGAGAGGAGAGGTACGAGAAGTCGAGAATGATTTAGGTTAGATTTAGGTTTAGTGTTTTGTCTGATTTCTTTTGGTACGTTTTCTTCCCCCCCCCCCCCAATATCTCAAAAATTTTCAATTTTCCCCCTTATTCAAAATTATAAATAACTTAATGTTTAATTTTATTAAATTATCAATATATATATATATATATATATATATATATATATATATATATATATATATATATATATATATATATATATAATTATATATATAAAATTTAAATATATAATAAATTTTACGGTGCGGTTTCGGTAAATTTGCACGGTTTTTCAAGCTAAAACCACACCGCACCATGCTTTGCGGTTGCGGTTTTTGCGGTTTCGGTTTTTTACGGTTTTTTGCGGTTTTGCGGTAGCGGTAAATGCGGTTTTTGGCGCGGTTTCGGTTTTCGGTTCGGTTTTTGCTCAGCCCTACATTAAGTCATGTTTTTAGCTTAACCCACAAAGTCATTTTCTATGTATTAAGTAAAAAAGAAACAATTATATATAGCTGTCTCAGTTAAAGGTCTAACTCATAAAACTCGATTTTACTCATAAAAGTTAAACTCTCTCGTTTCTCTCTCTTCCGTCGGCCCATTCGTTGGCCACCAACCGTCGTCGATATGGTAAGTCCCTCTTTCTCTCCTCTTTCTCTCCTCTCTCCTCTTCTATTGTTTTTCTTCTTGGTCACTTATATTTTCTGTAAGAACTAAGTTTCTAAGTGTGATTGTAATTTTATTTCAAAATCAATGATAGAATGGTGAACATGGCAATTTGGTCATTTTAAATAAAATTTATCTAGTTTCAATATTTAATGTATGAATGTGTTATCATATGTGTTTGGACCATTGTGATTGAATTTGGCAGCTTTAAGTTCAAAAACAAACGAATTGGAAAACATGATTCTAACAGGAGGTTTTCTGCGAAAATTAAGCTACGTGTCCATTTTAGAGACACGACGTGTTCCTAAAGTAGGTTGCCAAATTGAGGAGAAAATTTTAATGTAGGTTGCCACTTCTATTCATGCAACGCGTCACTTAAAATAAACGATCAAATGCCGATAACGATACGATACGTTTAAGAGGAGAACGTGATGCCTCTTATGGTGTAGGGGATGACGATAAAAGTGTTCGTAAAGTGCACGGCGCGTCCAGGTGAAAAACATGATACGTCTCGTAGTCGTAAGAATGATGTTGATAGAAACTTTGTAGAGCACACGTCGCGTAGGGCAAATATCACAAGTCGTGCTGAGGGACGCGACGCATTTACATTAGAACACGACAACTGTTGTCAAAATAAACTGTACAGCTGGGATAAAATGGGTTGCCCTGATGGGTCACAATTTAACCCGATGAAATTACGTAATATCAATGAGATTTCACCCCAAAATCCGATTATTCTCTCCCAAAGTTCTTGCAAGTTGTGTGTGTGTGTATTCTTGGTGTAAAAAGTGTGTGTGATGATTTTTGGAAGATGTAATGGGTGATTCAAATGGATTTCAAGTACAAGCTTCCTAGTACAAGGTAATCACTTGATTCCTAACTCCTAGTTATGTTTATTCCATTATATGAATATGATGACACGAACCCTAAATTCTATGGTTTGGACAAGTTAATGAAATTATTGTTGGATAATTGTTCCTTACTGATGCTCAAGCCCTTTGCTAGCAAAGTTAATAATTGTTGATGAGAAATTAATGCTTAGTAATGATTTAAATCTAGAAACATATTATGATAAACATAACATGTTTTTATATGGGTCAAGATGATGCAAGATGGGGAAATATATTTTTGAAACTTGAGAATTATGATGGAATCCTAAGTATTGAATTATGGGACGTTTATGCTTTTGACTCAATGGATTAAGTCATGAGCTTAATGTACACTTAACACTCATAAGGGTGAGTGTATGGAGTAATTGACATTTCAAACACATAAAAGTAATGTGTTAATATGATTTGTATGGACTCATGATTATAGGATCCCAAGATAAATAGGTGAAGAGTAAAAGGGCATTCAAGACAAGAGACTTATCTTAACAAAGGAATCTAGTGCCAAAGTGAATACATAATACCACACTAAATTGGATACGTGTCATTGATAATTGTTGATGTATGTTCATATTGAGATTCTTAGTGTTGTAACGAATAGAACATCATTTTGTGGAATGAACGTTGAATGATATTGTCTTGGATTGAAACCTAGTCTCCAAGGTTAATAGTTTGTGAGAACTATGTATAGTTGAATCGAGTTGAGAGTATGTCTAGACATACATCCCTTGTGGGTATGGGGCTCGAGACACCCATGAATCAATGACAAGGTCTGGCATTGGTGGATTGGGAATGTGACTCCGATTGATGTGTCCATGACGAGGTTTGGCTTCGGTGGACATAGGTGAGACTCCCAATTGAAAAAGACCATTGTGGGGAAGGATTTGTCGACTCAAATGACAAGTGATTAATAGTGTGGTATACATGTTGGTAATATTGAAATGTTAATTATTGTTTTATGTACTCACAAGATGATTGTCTTATATTCTAATTTAACCTTAAATAATAAAACTTATTACAGTTACATGCATATCCTAAACAAATGGATTTATTTTAATGCCATTCCTTAATCCTTGGTATAAATATTTTGACCAAATAAATCATTTAACTAATTATTTAAATTTTAATTTGATCATTTCAAATGAACTATCTTTGAAATTTAAATAAACATTTTTATTTAATTTAATTTAAATATTAAATTTTTATATAAAATTTCACCTAAAGATTAAAACTTCTAGCCCAAAATTGCGGATATTACAATTACCTACACCTTAGGATGATCACGTCCCCATAATCACAATGGAAGACTAAATGTTATAACTTCTTCAAGTTTACAATAAATTTGGATCATATTAAATGCTAAACTTAAGATAATAATTAAATGATCATTGCTTACAATTGTCAATCTAATTCCTTACCTCAAATTAAGAATCTAACTTAAGGTTACTAGTTCATATAATTTTTTCCTTTAGTTTAAGCCCTCAAATTTTATTGTTTATGTTTCCACAACATGGGTATATTCTTATCAAGGACAATTATACGGATAATCTGCTAACTTAAGTCACCCCACAGATTTAATTTACAAATTCATTATGTACTCCAAACTAAATCATTTATTGGTCGACTCATGGTACACCCATAAGTTTCACCCTTGCTTTCTTATTGTCATAACATAAAAAATTTACCAAATTTATCCAGCCTATGGAAATCTTGACTTTTCCAAATTCAGCTCATGTTCCAATCAACCTTTCAATTACCATTCACGAACTTAACTCTGCTAAGAAGATGTAACACCCCATTTTCTGATACACTGTAATTTATTCGCGATTTATTAATTTTGAATATCAAATATAATAATAATAATAATAATAATAATAATAATAATAATAATAATAATAATAATAATAATAATAATAATAATAATAATAATAATAATAACTCTGGAAGTAACTTATGAATCGTAGGTGGAAAGTGTCAATTTGGAAAACTTGAATTGAGGTTTTATCTTGAAAAAGGTTAAAAGGAAAATAATGCACCAATATGAGGGACTAAGGTGTCATTTTGGAAACTTGCATGAATTTAATCCATAACCCATTAGGGCCGATCGTGAACTCGGGAAGGCTCCAAAGCCTTCGACTTTGTACCTACAGCCCAACCAACACTCCATCTCGCTGGTGTAAGCTATAACGCACACCACCCAGCCCTAGTCCAGATCTGGTGAATCCGTGAAACATGAAGGAACCGAAGAGAATGAGTAGTGGGATGTGTGCAGCGGCTTGGGATCACGATCAAGATTTTTCTGTTGTTGCTACTCTCACGATTCTTCCTTCCTGTAGCCTGCATCGCAAATTAGACCTACACCCCCTCGTGATTGTTATACGCAAGCCATTGCCTTTCTTTCCAAGGAGTGTGCTACACATGTCTTTTCCCGTTTCTTTTCCTTTTTCGGTTGCTGTGATGGGCTGTGTGAGAGTCGAGAGAGAAGAGGGAGGCCGAGATAATAGAGGGTAGCAAGAGATTGATGATTGCAGCAAGTAAGACATTGTTCTCTCTTTCTTTTCTCTTGCTTTAGGTCGTGAACCACCACCATCACAACCCCATCGTGGGTTTGTGGTGTGTGTGTAGGTTTGTGTTGCTTGATGCTTGGTCATTGAAGTGCTTGAGATCTTATAGTTTTCTGAGTTCTTTGAGTCCTTTCAGACCTTAAAAGGTCTTATTGATGTCTTAAGGGGTTAAGGGGTGAAAACCCTAACCCTAGTTATCATTTTATGAGAATCTAAAAGTTTCTGATTTTGGGTCTGTTTGCTAAATTCATCTAAAATCGTGTATGTATCCTTTGGTGTTGAATCTTATATATTTGGAAATTTCAAAGAGTGTAGTTTCTACATCCAGAAGGCCTTAGTCTAATTAGGGTGCTAGGTTAGGTGAATATTGCAATATTCACTGACCGGTCAAGAATGGATCTTAAGAGGGAATTTTGTCTTGGAAAATTCATAGTTAATTATACAAACATGCTTTGGGGGCAAGATCAATGGGTAGTTTAGGTTATGAGTCTAGTTTGTTCACACCAAAAATCAGAACCTAACTCCCTGTCCATTTGGTGCTTTTGTTGTACCTTTGAAGTGTGGTCTAGTGGGTGGACTGATCAAGTCAGTTAACTTTGGGGATTTATCATTTATTATTGGAAAATGAATATGACATGAGGTCAAGCCCCGTGACCTTGTCCTTAGGTCTAGTTTATGCATGCGTTTTCTCAGATTTTTCTTTGAACTCCTTCTTGGTTGAAAGTTGCAAACTTTGCAACCGGTTCAAAAATCAGCTTTGTCGTCGAGTTTCTTTTTGTGATAACTGTTTTGGTTTTGGGTGATGGGTGTTATAGTGGGTGTCGGGGATTACTTAAATCATAATAAAACATCTAATAGCTTCAATGTTTGAGAAAATGATAAGGGGGGGGGGGGGGGTTCAAGTTTGTGATGCAGTGCGTGTCGGGAGTTGGAAATGTACAAACTATAAGTAACTACTTTATAAAACATAAACCATGTTCTAAGTGGTGGTACCTGGGGTGTAGGTCGGTGGAAGAAGGAGGGTCTCTGGGTGCTACCTTCCCTGTGTGTTACTTACTGCTACTTACCAGGTGAGTTTCTCACTGCATTGTACTGATATCAATCATCCTTTGTTGTATATGTATTTGTTGATATGATCTTGATGCTATACTTGTTTATTGTGGTATGTATAGTATATGTGAATATGTGGGTGTGTAGTATTAAGCTATTGTGTGCCTAGAATATGTGAGATGGTTGTGGTATATAGTATTGTGTTGTAGTTGTGTTTGTTGATACGATCTTGATGCTATACTTGTTTATTGTGGTAGTATGGTGTTGTGACTTCAGACTCAGGGATGATGAAGGGTGATGATTCTGGTGGTCTTGAGAGCCTGAGGTCATAGCAAAGAAAAAGAATACTGTTAGCCGCGCTCCGGAAGGAGGTCCCGGGAGGGCGCTCCGACGGTCAAGTCAGTAGTGTATCGAGGGTAAAGTTCTAGAGAATGTAAGAGGTAATAGCGAGATGATCATGTCTGCTACCTGAAGGCTCCCTGGCCTTTTATACCTGAGGCCAGACTTGCTTTTGGGGACATCAATGCCAGGCCTCCAGCGAGTCCAGGAGAGTGATTGGGTGATCGCCTGGTATGTGTCAGGCCACCCGCAGGTTGTCGCCTGTGTGGCTCTGAGGGAAGGTGCCGTCGGGTCGGTAGTTGCTAGTGCGAGTGTCAGTGCCGCAAGGCGGCCTTGGTCGCAAAGGAAGTCGGTCCAGCACCACGGGGTGGCGCTTGTGGCTTTGGGCCGATGGAGCTCTGCCAAGCCGTATCCTATGATATGTTATCATATGGTATACGTGAATATGTGGGTGTGTAGTACTAGAATGGTGTGTGCTAGAGTATGTGAGATGTGTGTGTGTGTGTGTATAGAGCAAGATTGTCCGGCAAGATGCACAGAGCAAGATTGTATGCACGGCTGAGAGTGCTGAGCAGTTAGCAAGATGCACTAGCAAGATTGCATGCATGGCTTAAGGTGCTGAGCAAGATGGCACGGCTCATCATACAATATGGAACAGATAGATGGTTGTGTATAGAGCAAGATTGCCTTGTAAGATGCACAGAGCAAGATTATATGCACGTAAAGATTGTATGCACGGCTCAAGGTGCTGAGCAAGATGGCATGGCTCGTGATATAGTGTGGGATGGATTATTGTTGCTGGGTGCATTGTGTTGTGTTCTTTATTTTTGGGGTAAAGCATGCTTGATTGATGTATAATGTGTGTGTTGAAATTCACTAAGCTGTGTGCTTAACCTTTCCCTATCTAAACTACTGTTTCAGGTACATCAGGTACCAAAGGTGGCAAGGCGTGACACGTATACACTGTGCTGCTTCATTAGGGATTTTATGTTGGAATGTTGTTTCCATTGATGACTTAATTCTAATGATTGTTGTTAAATTTGGATTATAGATTTTATTTGGTGTTTACCTGAAGTTAAATTAAATGGATATTCCTATTAAGTGTTGTTTAATTTTTTTAAATTTACCTTAAAAATTGGGGATGTTACAGTATATCAATAAGATAAGTCTAATGATGGCATCACAATTCCTACTAGCAAATATTATATGATATAAAATGGCATAGGGATGTTCAATCTGAGGGACACTAGTATTCTATTCTTTAATTTAACCTTAGATAATTATCTACTAACATAATTACTTTTGGCAGAACCCTATTACTTTTCTTATATTTAACATTATATAGGATTCCCATATGTGAATTCTTTAATAATAAGATAAAATATAGATCTAAAACACATAGAATCCTAAAGTTCAAACTAACCTTCTACCTAGAGGGCATGCTACTTATTTCACAAATCTTCTCTAATATTTGTTGTTTATGTCTATAAAATACTCTAAGTACCCAGTTCACTTAATCTAAAGCTATGATACCATTTGTAACACCAAAAAATTTGTGGAAATATGTCACAAACATTCAAGTCATTAACAATTAAAATGTTTAAGTGTCGAGGCATACGAGGGTGTAACAAAATAATAAAGAGATAAAGGTAAATTAAACAACCCTACATACATTTTAGATTATAAATACAATTTTTTTAAATATCCAAAATCTATATCCATATTCGGTCTTTAACTAAGACAGTTAATCGGAACACATGTCAAGATACATAAGTTAGGCTTAAGAAGTCTAGTAAGCATTACCAAGGTTAGACATTGTAAAGTGCAAGGAACTTACATATTCCATACATAATGTAAACCCTTAAACATTTTCAAAAACACCAAAATTAGGTACTAGTAAGCCATCAGAATAGACAAGACAAGGGCAGTGAATCCACATATACACCCCAGGGAGTATATCCTAAGTAGATGTACATAATCATGTTCAAAGTCAAATTTCAAAGTATCAAGTTTGTTCCCATTTCAAAAAAAAAATCCAAAAATTCATTTCATGAATGCACACGTATTACATATAGTATTTCACATAGTATATACATATAGACATTCACATAAGGAAAGTTCAAAATACTATATATATATATATATATATATATATATATATATATATATATATATATATATATATATATATATATATATATATATGTGTGTGTGTGTGTATGTGTGTGTGTGTGTATTTATAGTAGGGACATGTATTATTGGCACTATAAATAAAATTACATTTAGTGGCATAGAAAAAGTGCCACTAAAAACCAAAAAAGTGTCACTAAAAGCCTCTTTGGGAATCAGCGGCACAAAAAAAAAGTGTCACTAAAAGCGCTGCCACTAAAGACTTTTAGTGGCACTTTGTGGTTGTGCCGCTGCAGCATTAATGAGTTTTAGTGGCACTTTTTTGTTATGCCACTATAACACTTGTAGGTTTTAGTGGCACTATTTTTATGCCACTATTTTAATTACTAAAATAAATATTATTTACTCTTTTGGTGGCACTTTTTTAATCAAAAATATTATAAATTAGGAACGATTATTTTTCTAATTAAATGGAAAATAAATTAATGATAAAACAATCAATATAATAAATGGAATTAGGGTCAAACATTTATGGGATTTAAACGCATTACAACAAATTAGGCTCAAACATTTATGAGATTTAAACATCCCACTATACACACCATGGCTTTTGAACTACTTGACTAGACTGTTACTGGATTAGCATTTTCATCTCGAAACACCATCTTTTTCTTCTTTGAGGAGCTCAACTTCATCAATGGCTTCAATCTTTCCATAAATAAGTTTTATTGGGTGCCTCCAAGCTTAACATCAATTTTAGATCTAATAGGCGATGTAGGCTGAAAAAGGAAGACATGTCACCCAAAGATGATAAATTATAAGCATCAATCTCACTAGCTTTTAAAAACTATGTATGAAAATATTATAAATGCTCCTGTAATGGAATATAAAATGGCGAAATAACAGCAAGCTTCAATATGTCCACCATAGAATTATCACATTCTTTAAGAAGCTACATCATAAAGAAGAAATTATCATCAGAATAGAAAAGAACTATGCATAAACCTCACATTCAATTTTGGGAACCCTGGCTGGGATTTGGTGAGTGATGACACTGCAACTCTTTAAAAGAACTAAACTTGCTTACCAAAATAACACCATGCATTTTGGTACAAACTTTCCACACTATATCACAGAGAAAAGTAATAGTTATCAAGATAATGAAGTGAGTTACAAATGGTGGGATGTGTACCTGCAGTAACAGCTGTAGCGCCATCTAGGATTACAGAAGCTGGAGGTGCCATGTCAAAGCCACTAACTCTTTTGCTGCTAAAAGCACCATGGATTCAATAAAAAGATTTATAAACCATATAAAAATACCTATCTTTTTGCGCTTTTTTGTGAAGAAAGTATGTGGTTAGAAGTGTGGTACATACTCACAAAGCAACATAAATTAGTAGTAATAAAATGAACGTTTTTGAGATGAAAGAACAAAACTTGAATTCCATAACAGTGTTTGATATACTGAAATCAATTTCCTTAGCATCAACCTAACTAAAAATAAGCTAACTTGTCAGAAATAGCAACGTAGTTTACTTTTTTAACCAATATGATGTACTTTACTTTTTGACTAAAATGGTATATTACTTTACTCATAGTGACAATATTAATTGCAACATAGATAACAACATATTTACAATTCTTACCCGTTATAGCAGAATATTTACGTTTCTTTATTGGCAAAAAAAATGTTAGTATGTTGCAAGTACAGGTAAAGAAATGCAAGTACATTGCTATAATGAGTAAAAGAATAAAGTACATTGCCCATATTGGTAGCAAGAGTATAGTATGTTGCAAATCCCTGAAAACTCTCCTTAAAAATAGGTGCAAGACTTACCTTTTGGACCGTGAACGAGACCGTGACCTTGATCTATGTTCAGATTTGGCTCTTGAGCGAAAACGAGACCTGTGTCTACTACGTCTATCATCTCTATCTCTGTCATAATCTCTCCTTCTGCAATAAAATTACAAAACCAAAATTAAAGCTAATCAATTCACAAAGTATTCAAAGAAAGATTCATTTCACCTGTCATAATCATGACTTCCGTGGTAATCATCATCATCTCTATATCTTCCTCTTTCCCTTCTATCACTTCTTTCCCTGTAACGGTCTCTGTGTCGATCACGGTCTTTGTCTCTTTCCCTTTCCCTGTCACGATCTCTGCTTTTTTCCCTATCTTTGTCTTTGTCTCTTTCCCTGTCCTTGTCCGTGTCTCTCCCTCTCTCCCTGTCTTTTGACCTGCTTTTTGAGGACTCTCTTTCATAGTCACGTGAACCACGCTGCAAAAAGAAAACCATGTATGAATAGTTGAATACTCGCACATAAGATCAAGAAATTGTCAAAAGCATACTCCATACTTTTAAACTTCTACAGTGTGATTCCAGTAATAGTAACCATAAAGGTGTTTCACAACTGACATAAACTCCGTTTTTTAACAATATTAGAAGTATTTTATTAATAATATTCTCGATGAATATCACCAACCTAGCTGAATCACACACATTCATCAAAACAATGTTTTTATTAGGAAAATAAAAATTGGAGAACATAAGTAAATTAAAATCAAACAAATAGTTGGAGTCACCAACCTTGGATCCTTCTATACATTGCTGTCAACATTGCCACTGATGCCTGAAGTTTTCCTGTCCTGACAACATTGCCACTGATGCCTTCATAATCAGACTCAAAGTCTAAGCCACGAACTTGGATGCATATTTGTAATAAGAGGTTTAGTTAAGTTCTCTAGAGCTTGTAGTCATAATGAATTGAAACTCAGAAAATAGTAAGAATCCAAAATACACATATTAAGACGATGAAATCAACTCCAAATACATACATGTTAAACACCTTGAATCAGGATTACCACAAATCTCAGCTTTTCAAGAACTTTTATACATCAATTTATTAATTGCTAAGCAACTGTTTGACGAAATGCTTTAGAGAAACAACAAAAATCCATTACCTGAAACCGATTTGATTGAAGACGGAAACGGACGAGGTGGGAGGTTAGGAGAAGATGGAGCGAGAGAAGTATATCTTCCACCAAAATAAGCATCACTAGTGATGTACACGATCGATCTAGGTCACTACAGTCCCTCGATTGAGCAGCAGAGCGGAGCAGTGGCTGAGCGGAGAAGGGCTAACCAGCCAAGGAGGAGGGCTGAGCGGAGAAGGGCTAACCAGCCAAGGAGGAGGGCATGATCTGGTTAAGCGGCGGAGCAACGGCAGAGAGAAGCGGACCGATAGGTTATGGAGGAGACTTGAGTGAAGTGAGATTTGGTCTAGGTAAGGAGGAGGGAACTGATAGGTGTATAATTATACACCTTTTTATATGTTTATTTACCACATTCAACATCGTTTATCACCTTTAAAACGTGCTATACGCATGTTTTCGGTCTAATGTGTTCATTTTGGAGCAAAAGCCATTTGTTTGCATAAAATGGTATGTTTTGCAGGCATTAAAAAATATGGACCACCATACAATGTCAAAAGGAAGCCTCACGCCAAGTTTCAAGGAAATCGGACAAGAGACGGAGAAAATAGCCCGAAAACCCCCTGCCTCACTGACACGAGTCGTGTGAATTTATACACTAAAATCACACGAGTCGTGTTCCACCTGGAATGACAAAATGGCAATGTACTTTCAATACACACGAGTCGTGTGTTTTCTAAGCCTAAAAACACACGAGTCGTGTCTGCACTGTAAGTCATGTGCAGCAGGAATCTTCCAGCAAATCAACTTTTGAAGCATGGGATTTTCATCATTTGATTAGTCCGATCTGAGATCTCTCCAGGGCCATTTGAGGACTATAAATAGAGCATTTGGGAGGAGTTATTAACATCATCCAACATCACTTGATACACTTAGATATTCTATCTTTTTCTTACATTCTTAGTTAGCTTTAATGTCTTTATTTGCAATTATGCAGATTTTAGTCAACATGAGTGGCTAAATCTCATAACATTCGGCTTTTAGTAATGTATCTTTCTAGTCATTAATATTTATGCTTGGATTGAAGTTTTGAAGTTATTAAAACTGTTTTGGTTTAGTTTTGTCATTTAAATTTTATTACAAATTTGGTCCCTGTTTTGGAATTTAGCCGATCACTCTATTCCGATAGTTGACCAATTATAGTTAGATGTATTTTCAATTTTTTTGAGGATCATTGTTAGTAACATCTTAGAAGTAACTTCACTTGTTAAAGCTTGACACGAGAGATCAATCAAGTTCTTAATAAGTAAAGAACCGACAAAAGAGCATAAAGCATCACTCTTGGTCAATTTTAGCATTAATCACTAGTTGACCATTGTGTTGTGCATACCTTTTATAGAATTTTAGTGTTATTCCTTGTTCTATATTAGTGATGCATGTTTCTTTTGTCCCGGTTAATTTCTATGTCTTAAATTACATGCTTATTCTTAGTTCCTTCATCTAAAGGGACGGAATATTGAATTTGGATTAAAACTCGCATATTTAAGTGGTATCTTGTCTCGGTTGAGATACATCTATCTCTTCAAGATGACCATTGAGGTATTTACTTATATATGAGAAAACAATACTTCTTTCACAAATAGCGACCATTGAAGTATTGAGCATATTAATTTGGATTTCTTCTAAGTTGATGTGTTATTGTCATTTTTCCATTGACAAGAACCATTACTTAACTCTTAATTTCATTCAAGTATGAATATGCGACAAGATTGATTAGACTAGAAGCCGAATGTCCGTTTAATTATATTAATCACATTCTTATTAATTTTCTGTTATTCAAGTGACTTGACAAATCCCCCCTTGAACTTTATATTTCTTTGTCCCAATCTCTAAGAGTGTGAAAACTTGGCAAGAGATTACTCGCATCAATTCCCTTGGGTTCGACTCGTACCACTACTATACTATTCTTAATTGAAGAGTATTTAGAGGTCTTTTGACATTTCACAGTTTCTGTCCCATTATTAAAAACTGCATCCATTTTACATTACTCTTTTATTTGTTTGGTAATTCGACGACCAACAAATTGGCGCCGTTGCCGGGGAATTGGTTTATGATTAACTCTTTATGCCCAGATCTGATCGAACAGGTACACCTCTTGAGATCAACAAAGAAATCGAAAAAACTGCAAAAATATTAAGAAAACAAACCAAACTTCGAAAGAAGCTTGATTACCAAAAAACTCACACTACATCAACACTCTCTCCAACACCACCTTCTACTTCTACTTCTACTCCTATTTCTGATTTTTCTACTAATCCATTAAAAATGGGTGACGAAGAAAAGACCTTAAGACAATGGGGTGCCCGAAAAGATACACAACAACCTTTGTGTATAAATTATCCCAATGTGGAGAATTTTGAGCTAAAGTCCGGGCTCATACACTTGCTTCCAACCTTTAGAGGTTTGGAAAATGAAGATCCCCATAAATTCCTTAAGGAGTTTCATGTGGTATGTTCGGGTATGAAACCGCATAATGTAACCGAGGACCAAATCAAGCTAAGGGCATTCCCCTTTGCTCTTTACGATGCCGCCAAAGAATGGTTGTACTATCTCCCACCGGGGACGATAACAACATGGAACGATATTGCTCAAGCATTCCTTGACAAATATTTCCCGGAGCCAAAAGCTTCAAGCATACGTAGAGAAATTCTCACCTTGCATCAAGGACGAAGAGAGTCCTTACACACATATTGGGAGAGGTTTAAAAAACTTTGCTCTCGGTGCCCACAACACGGTCTGTCGGAGCACCAACTTCTCCAATATTTTTGTGAAGGCCTATCTCATCTTGATAGGCGAATTATCAATGCTTCAAGTGGTGGAGCCTTACTAGACAAGACTCCGTCCCAAATCCGGGCCTTAATTGCTACTTTGGCCGAAGACTCGAAGCACGCGATCGGGGAAGATGAATGGTATCTCGACCCTCCACGAGGAGAGAAACATGTAAGTACTCCTCTCATTGAAACTCAAATATCTGAACTAACAAAAGCTGTCATTTTGTTAACCAAAGAGAGAGGAATCCAACCACAAGCAAAAGCTTGTGGAATTTGCTTACAACATGGTCACCCAACCGACATGTGTCCATCCTTGCAAGATGAAAACGAGCATGTAAATGCTATGGGTGACCACGTGGGACAAAATTCCAGGAATTTTGACAACAATCAATCGTGGAGAAATGCGCAACCAAGATCTCAATATCAACCACGATATCAACAACCACAACATGCCGCTCCAAGAAACCCCTCAGGTATGTCTTTGGAAGAAATTGTCTCTAACTTGGCTAAAAATACTATATCTTTTCAGCAAGAGACAAGAGCAAGCATCCAAAATTTGGAAACACAAATGACACAACTTGCAACAACGGTTAGCAAGTTGGAAAGTAGGCTGGATACTAAATTACCAGCCCAAACGGAAGCAAACCCAAGGCACAATGTGAGTGCCATCTCCCTTAGAAGCGGGAAGGTTTGCAAAGATCCAATTGTGCCCGAGGATGCTGAAAAAGAGGGCACGAAACAAGCGGAGCCACCAATCCATACTCCATCACCTCCTTTCCCTTCAAGATTCTTAGAATCAAAGAAAGAAAGGGAAGATAGGGAAATCATGGCTACGTTCCGTAAGGTGGAGGTAAATATTCCCTTACTTGAGGCTATTAAACAAGTTCCAAGATATGCTAAGTTCCTTAAGGAACTTTGCACATCTAAAAAGAAACTCAAAGGGGATGAGACAATAAAAGTCAACGAGAATGTCTCGGCAATCATACAAAAAAGATTGCCACCAAAATACAAGGATCCGGGCGTATTCACGGTCCCTTGTAAATTGGGGGACACATACATACCGAGAGCCATGCTTGATCTCGGTGCTTCTATCAATGTTCTACCATTTTCAATTTTTAAAAATTTAAAGAAAAGAACATTGAAACGCACCGGAGTCGTTATTCAATTGGCCGATAAGTCTACGGTACGTCCAAAAGGCGTATTGGAAGACATATTAGTCCAAGTAAATAACTTGGTTTTTCCCGCTGACTTTTATGTCGTCGATATGGGAGATGACGACTCACCGAATTCAAGTTCTACACTCTTGGGGAGACCATTCCTAAAAACATCGAGAACAAAAATTGATGTTTTTAATGGTACCCTATCTATGGAATTCGATGGTGAAGTTGTAACCTTTAATATCGATCAATCCACCCGCTACCCGAGTGATGTGCCTCCCGAAGACCTAAGGGAAAATGATTCATTGTTGCCAAATGAACATACAATATCTAACAATAATTTAGTGGCAATGGTTTCAATGAACGAAACAACAATTGGATTTATTGAAGAGTCCAAGCCTGTGGATCGCCATGATCATCAACACAATGATCTGGATTTGCAAAATAGAGATCCACCTCCTACACCAAAACAAGCGAGAAACAAACACCGTCTCAAACGGTTCACCGAGTGTTTCATTACCAATCAAGGAGTGGACATAGAGGAATGTCCAGGGTAAAACTTTCCTAAGCCCCCGTGTATGAGTCCTAAAGCTCAAACACGGGCCCGTGTCGAGCCAAAGACGTTAAACAAGTGCGCTTCTCGGGAGGCAACCCGATTTTCATTTTACGGTATTTGTGTGCTTCGTTTTCGCGTATTTTAACATGTTTTTATTTGATTTTTTTTACTTTTCGGTGTTTTTATTGTATAATAAAGTGTACGGAAGTGTCGGAAAAATTTTGGAGTCACCGAGCGAAAAAATAAAAAATCGAAAATTTTTTCCTTAACAGGGGATATACACGAGTCGTGTTTCCCCCTGTGCAATTATACACGAGTCGTGTTCGGTAAAAATCAAGAAAGTTGCAAGTCATTACACACGAGTCGTGTGTTTTTCTTCACTGAAAACACACGGGTCGTGTTCATACTGGACAGATTAAGAGCAGTTTCCTGTGACTTTTTCAATTGCACGAACAAAACACAACTTCTTGCTCTCGGGTTTCTCTCGGCCGAACCACACAAAACCACCCAAAAATCTTCATTTTCAACCGTTTTAAGCTCTAAAGGTATGTTTCTTTTGCTATAATTCATCTTTCTAACACTTATATTGCATCAAATCAAAGATTCAACCATAAAATCATCAAAAATCAAGAAATCTTCAAAAACCTAGTTTTTGAGAAATCTCAAAATTGATGATTTTTGTTTGAAATATGTGATCTTTTATGTTAGATTAGTGTTCCTATGATGTTTTATTGCTTGATTACCTTGAAATTAACATGATTAGGGCAAAATCACCCAAATTGGGGAAGAACACCAAGAACCCTAATTTTCCTTGAAATTTTGAATTAGATGAAATTGTTCTAATCCATTGCACATACAAGCTTGTGGATGTGCAATGTGGTGTGATTTGAGCTTTGAAACATCCATTTCATCCAAAATTCAAAATGGTGAATTTTGTCCCAATCATGATAAATTCAATCTTTTTAGCTTAATTTTGACTTAATGAATCATATGATGCTCTCTAAATCACAGGAATACAAAGATAAAACATTGTCGAATGTATAAATTCCTTGATGATTCATAACTTGGGTGCTGGTTTTGCTAATTTTTGGTTGTGCAGATTGAAATGACCTTGGAAACTTACAGGAAAAGGTCCAGAGATGGTGCTTCAAGTTCGCGACAAAGGAGCGACTCTCCCCCCCGTATTGATGGTGTCCGATTCTCGGACTATAGCCAAAGAGACCGCTTTGTGGCCTTGCAAGAAAGGGAGGTCGTCTCCCAAAAATTTATATGTGTGGACACCTTGCAAGAGATAGGCGTATTTGATGGCATTCAAACACTCTTAAACAATCTTGGATGGGGAATGCTAATGAACACCAACGCCTCGACTTACCGAATTCTGACATTGGAATTCATGTCTTCCGCTTTTCTAGATCACGGAGTTTTAAATTTCAGGTTGTGTAATGAAGCAAGATCCTTGACTACCGACCAGATCTGTCAAATAATCAACGGTCCAACGGCGAACACATTTGGACCCGACAGAAGGGGTAGGCAAGCTGATATGAATAATAATGCCTTCTGGAACACCATCACAGGCATCGACAGATACATTGCAAAATCCGCAAAAGCTTCGTCCATTATACACCCAGTTTTAAAGGTGTTGCACCGAATCTTCGCCTCCATTCTATTCCCTAGAAGAGAGACCAGCACAATAAACTCCAAAGAATTACAGCTCCTTTGGTGCGCAGTCACCAACAGTCCTTTAAAGCCGAATTTTGGAGCCTATGTGTGCGACCGTCTCGTGAAAGAAAGCCAAAAAACAGTGGGAGAAATACATGGAGGAGGACTGGTGACTCTTTTGGCCAGACTCCTTCATATACGGATTCCACACACAATGGAGCGACTGGAGGACGGAAACACTCTCACCGGAGAAGTGTTAGAGTACATGAAATTGTACTACCAAGAACAGGACAGCAACACTTGGGTTGTTGGCCCACATCACACACCATACCTGATCATTGATAATGATGATGTGGAGACTTTGACACTGGCCGATCCAACCAACAACACCAACTGGCAGCCACCCTCCAATGTAGGAGGCGGAGAAGAAGAACAGCAGGCGGCCGACGAGGATGCGCCACCACAGCAACAGCAGCAGCAAGGATGGGGCGATTATGGTGCCTTGCAGGAGCAGATTGACTTCTTGCGAGAAGATGTCGTCCACATTGACGACAATGTCCATGCGCTGCGAATGGATTTTGATGACTATGTGACCGCTCAGCAGCGGCACAACAGAGAGGTGGAGAGGCACAACAGAGAAGTAGAGAGAATGATGCAACACGTGTATCATTGGACTCTCGGACATCCCCCGCCACCTCCAGGACCACAGTAGACTTCCCGCAAGCTTCGAGGACGACGCTTATTTTTAAGCTTGTGGAGGTATTTACGATGTTGGATGCTAGCATTTTTCACTTCTATATTATTTTTCTTTTTTATCGAAAATCTTGAAAAACAAAAACAAAAATTTTTGTGTGTTTAAAACTTTTGTTATTTATCGCATTTCTTTTCTTACCCTCGTGAAAACTAATGATTGTTAAATTATGTTGCATCTTTATTTTCAATGTTATGGTTGCCTATCTACCTTGTGGTTGAAAATTTTTTCACTTTGCAAAATTTTAGATTATGTTAAAAAACTTGTGTTTGTCAAATGTACTTAGCATACACACGTATGAACAGTTTATAAAACATCTATTTTAACTGAATCTATTTTTAGCAAAAACAGCAATACAAGATGCAGATACCCCGTGAGAATCTCAATGTGTGCAATCGACTTGGTTAATGTTACAGGTTTTGCCTTCGTAATCACACTTTGACCAGCACCTTTGTTTCTAACATGTCAATTCCAAATCTTCCGAAATTTCATATCATTTTGTCTTGACCAAATTGGTCCTTTTTAAACAAAAATTTTGAAATTATTATTCGTTCAATAATTCTAATTTCAAAAACAAAATCTTTACATTTGTATATCGAGTCAAATAAATGGTGAAATTCCAGAAATATTTTGTTTGGTTCTAAAAAAAATTGGTTTAAAAAATATATATATATATAAAAAAAAAATAATAAAAAAAAAAATAATAATAAAACCAAGAACCAAACAGGTTTGTTGATTAAAATTTTCAAAAACAAAATAAAATAAGCACAAATGCTTATTTCCTTTCAATAAAAGATAGTTTGTATCTTTCAAAAATCCAAACTATTTTGCTCATTTAAAAAAAAAAAAATCCAAAAATAGAGTGTTTATTCTCTTTTGTATTTGTATTTCATTTATCGAGTTGTAATTTATTGTATTTATTTTGGAAGATCATTTATTTGAATTGACAAGTTTCAATAAAGGTGGTCAATATGATAATTGAGGCAAAGTCATATTAACATGAGTCCAAGTTCGACATCCGAGTGTAAACACCACCCTAATTCCATATGAGTGGCGGAATACATTTGTGAGTCGCAATCAGCGAATTGTGTGCAGATATGAGAAGAGCGAAAAATTGTGAGCACTGATCTTGTATTGTGTTGCTCTTGCTAAACACGGTGAAAGTCACGGTAGTGGTGTTATAATCAATATATGACGTGGCTATGCTATTGTTTAACGAATATTTGTTTCTTAGTACAATCTACTATTTCACAAATGTGAAATTTTAGGCAAATACAGGAACGATATGTTAACCATATCATTGCTAGTGATAATGTCGGCGCAATTTGACATAAAAAGGTTTCACACTTTCTTTTTGTTTTCCTTCTTTCACCCATTAGTCTAAGTTTTTATTGTTTTCTTTGAGGACAAAGAAGAGTTTAAGCTTGTGGATGTTTGATAGGTGTATAATTATACACCTTTTTATATGTTTATTTACCACATTCAACATCGTTTATCACCTTTAAAACGTGCTATACGCATGTTTTCGGTCTAATGTGTTCATTTTGGAGCAAAAGCCATTTGTTTGCATAAAATGGTATGTTTTGCAGGCATTAAAAAATATGGACCACCATACAATGTCAAAAGGAAGCCTCACGCCAAGTTTCAAGGAAATCGGACAAGAGACGGAGAAAATAGCCCGAAAACCCCCTGCCTCACTGACACGAGTCGTGTGAATTTATACACTAAAATCACACGAGTCGTGTTCCACCTGGAATGACAAAATGGCAATGTACTTTCAATACACACGAGTCGTGTGTTTTCTAAGCCTAAAAACACACGAGTCGTGTCTGCACTGTAAGTCATGTGCAGCAGGAATCTTCCAGCAAATCAACTTTTGAAGCATGGGATTTTCATCATTTGATTAGTCCGATCTGAGATCTCTCCAGGGCCATTTGAGGACTATAAATAGAGCATTTGGGAGGAGTTATTAACATCATCCAACATCACTTGATACACTTAGATATTCTCTCTTTTTCTTACATTCTTAGTTAGCTTTAATGTCTTTATTTGCAATTATGCAGATTTTAGTCAACATGAGTGGCTAAATCTCATAACATTCGGCTTTTAGTCATGTATCTTTCTAGTCATTAATATTTATGCTTGGATTGAAGTTTTGAAGTTATTAAAACTGTTTTGGTTTAGTTTTGTCATTTAAATTTTATTACAAATTTGGTCCCTGTTTTGGAATTTAGCCGATCACTCTATTCCGATAGTTGACCAATTATAGTTAGATGTATTTTCAATTTTTTTGAGGATCATTGTTAGTAACATCTTAGAAGTAACTTCACTTGTTAAAGCTTGACACGAGAGATCAATCAAGTTCTTAATAAGTAAAGAACCGACAAAAGAGCATAAAGCATCACTCTTGGTCAATTTTAGCATTAATCACTAGTTGACCATTGTGTTGTGCATACCTTTTATAGAATTTTAGTGTTATTCCTTGTTCTATATTAGTGATGCATGTTTCTTTTGTCCCGGTTAATTTCTATGTCTTAAATTACATGCTTATTCTTAGTTCCTTCATCTAAAGGGACAGAATATTGAATTTGGATTAAAACTCGCATATTTAAGTGGTATCTTGTCTCGGTTGAGATACATCTATCTCTTCAAGATGACCATTGAGGTATTTACTTATATATGAGAAAACAATACTTCTTTCACAAATAGCGACCATTGAAGTATTGAGCATATTAATTTGGATTTCTTCTAAGTTGATGTGTTATTGTCATTTTTCCATTGACAAGAACCATTACTTAACTCTTAATTTCATTCAAGTATGAATATGCGACAAGATTGATTAGACTAGAAGCCGAATGTCCGTTTAATTATATTAATCACATTCTTATTAATTTTCTGTTATTCAAGCGACTTGACAAATCCCCCCTTGAACTTTATATTTCTTTGTCCCAATCTCTAAGAGTGTGAAAACTTGGCAAGAGATTACTCGCATCAATTCCCTTGGGTTCGACTCGTACCACTACTATACTATTCTTAATTGAAGAGTATTTAGAGGTCTTTTGACATTTCACAGTTTCTGTCCCATTATTAAAAACTGCATCCATTTTACATTACTCTTTTATTTGTTTGGTAATTCGACGACCAACAGGAACAATGGAGATTGGAGAAGAACACGTTAGAGACTCGTGGTGGGAATTTGTGGTTTCCGTCTCTTTCATTTCCCGCTGGGTTTGAAGAGGAGGGAAGCGAAAACATTTTAAGTTTTTTTTAGTTTGGGGGTTTTAAAATTTTTGATGAAATATAAGTGATATTTTAATTATAGATATAGAAATTAGTGTCATAAAACAGAAAGTGCCACTAATACATAGGAAAAACAGTGTCTCAAAATACAAAGTGCCACTAAAAGTATGCTATAGTGGCACAAAAACAAAATGCCACTAAAACTTTGTGCCACTAAATGTAATTTTATTTGTAGTGTGGGTAATGAACTCGTCTCAACTATGTAGATATTATTCCGCATCTAGTGATGTTTGTAAGTTTTGGTGTCACCCAAATATCAATCATAGATTAAGTAACTAATTACTAATTAGACACTTATATTCCTAACATAACATCCCTAACTCCGTGGAAGAGGAATGGAAGAAACTAGATTTGAATTGGATTAAGAATGAAAGAGTTCATATTTCTCACGGAGGTTCTTCTCAATCAAGTACAATTGCTTGATGATTTCACTTGAATGAGTAGAGTGGTCTAACAACACAACTCAGATTATTAACATTAAAATATTAGTTTTAAACACTAATAAAAATCTACAACTTGATCTAATACAAATCTAAGTTATTAACTAGAACTCTCAAGTTTGACTTTATAATGCTATTAATCTAACCACAATGATAGGATTCCTTAATTTCTTGCTATTAAGTTGTATAGGTGTAAGACCCTATTCCTGAAATGACCAAGATTGGGTTTAAAGAAAATAATTCTAAGGAAAAGTTAGAGATAGCACCGCCATCTCTAACTATAGCAATGCTATCATCCATAGCGATGTTATATGTTTTGGATAGCGACACTATTGTGGTCGTGGTAGTGGGATGACACGTTGAATAGATAGCAATGCTATCTTAAGAGACATTGTCTCTATCTTTGCCGTTGTTTGAACCAAATCCCTAGATTTCGAGTTTTGGACCGTATTTAAGGGCACAAAACCCTATGTAGTCGTCATTTGACACCCTTCAGCCTCCAGAAATGTCTCAAACCCTCTCTTAGCTTCTTTGGGTGATTTTTGGTGCTTTTGATCATTTAGAAGAGTTCTTGAAGAGAAGGAAGGTTCATGGTGGTGCTAGAAGGTGTTCTTCAAGTTTGAATCAGCAAGAGCTTTAGTTTTCTAGACCTTTGTGAGTAAACTTTCTCCCTTTTTTGCATTTGTTAAGTCATTCTAGTAGTTATGAAGACTATGGTTGGGTTTTTATTCCCTTGATTGGGTTATTTAAGGATTTAGTTAATAAAGGTTGGATCTTTATGTCCCTTGAGTCTTCCTTGGAAGTTTTGAACTGATTTGGGGAGTAAGCCAAACCCCCTTAAGTGTTTAAATTGGATTTTACTCTTTTTGGACTTAGATCTTGACCATGTTCATGCATGCTCATGTTTGGATGAGAATGTTTTCATTTTTATGGATCTAGTGACTGTTTGGAAGGGTCCTAGAAGGTTTTAAACCTTGGCTTAACGGCTTAAGAGTTTTGGGAAGTTTTGGCTGAACAGTGGAGATAGCGCCGCTATCTCTGTAGATAGCGACGCTATATTAATCAGTTAGTCGTGATTAGGTTTCACTTAGCGACGCTATCCATATAGGATAGCGACACTAAGTGTAGTTGACCTAAGATTGACTTTGACATTTGTCCGCTGACTATGACTTTGACCAGTTTGACTTTTGGTCAAACTTGAGAGATTCGGGGTTCTGATCTTAGAGGTTTATCATGTTTGGGTTTAGGATTCGCTAAGTGAAGTTTATCCTTATTAGGAAGTTCTTGTTTTCGGGATCCGAGGACACGTGCGTGCAGTGCTGTCTAGCTTGGTGAATCATGTGAGTTTTCTCACTATATTATGGGTGATGTTACATGCGTAGTTAGTTTTGTACTACTATTGTAGCTATGTATGTTTAAGCTGGGTGTGACTTGCGTTAGTTGTCTGAATGAATAATGTTAGGGACCCACTAGGTCAAACTATATGCTTAGGGTTATTTTGTTACTATGTGTTAGTCGTTGGATTCGTTTCGAAAACTGAAGAATGATGGTAGATCAGGGTAAGATCGAGATCCGGACGGATTGGGGCAAGCCCGAGAGTCTAAAAGAATGAGTTGATTCGGCGTTAGACGGAACGGGGTGAGCCTGCGAGTCTTTAGCTGAGGCGGATCGGGGTGAGCCCGAGAGCCAAGGATGTTTGTGCCTTATGTGATGGATCATGTGGTATCCTGGGAATCTCACTAAGCTTTGTGCTTACTCTTTCACCCTAAATGTTTTTTAGGTAATTGCTAGCTTGAGCTTGGAGCGCGGCACGACTGTATCGCATCTGGGGTTTGGTATTCAAGTCTTCTGCTGGATAATGTTTGTAACTGTTTCGATAAACTCGGTTTTAAATTTTTTAATTGCCATGTTTGAATTAAATGGTTTTCTTTCCAACCCGTTTTTAAGTACTTGAACCGTTTTATAAACCAAATTTTTATTCTGGAATTTGGGATGTTATAATAGGTATACTTTCTAATTGTATTTTAGCTTGTTTATCATCTACCTTTAAATATGTGGTTAATCAATTTATTAAAGACTCCTTTGGTTTTGATCTTTAATTTCATTTCAAGTTGTCAAAAGCTCCTTCAATTCAAATCAAAAGCAAATCATTATGAATTTGAATTAACTAACACTAATGATCCACATTAATGTTTCTAAGTTAGATTTGATGTTACAAATTTTAGATATATTGATTTATGTCGAACATTTATCAAATTAGGTTTACCATCGCCATTGAAGGCTTATAAGCTTAAATCCACGCTTGAACATGATTGTTTGATCAATTAGAAGTTATAGACCTCATTCGAATTCAACAATCAATTCGTGAATCCAAATTATGATTCATTTTCAAAATATAAATAAATTTTATGATCGAATAGCTCAAACCACAAATCACAATAATCACAATGGGGTATAAAATATCGTAAAACATCTAACAACTCAAAATCAAATTCACAGTTGACATATTGATGCTAGAATTGAAACCTAAGCATAACTACATCATAAAACCTCAATCTTGATCACAAATCATCCATATATATTAGCTACCTTCCATAAGTTCCTTTGAATATTTAAGCTTCTAATCTGCAAATTAACTTTAAACAACTTACAATTCCATTTTCTCTTTCAAAATCTCCCCTCAAGCCTTCAACTCAACTCTCAAAATCATTAAAATGAAGAGGAAGAGATGGAATTAAGGTTTAAGGGCATGTTTGGTATACAAATTTGGGTTTAGAGAAAAGGATATAAATTGGTTTCTCCTATTTGTGTAAGGGTAGGAATAAAGAAACGAGAAAAAACTAATTCGTTTTCTACCATATTAATTCTTTATAATCAAGATTTTAGCCAAGTTAGAAACAAAAAAGGCAAAGAACTGGTATACCGACATCACCTCGTAAGTTTGAATCCTAGATCTTCCGGATTTTCTCCACCAATTTCTCTCATCTGGTCATTCGTATACGACAAACAACAATCATTCCTTGTTCCCAATTGATGGTTGGCAATTTTGTTTACACCAACTAACTGTTGAACTCGTGGTTTACACTTTACAATGTGCGACTTTAATAATTTTTACTGCAAATTGACTCCCAGTGAGTTTGGAAGCCATCTCGATTCAGGTACTATTTCTTCTTGACATTTATTTATTGAGATTAAAATCAAACTATGGTTCTCTAAACTCGTGGTTTAATGTTGTTATTTCCATTTGGATCACTTCCACCATCAACATCAGTATTGATAGACTCGTTAGATTAAATTCTAATATCACCGTTTGTTGATAACTTATAAACAATATCACATTCATAGACTCTTTTGATGGATTTTTGATATCACTATTGTTGGACTTGTTTGACTGGTGTTGTAGTTCTAGTGATTCTAGACCTTCTTACTAGTGTAGTGCAAGTGTGGTGCACAATATTTTTGGATTGATTAAAATTAAATGGGCTATTTTACTTGATACCTCATACCATCCAATAGAATCTATGCTATGCATCATCATTGCTTGCTGTTTGATGCAAAATTAAATACGTACAACAATGAATGAAGACCCCCTAAATAATGAAGTTCCTACAAATCACACACAATCTGGACACAAACATGACAACATTATTTCTACTGTGGAGACCTTGCAAGGATGGAATGATCATCGAGATATTCTTGCTAATACTATATTAATATATTTAGTGATTGGAATGCAAGACGTGCCAACAATTAGTTTATTACTTAATTTTTGTGTAAACTTGATTGTTCATTATGTGATGTTGATATTATTATTCTATTGTTCTTGTGTAAACTTTTAATTCATTATATAGTGATGATAATATGTTTAATTGTTGAACAACTTAGTTAGTAACCCATTATTATTTTTTATATTTATTTTGTAGGGATGGCAGGTGAAGCAAACACACTTTTACTAATTACAAGGATGGAAAGTTGATTGCATCATTATTGAAGTTACATTTTTTTAACGGCTATTGGAGTTACATGCATACGAAAAGTATGGTGTCTATAACGGCTTCAAACCCGATTATTTGAAGGCGGCGCAACAACTACTAGATGTAAGTCTTCCTAATTCGGGTTTGAAAGCAGAACCACATATTAAATCAAGGATGAAGACATGGAAAAACCATTTCAACATCGTGCATGACATGGTAATTAGATCACACACAATTGGATTTGGTTGGGATTCAACAAAAAGTTTTGTTACCGCCGATAATGAAGTTTAGGGTGAGTACTTAAAGGTAAATTCTAACTTTTATGTAATATATATATATATATATATATATATATATATATATATATATATATATATATATATATATATATATATATATATATATATATATATATAGCCCTTCTAAGGTTTACATGCAAGGAACAGTAACATGTTAATTTCGTGATATTATTGTAGAGTCATAACAGTGGTGCATGTTTTTATGATAATCCATTTCCGTAATACGATGACTTTTGTAAGGATAGAGCTACTAGTTAATCTGGGAGAAAATGACGGTGTTGAAGAGACACAAATAAGCTCGCATATTGATATAGAAGGGTTCGAAGATGTTGTTGAAGAGACACAACCAACTACTATTGTCACTAGTAAATGCAAAAGAAGTAAAACTGCTGACATAGAGAACTTTTATAAGGAAGCAGCAAAAGAGATGAAATATACTTTCGAGAAGTTCAGTGATAAACTTACTATGACAATAAGGCATATAGGAAGGTAGGAATAAGGTAATGTGTGATATAATAGATAAAGTTACCTAAAATATACATCATTTGCCAAATATCAATATCAAAACCGTCTTAAGGCGATTAACACAATTGCCAAATATCATTTCCTTGCTCGATCGTTTGTTAACACGAGTGAAGACGAAAAGATTTGTTATACATAAATGATTTCGGATGACTCAATAGCATAATCGGTAAATATATGTGGAGTCTAAGAATGTCTCTCCAAAAGACACCTTGTGGAGAGAGGAGAGACTCCAACATATATACACACGTATAAGACAGTGGTGCACCAATGTGGGATACACTAACACTCCCCTCAGAGACGTAGGCTCGATGAGGTTACAGGGGCGCGGGACGCCGGCTCTAATACCATGTAAATATATGTGGAGTCCAAGAATGTCTCTCCAAAAGAGCCCTTGCGTAGAGAGGGGAGACTCCAACATATATACACACTTATAAGACCGTGTCGCACCAATGTGGGATACACTAACGTAATCAAGATACTTTATATTATTTTTCTTAGTTACGAATATTGAATTTGATTTTTTGCACTGTCGTTCTTGGACATATTCTTTAAATAATATGATTTCCATATTTCTTTATGTTTGGACTATTTGTAAATTATTATTTTATAGTATAATTATGTTTTTTAATACAAGATATGTTAGACATGAAATAAACATGGTAGAAAACTCATTTCCATTTAATTTCTTAAGACAACAAACAAGAGAAATGATTCTCGGGAACATTTATCTGGTGAATTCTCTGTTCTACCAAACAGTGGAATCAATTCTCTTTTCTCAACTTAATTCTCTTTCTCTGCATTCTCATTCTGTATTGCAATTTCATTTTTCCGTACTAAACGTGCCCTTTACATCGTTCATAAGTTGGCATAATTAGCCCTCATATTTGCTATATTTTGGCTTTTGAACCCAAAATGAACATTTTTAATTAAGAAAATGTAACTAAAACCTTAAAATGTTAAAGTCTTAACAATTTAGTCACATAACTTAGTTTACTAGGTTTAGTAAAAGCCATGCTTAAGAATCCATAGTTAGCAACTTTAGTCCCCTAATTTTCTAATTTTGATTCAACCCCAAGGCTTTCTAAATAAAGTTTATAGACTCTTATCTTCTAACTTAAACTTAAATAACAGATTTTTTTACAATTAATCTATATCCTAAATAAATGGATTTATTCAAATGTTATTCCTTAATTCCTAATCTTAAATATTTTGACTTAATTTATCGTCTGGTTGATTAATTAATTTTTAATTTAATTAATTTAAATTAACTACATATGAGATTTAAATCAACTCTTTTTATTTTATCTAATTCTAGCATTAATTTATTTATATAAATCTTCACCAAAGGGTTAAAACTTCTAGCCACAAATTACGAGTCTTATAGATATACACAACAACCATTTCATAGTCTTCGTACTAGGCTATTAATTTTGACATCACTTATATTCTAAACCAATCTACATGCCTTGGTCGTTGGTAGTGAATGCATCCATTTTAGATCTCTACTAATCTTAGGATCTAGAGGTTTGATAGGGAGTTTTGGGTGATGTTTTTCAGCCAAAATCCTCCCCCTGGTTTTGGCTAGATTTAATATTTGGGTAATCATCAACAACATATTCTAATGTTGAGTCTATGCTATTAACATCCAATTAGTCTATTCTTGGTGCCTAGTTATGCCCCGACACTTTCTTGAGCTTCAAGACTTTTAAGTGATGTTACCAATTGCAAATAGGAGCCATCATCCATATGAAGCTTGCGCAAATGTTCAAAAAGGTAAGTATATTTAAAGTTTTATTTTATTATATCAGTTAATATTTAAAATTGATATTTTACTTCATTGTGCTAAGTATTCCTCATTATAAACAAACGGAACACTTATTGGTTGCTCCAAAATATGTAGCTACAAACAGTTACAATCATACTACATGACAACAAGACGTAATTGCACCATGTTGTCAACCAAGTTGTATACCTTTGGGACTCATATCTCAACATTATTACGCTCACTAGATTAGTGGGTATGATGGCACCATCAACCTGCCATGAATCTGAAGTTCCCGTTTCATATATTGATCTTGTACCACGGCAGGTGCATAGCTCGAGAGATTATAGAGTTTCTATTTGTATGTTTTATAGTATTTGACTAGTGACCAATACTTAGTCTTCGAGGATACGTGCAATAGAGGCCGATGTGGTTGTCTCGTAAGCATAGTTGCATATGCTTTCAAGGATTGGTATAAAACACACACACACACACACACACATATATATATATATATATATATATATATATATATATATATATATATATATATATATATATATATATATATATATATATATATATATATATATATATATATATATATATATATATATATATATATATATATATATATATATATATTAGATTTTATGAATTTTCTTAGGGTTTATTATTACAAAGAAAGATGCTACATAGTAAAAAGTAACTAAATAAATATATTTGCCAGTAATATCTTTTCGGAATTTCTAATATTTATCCGGATATACATATCTATCCTTATTATTTTATCTGTGTCTTCTTTGGATCTCTAATTCCACAAAGTGAAACCCTTGGAGAATTTGCCAACAACCTACATTGGCATCGTTTCAAGTTTCTTGTCGCTTTAATTTTTTTTTCTTAAGTTCATCATCCTGTCTCCTCTTCTTTCACTGTCCATGTGCACAATAGTGTCCTTGCATATTTCAACGTCTTTCTGTTGCTTGATTAGAAGCCATTGACATCATCTTTCATCGGCCAATCAGACATATCTTCGGTGGCAAAAACTGTACGAGGATCAAAATAGACATCTACATGGATGAAAAGACTGGGATCCGCAATCACTACAAGAAATGCCGGTAATACCGGCGACATCCGCGATCCGTGCCACTTACAATCTAAGCCGTACGTGAATTACTTGATCGGACGGTGAAAAAGGAAGCGGGAAAATTTCCCTCCATCGGTGTCGCCGCTAATGCCTATATGTCGCCGCTATTGCTATGTCACGCGGATCGCCATCTTAGCCGTCCATTGGTTTACCATCTGACGGTCAAGAAAGGAAGCGCGTTTTTAACGCGTCGCCGCTATTGCGTTTGTCGCCGGTAAAGCCCTACATCCGTCGCCGCTAAAAGTCTGCGAACAGACTTAGTCTCTCCGGCAACCCATTTCGTCTGTTACGCAACCAAAAAAAGCTCTCATTTCCTCTCGATTATTCCGGCGATTTTCTCTCGATTTTCCGACCACCACCACCCCAAAGCAACCCCGGGGTGCTCTCTTTCACTTGTACCGGCGATTTGCTTCTCTTTACCGGCGTTCCCGAGCAAATTACGGCGACACACGTTTTTTCCGGCGATTGGCTTCTCTTTTCCGGCGATAGCTTCTCATTTCCGGCGAGTTTTATCATCTATTGTGTAAGTTTTTGATTATCTACTTGTATTGTTTTAAATGTTGAATTTTAACAAACTTTTTCTCTTTTTAGAACCACCACCACCACCACCAAGAACACCACCGGAGGCTGCCGGAAAAACTCCCCCACTGTCGGCCACCTGCTTCAGAAACAACATCTTCCACCCTAAGTATGTGTTTATGATTTTTGCAATTTTGTTTAATGGTCTTAATATGTTAAGTTCTTAATGTGTTAAGTTCTTTAAAAATGACTTATTATAAGCTCTTAATGGTTTATGAAAAAATGTTTAATGGTTTTGATTTGTTTTGGAAGTGATGGTGTTAAGTTCTTAATATGTTAAGAACTTAATTTTTAAGTGATTAATTATTAAGTGCTTAACATGGAAAATGATTTGGAATATATAATATGTTTGGAAAATGATTTGGAAATTCTAATATGTTTGGTCAATGATTTGGAATATGTATAATGTGATGGTGTTAAGTTCTTAATGTGTTAAGTACTTAATTTTTAAGTGTTTAATTATTAAGTGCTTAATTTGAAAAATGATTTGGAAAATATAATATGTTTGGGAATATTTTTGATAAGTGCTTAATTTTTAAGAACTTATTTATTAAGAACTTAATGCTTATGTTAAAAAATTAATTGTTAAATACTTAATTATTAATTATTTGATTTGTTATAAATGTAACGTTTAGATTGTTTTAAATATAACGTTTAAATCGTAATTTTAAAAAATATAATGTTTAAATTGTAAATTATAAAAAATATAATGTTTAAATCTTAAAATTAATTATTAAATACTTACTTAATTATTTAAACCATAAAACTTAAACTCTAATCCCTAAGCCTTAAACCCTAAACATAAACTTATTTAACCCATAAAACTTAAACTCAAACCCTAACCCCTAACCCCTAAACCCTAAACACTAAACCCTAACCCCTAAACCCTAAACGCTAAACCCTAAACCCTATACCCTAAACCCTAAACCCTAAACACAAACTTATTAAACCATAAAACTTAAACTATAAACCCTAACCCCTAAACCCTAAACCCTAAACCCTAAACCCTAAACCTTAAACCCTAACCCCTAACCCCTAACCCCTAAACCCTAAACACAAACTTATTAAACCATAAAACTTAAACCCTAAACCCTAAACGTTAAACCCTAAACCCTAAACCCTAAACCCTAAACCCTAAACCCTAAACCCTAAACACAAACTTATTAAACCATAAAACTTAAACTCTAAACCCTAAACCCTAAACCCTAAACCCTAAACACTAAACCCTAAACCCTAAACCCTAACCCCTAACCCCTAAACCCTAAACCCTAAACCCTAAACCCTAAACCCTAAACCCTAAACCCTAACCCCTAACCCCAAAACCCTAAACCCTAAACCCTAAACACAAACTTATTTAAACCATACAACTTAAACCCTAAACCCTAAACCATAAACGCTAAACCCTAAACCCTATACCCTAAACCCTAAACCCTAACCCATAACCCCTAAACCCTAAACCCTAAATCGTAAATTTTGTAGTGTTTAGGTACTCTGAAACGTAAACTATATGTTTACATTTCTTCGTTTCAATCATCAAAAGCTTAGAAATACCCGCTCGAAATTGATTTAGTAATTAATTTCGAGTTGTCCCCGTTTTGGGACTGCTTTTTGAATGCTTTATCTCATCTAGGATATGAATGTGTATTACATGATTGTTTGTTTAAGAAAAATTTGGTTGTCATTTTCTCTTTGCTCCTCGGGTATATACTTACAAATATACCTGGGAGCTAAGGGGAAATGCTGTCGAATTTTTTTTAAACAAACAGTCATGTAATACACATTCATATATGAGATAAAGTATTCAAAAAGTAGGTGTAGAAGCCTACCTTTGCAAATACTCTATCATCGTTGTCCGATTATCTATTCCCCTTCCGAGGATAGTTTTTGAATTATCCTTTCAGCGATCTAATTGTATAACATATTGTTTCCTATACAAATAATTTATCCTATTTAAACCCTAATAATTGTTCCAGTTGCGTAATGCCTATCGATAAAAGCTGTACTACTAATCCAAAACGTAAGTCACCTGAGTTCGAGCAAGGCCTCGAATCATTTGCCAAGATTTGCCAAGAACATGCCGATAGCAGAGGTTATGTCAGATGTGCGTGTCAAAGATGTCATAACACTAAATTATTGCCTATGCATCTAATGAAACATCATATGCGGGTATTTGGGTTCTCTCGGTTATACAAGACGTGGTGCTATCACGGTGAAACTTCAGATGTGGATGATGTGACACCAATGAACGATACAGCTGTGGATGATGTGGCACCAAGGAACGATATGATTGATGTTATTGAAGACGTTATGGAGGAGGTGATGGAAGAGGATAGCAACATCGACGAAGGGAACTTGGATACAGAGAGTATTGGTGTTTGTGATGATTTTGAAGACCTATTAAAGGAAGTCCAATCAGAATTATATCATGGGTGTGCTAAGTTTTCTTCCCTAGACTTTTTAGCAAAGCTTATGCATATCAAGGTGAATCACAAATGGACTAATAGTTCATTTGATGAACTCCTTGAGTTGTTGCAATCTTCATATCCGGAAGGCAACAAGATCCCATCATCACATTATGTAGCAAAAAAGACACTAAAAAAGATAGGTTTGGGGTACGAGTCGATACACGTGTGCAGAAATGATTGTGCTCTCTTTTGGAAAGAATATAGCTCCTTGCAGAATTGTCCTGTCTGTAACGAGAGCCGGTGGATCAATGAAAAGACAAAAGGTAAGAAGATAGCTCATAAGGTGTTACGTTACTTTCCTGTGACCCCCAGACTCCGACGTTTGTACTGTTCAAGGCACACAGCAAAAGATATGATCTGGCACAGTATCGGACGATCAGAAGAAGGTACGATGCGCCATCCTGTTGATGGGTCTTCGTGGAAAGAATTTGATCAAAACTACCCTAACTTCTCGAGGGAACCCCGGAATGTTCGCCTCCATGGTGACGGTATTTAGCCTATTAGGAGGAGTTTGCAAGTACTCTTTTTTTTAACATTATTAGACCCACGGTCGGTTTAAATATTTTTGGGGCTCGGGATGAGAGAAAAATAAAGCCCTCAAAAACAAAAGTATAGCCAAATCATCTATAAATAATGTATAAAAAATATTTTCTAGCTTTATTGATTAATAATAGTTTTAAAGATACAAATATCTATACCAATTACAAAAATCCACCAATTAAAAAAAATAGTCTTAGGGTTTTAGATTCAAAATAATTAGTAATATGCTATAGGCAATAAAAATATTCGGGTAACAGTCAGCAGCTTTAACAAATTCCAAAATTTCAACGGCGGACACAATATTATTAGGCAAAGTTATTTGCAACAATTTTAATTTAGAAACAATATCATTTGAGTCCACATCAGACACATTATCATTTAAAAAAGCAGTTGCAAACGTTATACAACATTCTTTGAGTTCATTTTCATTTAAGGACTTTACTTTTCTTTGGATCGTATAATAATCCAAAAATACTTTCAAAATTTTTTACTTGTTCAAATCTATTCTTTAATGAGGCAATTTCCATATCCACAACAACTAAAAATAGTGAACCTCAGAATACTCTTCGGCGGATTGTATATTTTATTCATGATTAGTTCCGTCAAATTGTTTGTTTCTAATAATATGATGTCTTATTGAAAATGTAGGTTCTACATCCACAACAAACACAATAGTGTTAGTAATATTCATACTTGAGTCAAACACTTCATTCCTATAATTCTTAAAAAATATCACTATATATTGTAATTGGTTAATAGTAGCATCAATACAAATAGATTTAGATTGGTTAATAGTAGCATCAATACAAATAGATTTAGATTGCAACTTATTAATTAGCATATTGATAGAAAATAAAACTTCATACCAAGTAAAAAATTTAAAACTTTCAATAGCACTAACAAAATATTTCGCTTCACTGTTTAATTTTAGGTCATCACATGATCTATATAATTCTAGCAAAATCAATCGTATTTTAGGAGCCTAAAATCTAATAGATTTGCCACTTTCAAATCTACTTTCCCAACGAGTATTAGATATATATTGATAGTTAAAGTTGGAACATTATCTAACAACAATTTTCATCTTTTAGGTGAACTAAAAGATAATGTATATACGCGTTGCACAACTCAAAAAAAAATGGAACGATTCTAACATATGAAGGTGTCATATCACTAATCGTAAGGTTAAGACTATGACAAGCACATGACATACATAAAGCACTAGTATTAATTTCAAGTAGTTATTTTTTAACACCTTGATGTTTTCCTTTCATATTGGAATCATTATCATAACACTGACCTCTTATATCGTTCACATTAAGGTATGGCAATTTCAATGCATCAAATAATTCATTTAAAAGTTTCAACCCTAAAGTATCATCTACTTTTAAAATTTCTAAAAGATACTTGACAACTTATATTTTGTTAGAAGACAAATATATACACATATTAACATTACATATCATACAAAAATTTTGGGGCCCCTAAAACGATGGGTACTATGCGGTCGTTTGTATCGTCCACTATCTGGGTCGGACCTGATTGGACGGGCTAGCAGACCTTGTTTGAAAATGAAGATAGCCTTTTGTTAGAAAGACAAATCTAATATACTCGTAAACTACACATAATTCTACATATGTTTATGTGGAATTTGAACCCTTAACCTCAAATACAGAAACACTTATCATTGGAAAGAAGGCCTTTGGTGAAAATGAAGATAGTCAACGAAGATATCATAGAATGTTTGTTTTATGCATTTGCTATGAAACTTCACAAATTTTTATTGACAAAAATCGGGTGAAGTATGTCGAAATCTGCAATGCTTTTTGTGAAACATAATTGAACTTTCAATTTTTCTTTGTGGAAAATAAGTATTACACAACCTAAAAGCATTTCACAATCTCATTGCAAAATACCTTTGTCTTTTAACAACAAATAAAATAGACTTGTGAAAATACGATCGTCTTGTAAAGTTAAAGAAAAATATGATTATTTTGCTAAAACCATGATTATCCTCGAATATTATGTCATTAAGTCTCTTAAACTAAAAAATTAAAGAGGTCCTCCTAAATACACGACTAAAATCGTGTATTTAGGAAATGTACATAAAATGTCACGTCATTTCTTTCTCTACAATCAAGAATTTTGAATTGATATTTTTAGCTTTTATCACTTTATCCCATTCAAATTCAGTAACATTTACAAAACATACCTTTAATCGTTTCTATTCTTTACATTAAATAATAATAGTTTATTATTTGTTTATTATTTGTTTTATATATATATATATATATATATATATATATATATATATATATATATATATATATATATATATATATATATATATATATATATATATATATATATATATATATATATATATATATAATAGTTTATTATTTGTTTTATATATATATATATATATATATATATATATATATATATATATATATATATATATATATATATATATATATATATATAGGGTTAGTTTCATATGAGAACCATTATATTTCGTGAGACCGGGAGACGCATTCTTAGCCACTCATTTTGGGTGTAAAACAAAAAAAAAATTAAAAAATGCAAAATAAATGAAAAAATTTAAAAAAATATATATTTATTTATTATTTTAGTCATTTTTTTTATTCAAAAAAAATTTTAAAAATTTAAAAAAATAAAAAAAAATAAAAAAAATTAGCGTTTTTTCATATTCTAGTAGAATATTACACTAGTTTGTGTAATATTCTATTAGAATATGCAACATCTAGCAACATTCTAATAGAATATTTTTTTGATTTTTCCAGGTTTTTTTCGAATTTTTTTTTATTTTTAATTTTTTAAAATTTTTTTTTAGATTGTATAAGTAGCGAAAATAAGTAGAATTTTTTTTTTGAAAATTCTCTATATTTTAGCCTATTTTAATTTTTTTTTATTTTTTGATCTCTAAAATGAGTGGCTAGGATTGAGTCTTCCAGTCTCACAAAATTTACATGGTCTCATTTGAACTTCTACCTACCTATATATATATATATATATATATATATATATATATATATATATATATATATATATATATATATATATATATATATATATATATATATATATATATATATATATATATATATATATATATATATATATATATATATATATATATATATATATATATATATATATATATATATATATATATATATATATATATATATATATGTTAGATTCATATTAGAGCATTAGATTTCGTGAGACGGGGAGACGCAACCCTAGCTATTCATTTTGGGTGAAAAACAAAAAAAAAAACTTCAAAATAAATGATAAAAAATGTAAAAAATAAATTAACTTTTTTTTCATATTCTCGTAGAATATTACACTATTTTGTGTAATATTCTATTAGAATATACAACATCCATCAACATTCCATTGTAATAGTTTTTTTATTTTTCCAGGGCTTTTTTTCGAATTTTTTATTTTTAAAATTTTTAAAATTCTTTAGATAGAATAAATAACGAAAATTAGTATAAATACGCTCCATAAAATAAATAAAATACTCTCTAAAATTTTTTTAAATTCTTTCTAGATAGAATAAATAGCGGTGAAAATCAATTTAACATTTTCGATACTGCTTTAGATTAATACGCTCGAGACCGGCAAACCTTTTGCTCATTTGAAAGTGTGGGAGGTTCGTAAAAACGGTCCAAAACAAGTTCTTATTCCATCGGCATCGTTGGATTTCGTTTCGGGGTCCAAACGGGCTAGGACCTCGGAATCGTACGAGTAGGCTTCCGACGCTCAATACCCGATCGACCTGCAACAACGAAGCTGATGAATTTTCTTCGGAAGAGCCATTTCCTCGCCTAATCTGCCGCGATAACGCAAAACGAGTCGCCTATTCATCGTCAACCAAAGAAAACCCGCCGACAAAGTGGATCTTTTCATTGAACGATTTGTTCGTCATATCGAGATACAACAAGAACAAATGACTTTAAGGCGCCAAGAACACGTGTATCACGATTGACAACTTCTACACTCGTCAATCGATGAAGTAACCGGCCGGAATCTCGAGGCACTCGAGGCAATAAAGAAGAAAATTCAAAAAAATATTTAAATTAGTTTTTTTATTTATTTTATGGAATTTTTTTAAATGTTTTTTATTGTAATGTTTTTTTAATTAATTTAATGTTTTAATTTAATTTAATATAATGTTTCTTAAATTAATTTGATATGTTATTTTAATTATAAAATTATAAATTAAAATATGACGTTGAAATATAAATTAAATATATGATATAATATTTATATAATCTCTAAAATATTAATTCTAAAAAAATTGAGGTACAATATTTGAGAAACACAAAACACATGACGTATATGTATAAATAAATATCATCCTTTTCTACGAATAAGGTACATATATAAATAAATATCTAGTAAACTATTGTAAACCCAACTCTTCATTATTTACTGACATTAAGAGAAAATAATGTAATCATTATACCATCACTCATCACATCAGTCGTATCATATCATTCGTGTAAAATGAAATTCTATTCGTGCGAATAGAATTACCCAAAAAGTAATATATAAGTTATTTTCACGTTGAATAGAAAAAGTATTCATCAGTCAAATGATCTTACCTCATAAAAATCATATTATTCGGGAAAAGAAGGTTTTTAAGGATGAAACATGGCCCAACAACACAAACATGTTTTTTGTGATTGTTTCTAGAGATTCTGTCTTTTTTTGTTATGTTACTATGTGTCTTCTTGTGTTAGTTTTGAGGGTGGGCGTGCACCTTGTTTTATTCTCATTGTTTCCCTTTTATTTTACAAAACCCCGTACAACTCATTACATAACTTACAACTCCTTCAAAGAATTACCCAAAGGTGGTCCAAGACGAGATAACATAATCTCATACTGATATATATCTCATACTTATATATCGTTCACTAAATTTACAAAGAAACATAAACAAAAACAACATACATATTACTACTTTTTAATGAGTGTTTTCGTCCTAAAATAAAACCACTTCAGTTCCCAATTTCAAGAAAGTCAATAAACTGTAACTGTTTTGGTGGTGGGATGGTGGTGTTACCGTCATCATCGAGAACATGACTGGTTGCAGGGTACGAATTTGAATTATTGTGAGGATTAATGACTGAAAGATGAGCTTCCAGTGGCATGGATGTACTCGCTTCCACCATAAAACCACAATTTTTCCTTATTGTGTTGTTGCAGTAACCACCACCACCACAATCGACCACCGCTAGTGACATCGTGATCTCTTCCCCACGAAACCCTGTAAAACAAAAGATGCATACGATAAGTACAAATAGATTAATCGGTCTACTCATATTAAAGCACACGTTAACTTCAGATGATCATAACTTTTTTTACCATGTGGAGTTACGGCCCTCCCTACAGCCATACAACAATAAAGTTCTAATTTAATTTAATTTTCTACTTTTCTCTAACCAACTATAGATCTACATTTTTATATAATTACATTTTAAATGTAAAGAAGTTCAGTCATAAGTTATTGATCTCAGGTAAACAATTTCAATATTCTAGACATGAAAATGAATTGCCAAAAAATGTAAAAACAAAATCATGGTATCCAAACGGCTATAAGCACCAAAAAAATAGAGATAATCACTAAAAATCAAAATAGCGGGTGTTATAACACAAAATAGCTATTTTTTGGGGGAAAATATCACAAAATAACTATGGAAATTACACTTTATGTTGTGGAGTTATTTTATGAACGATCATACTAAAAATTTGGCGAATATTTCAAGAAAATAGGTATTTTCGTAGAACATTTTATGTTAAAAGTTTTTGTTAAAAACGTGTGCTTATTTATATTTTGTGAAATCGTCATAATATATAAAAGTTTTCACAAATTGTGGAATGAATAATTATTATATAATAAACGTGTATAAGATTGTCATGTAGTGTTAGAGTATCTCTTTAAAAATGAAAAAGTAATAAATGTATTTTATATGATTGTAATGTTCTTTTTTTTTAATATTTGATATTTATGTCATTTTGATTGTTTTGGGAAATGTATTTTGATGATACAGTCTCTTACACAATATATCTAATATTATATTATATATATAATAATAAAATAAGTTGGATACTAAAAAAACAATCAAGGTACGTATAATATATACGTGAATATATATGATGAAGATGTAAAGTAAATTGATATTAAATGCAATGTATAAAATAAATGATCGTTCAAAACTTCAACTTCTTATACATATTTCTAATGGTAAAAAGGGTTTCCAAATAATAAAAATGAAATTAAAAAACTAAGAAGATGTCTTGTAAGTTGTAACATCTTCCATCTTCGTATTTCAGTGATTATATATCGTTTCCTCTCAAAACCTATTTTATTTGTAATATAATATACCAATTTCTAAAAAAAGAAAGTCGGTATCATTGTAATTATATCAAAACTTTTAAATATTGCTATCTGCCATTGATGTTTCTTTATTTATGAAGTAATATAGCGTATCGAACCTGAATCAGGTGTGTTCATGCATGAGAGACTTGTACCCTCACTGATCACAGTTGATTTCCCCAGGATAGTAATGGTACTACCAGAACTGCCATTGTTACTATCAGCTGAAAGACGATTAAACGAACCAGACGAAGAAGAAGAAACGCAGCCGATGTGTTTCCGTCGCCGAGCGGTCAAAACATGCCAGTGGTTTTTTATTCCGTTATCGGTTCTTCCCGGAAAAAACTTAGCAATGTGAGACCACTGGTTGCCAAACACCATGTGGGCCGCCATTAACGTCTCGTCTTCTTCTCTACTGAACACCGTCGTCTTTATTCGTGGGTCCAACTGATTCACCCATCGCAGCCTGCAACTCTTGCCTGAATTTGGCATTTCATGCAGATTACAAGTTTACAACTCGCTAATTAAATAAAAACATATATAGCGATTAATCGATGAACTATTTGAGAAAAAGCTTCACCGGTTCTTCCTGGAAGTTGCTCCGATATCTTATTCCAGTTTTTCGGCCCATGAAGAGCGACAAGCTCTCTTAACTTAGCGTCTTCGGACGCGTTCCAATGGCCTTTCACGACGAACCGCCGCCGTGAACCACCGTCTCCTCCATCTTGACTGTGGGAAATGAGATAAAAATGTTTAGTGTTTTGATCGAATACCATGTGAATTCAGGACAAAAATCGGTTCTTTTTGTTTCTTTTCGCATACCCATTTGGTTTTTCTGCGTCCTTGGTCATTTTATCAAGAATACCTGCTTGAACACTGCAATTCAAAGTAAAAAATGTGATCTTTTGGTTCTTTGATCATAAACCCCATTTAGATTTTGAGAAAATTGATATAAAGTGTGTTTAAAACATTACCTTGGACGAAACGACGGTGGCATGGTGGTGGTTGTTCTTGGGACACTCATGCGGTTCTTGACCTATTAATAGAAAGAAAAAGTCCACACACACGGACACACGCACACACGCGCAGATACTGTTTTTTTGAGTGTAAGAGAAACGGTGAGAGGGAGAAAAATTAAGAAACGTGGAGCTAGAAAAGTTTTAGAGAGAGAAGATCCAGATATCGATATTCAGAAATTCTAAAAAGTTAATTTGGTTAAACGATTACACAACAAATTTTATTGGGAATTGCCAAAAACACACCCCATTTATACTACAAATATATATCTATATAGAGTCAAATTCTTTTTATTTGTTGGATTTACACAGTTTTCTGTAAAAATTAGATATGATTGTTTGACACAGTTTGACTTTTTTTATAGATATATATGAGGTATATATGGGGTGTTTATATAGTAGCACTCATTTTATTTTATGACAAAAATTTGTTACATACAAATCACTTCCTATCCATGATATGTACTTTTGCATATGAATCTAATGGATGCCTAAATCATTTGAATAAATGTTTTGAATGATAAAAATTCATTGTTAAAAAAAGTATTTTTAACGATAGACAAATAATGACAGATATTATTTTTATAACAGACAAAAAAGTTGTCATAAAAATTATGTCATTTATTGTAAAAATTTAAAGATTTACCAGAGACATAATTGTTTGACATAAAATAATGTCATCTTTTACTAAAATTAATGGCATACATAATTAAAAAACACAACGCAATACTTAAAAGAATGAATGTCGTCTTAGAATAAAGGTTATGTCGCTTTATTATTCCCCCTTTCCTTTCTATCGCGATATCTAGTTCTCATTTTCAAATTAACATTTACCAATCCAGTTGCTAAATCGTAGCACCAGTGCAGCCCTCGGCGATTTAGGGCTCCCAGTCACTTCATCACTTCTCGCTTATCGGTCTTTACTCTGATACGTACATGCATACTTCACCACTCACTACCTCTTAGTCCTTACTTTGGTGTGGTGTTTACAGAGCATCACAATCACTTCACTAACGCCATCATCTGACCTTCACCGATTTAATAGTCGTTTTCGTATAATATAACCGGCATTGTTGATTTTTGTTGGTTTTAATTAGATGTTTACTTCATGAGATATGCTTCTGAATCCAACAATTTTGTTGATTTTATCTTTGGATTGATTATTTGTGTTTCAGGGATTTACGTAACATATATGTATTTGAATCCAACAATTTTTTTGATTTTATCTCTAGATTGATTATTTGTAGTCTAGGGACTTAGGTAGCATAGAGTGTCATAGAATGCTTTATCTAAATATTTTTTATAAGGGCTTGTGGGTTACACACTATCTTTAGCTTTATCCACCACTTACCTAATGATCATTATACACAAATACATACTATATATATCATTTAGAGGGAACTCTATCTTTTACAATTGTAAGATGTACCTGAATCGTAACGCCCCAATTTCAAAAATTTTAAAATTCATTTATTACCAAGGTTCCAATAAAATATTTATTCCAAAAGTAAAACTGTTCAACATATTACTTAAACCAACAGCGGAAACATTTGAAAATACTAATATAGTTCATTAACATAAATCTCTTGTATGCGATGCGCTGCCGTCAAGCCTTGCCCTTCCCTTTGTCATTTGAAATACCTGAAATGTTATAAAATCAACGGGTAAGTTTAAAGCTTAGTGAGTCCACAAATTACCATACATGCCTACACATTAAACAACCCGTCCTCGAGAACGACCCGACCCTACCCGCCATACAACAGCTATGGGCGTCCATCATACAACAACTATGGACACGGGAAGGTTCTACCCATCATACAACAGCAATGGGTTCCCGGTTATGACCCAGCCCATCATACAACAGCTATGGGACAAGGCAATAGTCCAACTCGCCATACAACAGCTACGAGGGGACACGCATCAGTACTGAGCCCAACAACAATCAACCACATATATAGAGGAAATCATATAACTGTAAACAACATACAAGATGCCTAGCATGCAACATCATATAGTAAGGTGAGGATACTCACCTGATTCGAAACCGCACAGATATACTCTAATATCCCCACTTAGCTCGTCTACACACCTATATCCCACATACACAACATGTCAAGCACTGACCAAACTCCTATAGACTTGCCTAAAATTCAGACCCAACGTTTGGTAACCAACATTGTCGAAAATAAGCTTTTGGGTCAAACAGCCGCTCGCCGCGGCGTGGCTCCTCACCCTACGCGTCGCGGCTATCTCCGCATAGTTACGGGGCTTAGCCGAACCCGCGTCGCTGACATAGCCTGTCCGCTCCGCGGACTCGTATTAATCCAAAGTCTTCTAAGCCCTAAATCAGTTCAGTCATCGGCTCGGGTTTCACTCCATACCCTTCCTGGGATCAGAAACTACCCTAAGATCACTTCCTTATGGACATGCAAGTCCATGCATGTCCTTGGTCAAAACCCTAAGTGTTACAAGTCATCTAAGACTACTAGCCAAGGGATAACACCTTAATACGAGATAAAATGAAATATCAGAAGGTAGATCCTCTTACCTCGCTTCTAGAGAAAAGAGGAATGCACCCGATCGACTACAAGCCTTTCCCCACGTTGTATCTCTTCCTTCAAACCCTCAAAGCCTTAGAACCAAAGAGCCTCTGCTGAAATCAGTCGACTCCACTCTAGAAATTTCCCAAAAACACGAACCCTAGGGCTGGGACCCTTTCTATAGGCATTTAAATTCGAATTAGGGTTTTTCATATTAGCGAGCACCGCGCCGCGGGTTCTTCCGAACCGCGCTGCGCGTACTAGTCCTTCGCGATTCCAGATTCTTCCTAAAGCCGGGCCACGGATTAGTCCGGGCCTCGACTCGGCGGAACAGGTCTTACAATTCTCCCCCAGTTAATTAGATTTCGTCCCCGAAATCTGCGCCTGCAAACAATTCTGGGTAATGCCTTCGCATTTCCTCCTCTGGTTCCCAAGTCCACTCGGACCCTTTACGATGCTGCCACTGCACCTTAACTAATCCTATTGTTTTATTTCGTAAAGTATTTATCTTCCTTTCAATGATAGCAATTGGTCGCTCCATATAATTTAGGCGTTCGTCTAATTGAATATCCTCCAAAGGCACTGTTGTAGATTCCTCAGTATTTACTGCATAATGATGTTTTTAGTAAAAACACTTTGAAATGATTTTTTCCGATATTTGAATTATTACTAATCTTTTGAGTTTTAGAAAACCTTTTTAGGGATTTGTTTTTTACTCTGGATTATTGACGGTATATAATGCCTTTAAGAGGGTTGACCCCTAATTTGCTTACAAGGCTTCCCAATATATTTATTTCAAAATTAAGATGTATGTAAGAATGTTTACTTTACCTTATCTCTCAATTGTTTTTTATATCCTTGTATGATTTGACACTTTAAAATTTTTAAATTTAAGAATTTGACTATTTGAGACCGTTTTCCAAAAGTTGTGTTTTTAAATGATCCTATTATATAAAACCTACTTTAAACCTTTTTATGAACAAATATGTTAAATAGCCAATAGGAGAGATCTTACCATCTAAGATGTGAAAATATGTATGGAATTTATTTTGCACTTTATCCAATATTTCTAAAACATTTGTAATTTGTAAAAGGCCAGATTACAAAAAGAATCACTATGTTTACATAAAAATTTGATTTTGATACTGTATTTATTTATTTATTTATTTATTTTGCAATTAAGTCACTAAGTTTTTCAAATTGTTGCAATTTTGACCATTTGATCGATCATTATGAGTTGCCAACTGACGTGGAATAGTGATGTGTCAGTATTTGATGACGCGAGTACTTACGTTGCATGATAATATTTTCTATTTTAGCTAAAAAAAATTGTTTTATTTTTACGTATTTGCTATTAAGATAAATAATGATCCAATTAACAAATTCACCTATATATAACCATAATGGTCATGTTACATCAGTTGGCAGTCGGTTTGACCGGCCAAATGGCCAAAACAACAACAGATTGTAAAACTTAGTGATTAATTGCCAAAAAAAATAAACGCAGTGTCAAAATCAAGATTTTTTGTAAACTTAATGACTTTTTTGCAATTTACCCATATAATAAGTATCGAGTTTTCCTATACTTTTTTGATGTTAGAGATGTGATTTTATATTCAAATAATATTAAATTGATTTGCATTTTGGTTTATTCCTCATCCCTTTTATCTATGAAAAAATGTTAAATTGTAATTTTTTGTGTTAATCGGTTGATAAACCGAATTACTCTGAAACTTGAAAACTTAAAACCAGTTAAATCGAATCTTATTTGATTTTATGAAACCTAATAAGATCTTGATAGAAAAAACTACCATTTCCATTTTAGAAGCATTAAACCTTAAGATCTTCAACTACAAAAATACATTAACTACAAGCTTGGGGTCGGATTGGTAAGACATGATAAGATATGATACATAACTTATTGACATGTGTTTGAACCCTGGAACAGATACTCTTGTGACCATGTAGATGCGTTTGAACTCCGAGACATAGTTTCATGTTCACATAAAGGATTAGTCAATGTGCATGAAATCATGCTCGAACACGCTCGTTTGGGAGCATTTTTCCCAAAAAAATACATTTATCAGCTAATTTAAACATTTACACCGAATGTAAAATATGACAAATAAACAACACTAAAAAAATTCAACCTAAAATAAGAGCACTTAAAATTTACAAGTTCAAAGATTAAGCAAACAAAAAATAGTCACAATATGATCTTGAAATACTATATATAATTATATAAAAAACAATTGTATACATCCAATAAATAGAGCGGATGCTAAACATTAAATAGATGAAACACATAATTTTCACAATCACATCCATTGTAACACGGATATCATTTAAATACATATAAATTAAACAATATGTTTTAAATCTTTTTGTCTATTGTATGTATATATATGCATGGTAGTACAATAAGATGGATAAAAATCGTTACACTTGCACAGGTGGAATCAGCTAAAGTTAAACAGTGGATTCATGTAAAGTGAGTGGGATTCGATTTTGAGGCCACACGTGTGGGTTGTGTATCACGTGATCACAGCCAAAAAGCAAAAAACACCTGCCGTAAAATCAGTAAAATCCCAGGTCACCCCCTCATGTGAATCATCTCCATTTACCGTTTCAAACTAAATTTCAATTAACAGCATGAAATTTTTATGGAATTAAATTTCAATGTTGCTTAAACTTCTGTGGTATAAGTCATTTTTAAACGTTTAATTACTTTTGTATAATTGCAAAGTCAATAGATGATTAGAAATACTAATGATATTTAAAGTTGTTAATTATACGATTACAGATCTACATGATGTTTTACTAAAACAAGACGTCCATAAGTTTGAATTGCTAGATTCTTCAATCAGTTTAGTTAAGCCATTTTTTATTTTACTTACGAGATTCGTTCAATTTATGTTTTCAAGATATCCTAAGTTTTCTTTTTTACAATTTTCATCGTTTGGAATTTTTGTTACGAACTTGTTTCAAACATTTTCTGTTACAAACCTTTTCCAACTTACTTTTATATAAATACGTTTTTTCAAAAGTTAGTTTTCTAGAAGTATGATATTCTTGAGAACTTCTTTTACATTTTTTTATAACGTATTTTATAACTTTTTTATAATTTATTTTTTATGAAATCATTTCTGCAAAATTACCTTTTTTACAAAATTACTTTGTTTATATATTTGTTTTATGCATTTTTTAAAGATTTATCCATTTTTAGAAATTTTTTTACAAATTCATTTTCCATTTTTTTCACATATTCCTTCACATACATGTTAGCTTGTAAAAATATGTGAGAATATTTTCTTAGATATTCGTTTTTCCAAAACAGAAGTGCATTCTTATGTATAATTAAATAAAATCATAATGTAAATTTGGTCTTCTGTAGCATACATAAATTTTTCCAGCATTCTATGGGATGTTATATGTAGTTTGTAATATATATGGTCATTTATTTAAGATGGAAAGCATCACTTTTTGGAAGTATTATGATTCAAGGACTTCAAAACTTTGTTAAACACACACACACTTATAAAACAAGGTTTGAATATCTCATGTGGTATTTCTTGTGAATGTGTCACATTTTTTGGGTTATATTAATCTAGTAATCCCTTCTATTGTCACGATTTAAACAACAGTTTCAAGCACTTTATTATTACTTTATCATGCACATTATGACTATTCTTATTGATATGATTATCTTTGTTGATGCATATGATAATCATTTCATGGAAATCTTGTTTATTTTGACCATAATGGACACAAAATATAATCTTGTTGTTTCATTAATCGTTTACTTGGTGTGGAAGTTTTAATTAAATATAACATGAAGATGATGCGACTTATCAAGTGCTCTAAAGCTACATTAGATATTGCATCAGAGATGTACATGCTATTATGATTTCTTTGAAGATTACCAAGGAAACATGTTGTAGCACTCCTATTTTTTGGCATAAAATTTTGTCAATTTTTATTCGTGCATGTATGGAGATGATTGTATTGAGAACATAGCTTATGCCTTCATGGAAAAATGGGAGAAAGGTATGAGGTGGAAATGTCCAACTTCAAACGGACATAGCTTTTGATTCACAAGAGTTCAAAAGCTCGTCTTATGCAGACATGATGCACTCAATGGGTTAGAGATCCCAATAAAGAGTCGAAGGAGGCTTGCCCTTGTTATGACAGAAGTTAAATATAAACGAAATTCACATATAAAATAGAAACTACAAATGTCAAATTACATTAACACAAATGAAATTACAAGGAAAAACGTACTTGTATTGTTACAGAAATTGTAAAACTCGAAAATAGAGATTGAGGCCTGCAAACTGCAGTGTCCTAAGACAGAAATTGCCCTGGTACGGGTCTGTCTTGAGGATACAACAATCAATTCAATAACGAATATTGAATCTGGCGAATCGATCTAAGTCCCAAGCATCTTGAATTGCATGAACGAACTTTGAGAGAGTTTTCTGTGTGTTCTATATGAGAAATGGCGCCAAAATTGATATATATATATATATATATATATATGACAGTTTCTAACTGTCAAAAACTGCCACCAAAAACTGTCACGGAAAAATAATTATTAATTAAATATTAATTAATTTCGTGAACGGGTCAAAAAAGATCCGAATTTGGTCATTAGAGCCCCAAGGCCCAAGGCCCTATCTTTGACCATTAGTTATATATATATCTAGGCCATTTCTATGTAACCCAAGACCAATATCCAAGCCCACACCAAGTCCAACCCATCATAGCAAGTTTGATCCATTTGATTGGTTTGGTGGAGAATGACTTATAAAGGCTTAAAGGTTTCATTCCTCCTCCTATGTGGGACAAACCCACATATGGAAAATTAGCATAATCAAAGTTCCAACAATACCCCACATTTTCTATTCAAACTCTAACAATACCCCACATTTGAATAGAAAATAAGAGGACTTTCATATTCAAATAAGGGACACAAGATATGATATGCATCAGGAAAGGTGTTAATAAACTTGAACCGTCCATAGTGAGTACCATTTGGATCTACTTTGTGGGTAGTGAACTAGAGTCTTGAACTGACCACATTTTTGTAGTAGATCAAGGCAAATGATATCACACATATCATATGAAGCTTAGATCAATTCTTACCGTTGTGTTCATTTCGGTCGTGAACAATCCTTTCTTCATGAGACTTTTAGAGAGCCTAGCCATATCAGCTCCCAAAGATGCGACCTCACATCCATCTCACATAGGTAATGCTAATCTGGAATAATCCATTTCTATGTGACCCAAGACTAATATCCAAGCCCACACCAAGTCCAACCCATCATAGCAAGTTTGATCCATTTGATTGGTTTGGTGGAGAATGACTTATAAAGGCTTAAAGGTTTCATCCCTCCTCCTATGTGGGACAAACCCACATATGGAAAATTAGCATAATCAAAGTTCCAACAGCCCTTCCCAATGTTGGATAATTTTGCTATTTAAACCCATAACTTTTAGTTTTTCCTGATTTTTGCTCATATTTAGTTTATTTATTTATTTTGTTATAATGATATATTGTGTGATTTCCTTGATTTTGTTTTTCTAAAAGATTGTTTTGGATGTCATTTGTTGAAATAAATTCTCATATTTGAATTTATATGAAATGTGGCAATATTTGTCAAATTTAATTTCATTCTAGATAAACAGGTATTGTGAGCTTTATGATTAATATTGAAATTAAGAGAAACTTTCCCATTAGGATTTGTTGAATATTTCTTTATTCTTTAATTCTATTACGCATTAATGTATCCACCATAATAAAATACAAACTACAAACCTAATTTAATAAAATGATGCATCACAATAATAAACATAAGTGTTACGAACATGATCGAATGCTAATTTAAGCTTTCAATTTAGATGTATAAAAGATGATTGAACATTTGTACTCAGATATGTGATACATTTAGTTTGGTATGTTCAATGTTCAAAATAGACTATGGATCATGGATGAATGAATAATTAATCACCAACATATAGTCGTTTAAATGGTGTTTTGAGAAGTAGGATGCTAGTTGATCAATCCCACATTGGTGGGAGAAGAAAAGAAAATGTGGATGAGAAATAAATCATCAAAGTATGGTGATTGATAGATTGTTTTGAGGAATATAATTAGTAGTTGAGCCATATTATACTCGTTAATGAATGAAAAGTGGGTTTATATGTATAATCCTTTAATAGGCTTGTAAGGCTTAATAGCATAAAGGCTCTTTTGTACATGCATGTGAGTGCAAACGTGAACTGAAATTAGTTTCAACTAACTGAACTTGCATGCGAGTGTACATCTTACAAACATGAATTTACTACTACTGGCCCAGACACATTTTTGCTAAAATTTCTTTCTTTTAAGTTTTTTTCAAGCGGCTAATTGATTGAGTTTTTGGTTTTGATATGTCTTTAGGACCGAAAGTAAACACAAATTCAGTTTCCATATTGTGTTAGATGTGTGGAAAGTTATGTATTTCATCATTATGAGGTGGTTACAAGTTTTTTGTATAGATATTTCTTTCATGCACTCATCCTGATACATCGAAATACACCAAGTTTGTTGCATAGATAGAGAATTTCCATACTCTACTAGATTGCAAATGTAATATCCAGACCTCATTGAGTTTCATGGAAACCATTCTTTCTTATGCATACGCCCAGTGGGTCAGAATTGTTCTAACTGTCTTAAACACATGCCTCATATTCATATTACCTTTTTATTTTTCGTTTTCAATTACCATATTATAGTTCCTTACAATCTAAAACTCATTCCATTAATGAAAATGACAAAGAAAGAAAATAATTGTCATTTAAATGGTCATGTTTCCGGAACATCCTATGCAAATCTTTAACTACAGCTTTTCTGTGTAGATTATTTAAAAACGCGCCAAATTTTCTATGCAAATTTTCCAGTGTAGATATTGTAGTAACAAGCCATATGTTTTGTGCAGATTTTTTTAGTATCTATTACGTCAAAAAACATGCCTGATTTCTATCCAAATTTTCAATGTAGAATTTATTAAAAATATGCCAGATTTTTAGTGCAAAATTTTCCTCGCAAATTTTGTATAACATGCTAAGTTTTCTATGTGGATATATTGAACGATCCAAAATTTTGAATTCAGTCCAAAAAATTTCCCAAATTTAAACGGTCCAAAATTTTACTCCAGATTTTGTAGTCCAAGTATTCTGTAGTTTTTATATACTTGAAACTACGCATGTTTTTATGTAGTTTCTGCCCATGAAGATTTTGTAATTGTTCAGATTTTTATGCAGTTTTCATATACATATTTACAAGGAAAATATATTCTAGTTTTACAGTTTAATATTCAAATATAACAGTTAAGTTGTGAAAATTATGACTATAAACACTTATGTTTGTGTTTAAAATTTTTTAGATCGCAATAACCTAATGTGACGATTGGGGCACCTGTTGTGAAACCATATTTAGTTTCATTGATCGCATTGTAGTGGGTATGTTTTTTGAAATGAAGCTACAGGGTACGAACCCTAGGAAATGGTAGTATAGCATTGGATCCACTCATCGTGTTTGTTTTGGCAAGATCCTTTTCAATATTTATAGAGATGATGGACATGGAGACAAGTTATTCATGGAAACTTTGATATGGTTGATATGAAGGGTGAGAGTCAATGTGATTTTGGATTGTTGATTAAGAAAGTATTTTTTGTGTCTAAGTAGGGTCCAAAAACTCATTAGAATCTTGTGTTCAGATGGTTGCTGAATAAGTTTGTTTTTTGTAGTGTAATTGAGTCGGATAAAATAACTATATATATATATATATATATATATATATAAAGAACGTTTTTTTGGAAAGGGATATGCCCTCAATGGTATGTTTAAACTGTATGTCATGATTGTCCATATTTATATGGATAAAGTTGCACGTTGACACCAACTACATGTGCAAAACATGTGTTGAAGCCAAACTAATAAGATCGTCTTTCCAATCAATTAAAATGAAAATTAAACCATATCATGTAGTTTACATGGATGTGTATGATCTAAAGTGGGTTTCAAAAAGATGTGTAAATTAGTACTTCATCACATTTTATTGATGATAACATGGAATATTTCTTTGTGTACGGGGTTAAAAGTAAGGTTGATTATTTATACAAGTTTGTGTTGTACAAAGTTATATGGTCAAGAATTAAGTTAACAAAAAATCAAGTTATGGAGTGATAAAAGAGGTGAATATATGTCATAACTGTTGTTCATTTATATGCTCAACATGAATTCGACATGATTTCACAACTCTATATTCACCTGAGAAAACACATACCTTAGAAGAAATGACAAACATCATGCTAATAAGTTATAGGTAGATACAAAATATGTGTAGGGGACTATGATATCATTATAAGACACCTCATAATAAAATGATGAAATCGTGTATGATTTGTGGATGAGTAGAAAACCATCTTACAATTTATTACCAGCTTGGGGGTGGCTTGCCAAAGTAGTAGTGTTGACACCCATAGTTCAAAATATAGGAACTAAAATCAAGATTGAATTGTTATATGTTATGCTCACCATAGAAGTTCATATTGATTCAATTTGCATGAGCCAAATATTTGGGGGTTTAATCAATTCAAAAACAATGAAAGAACTAATAATGCAACGAAAATCAGATTTAAAATTTTATAACCACAAAAGAGGATCCAATTTGACAACAATAAGCAACTAACAACCATTGAAGGTGTTGGATCCTACCTTGAAATATAATGATCATTGATATAGGAGATGCTATTCATAATTGATTATCACTATCGCTATCTACACGATCGGATTTGAAATGTTGTTAGAAACCAACTTGATCATAGCTTTCTTCTTCCTCCTTGGTTTGATGGTCATTGATCACTTGCGAAAGGGGAGGAGACCATTGATTTTGGATATGGAAAAGGTGAGGATTAGGATTTCAGTAATGTTACTTGTATTCATTTTCTTATCGGTAACCTTCATCCCTTTATATACTTATATTGTAGGATGGGCTTTTCAAAGCCTTTCAAGTCACCCAATTTAAGTAACACAACCCATCTAGTTAATTACATTAATTAATTATTTGTTTATTAAATAATTCATTTGTTTAATTATTAGATAAACTCTTTTATTTCTTTTGATATATTTACTTATTTATTTTAATTGGTAAATAAGAATTTATCTGATAAATATATTATTTATTTCCAAATCCCTGTTGTAGCTCTTTGTGTATGCACCATACTATCACGTATAATTAGTAGTATAATAATTTTTTATATTTTTCTTGCAACATCAAACGGACTCCCATTTATGAGAGGGAAAATACAATAAAATATACAAACAATGTAAGTGTCTAGAAATATTCACCCCTCCTAATCATATATGTGTGTATGTATACACAATTTTTCCATGAACATTAATGGTGAATATATTGTCGTCTTCTTTCTCTATTTTTAATATCATTGAACATGATACATTGATTTAATCATTCTCAGATAGGTCTAATATTGTTTTCTGGATATGTGAAGTCAGATAAGATAACAGACTTGATTGACTACCAATTTTGTCTGGGTACGACCATACACTCACATTTATTTGATTTTATCGAGGGGTCCCGACCGATATCATACTTTAATAATTAAACGATCAAATCACATTCTTAACCATATGATGTCTTATTAGTTTCATATCACATGATGAGCTTTTGACCCGAAGAACCGGACCGGACCGGGAACCGAAACGGAACCGGAACCGAATAGGAACCGGAACCGTGTATTCGGTTCGGTTCTCGGTTCTCCATTTCCTACAAAATCGGTTTTCGGTTCTTCGGTTCTCGGTCTGGTTCAGGCTGGATCCGGAACCGAACACATTTCTTAATAGCACAGTACTTGTATAACCGAACTGGAACCGAAACCGGACCGGAACCGAACCGGTAGGAACCGGAACCGGGGTATTCGGTTCGGTTCCCGGTTATTCGTTTCCTATAAAATCGATTCTCGGTTCTTCGGTTCTCGGTCCGGGTCCGGACCGATTCTCATCCCTAATGATAGTAGCCTTTATAGTTGTCTTACTCATAACAACCTTTAACTATATCAAGGCATGGCATTATACTTATTCATAAGCCAACACATATCTTAGGTCGAAGGACACATAGACTCAACTCATTCATCAAGATCCGCCAAATAAAATTAAGAGTAAATTACAATAATGGTCCATGTGGTTTGCATGAAATTGCAATAATCGACCAACTTTTGAAAAAAACCTCGATAATGGTCCAAATTAAAGATTAACTTTCAATAATGGTCCAAAAATAAGTAAAAATACAGTAAAAAGACTATTTTACCCTTTTTAATTTCTTTTTAATTTTTATTTTAATGTTTTATTTATTTTAGTAATTAAAAAAATACTCTCTCTCTCTCTCTCTCTCTCTCTCTCTCTCTCTCTCTCCAACAAGAAACAAACCAAAACATCGACAACATTCACCTGTTTTCCTTCTTTCCTAATTGAACGTTGTACCCGCCACGTATACCACCACATCTTACTTGTTTCACTTGCTGCATCTTTAAATACCATTCCCATCATACACCTAAAATCAGTCCACTAATCTCCGATCCAAGTTTATTCCATCTTTTTGAGTTCGAAAGTTTTCAGCAATGGCGAGTGGCGGCAGAACTTCCCACCACAGAAACAGGATAGACAACCAGGGAAAGAACATGTCATGGATCCTACCCCACAGTTCATTAACCCTAATTACAAACCTGCTGACAAGCTCAGAGTAATTTCCTTGTCTTTTCGGTGTATAATTTGCATGCATGATTGAGCTTGCATCTGATTTTTATCTTTTTACATCTCCGCTTCAAATGTTGTGCCGTCTTGTGTTGATTAAATGATGTGCCGTTGTGCAGGGTAAGGTGGCGCTGTTTACCGGTGGTGATTCCGGCATTGGACGGGCGGTTTGTTATTGCTTTGCCAAAGAAGGTGCAACTATTGCCTTCACTTACGTCAAGGGTCAAGAAGACAAAGATGCACCAGACACGTTAAAAATGATTAAAGACTCCAAAACCAGAGATTCACAGGACCCGATTGCAATACCTACAGATAGATTTTGGGTACGACGCCAATTGCAAAGCGGTGAACTTGAAAAAAAATCTTTCGATTGTTTTCGCAAGTGACATTGATTTGTGGTGACGACACGTAGCAGAAATCGTCACCTGCAAATCGCCATTAAAATGCTCTGTTTTTTTGTCTGATGGTGTAGTTGAAAATTTATGTCCGTATGTGAGAAATTTTCAGAGATTTAAAGTTCCGGTGCATTAAGTGCTATCCACATGTACTACTATCATATATTTTCTCCTGCACGATTGCAGCAAGACCGCCATTAGGTTTCACCGTTGCTTGTTGATTTAGGTTTGTCGGTTGTAACGCCACCATAAAGTGGCGGATGGTAAGAACGTGGAATTCACAAATTAGAAGGAAAACAAAGATAACTTACAGGAGAGAGAGAGAGAGAGAGAGAGAGAGAGAGAGAGAGAGAGAGAGAGAGAGAGAGAGAGAGAGAGAGAGAGAGAGAGAGAGAGAGAGAGAGAGAGAGAGAGAGAGAGAGAGAGAGAGAGTATTTTTTTAATTACTAAAATGAATAAAACATTAAAATAAAAATAAAAAAAAAATTAAAAAGAAATTAAAAAGGGTAAAATAGTCTTTTAATTTACTGTATTTTTACTTATTTTTGGACCATTATTGAAAGTTAATCTTTAATTTGGACCATTATCGAGGTTTTTTTCAAAAGTTGGTCGATTATTGCAATTTCATGCAAACCACATGGACCATTATTGTAATTTACTCTAAAATTAATCCATGCAATGAAGAGTATATTCATCTACATGAATCATTAATCAGCCTTTACATCAGACTTTATTTATATATGAAATTCTCTCATAAGCTAACTACAACTTCATCCCTCACCCGTTACATCTAACTATAAAGTCGTTAAGTAATTGGCTCCTAAGACTAAAGAGTATGTTGCACAAGTCATGAACCCGCAAATAGATACATACATATTGAAATTTTGGAATCAGAAAGATGATTCATATTTAAATCCAACTATTCTATATTTATTATATTGAAAATTATTTAATCCAACGTGGAGCCATATTGAAATCATTAGATCCACATTTATCCATATTGCACTTATCAATCTAACACATATTGAAATAATGTAGATCTATATTACTTAAATATTGGATTCAAAATGGATCCACATTGAAATAGATCCACAACACTTTAATTTGTTTAATACTGCATAGGTTTTTTTCTGCACGGATATTCGTCTAGTTCAAGTATAAAACAACAAGATGGTGACATGATTTATTTTGTTAGTTCTATTTAATAATACTTGTTTAATCTTTAAATTTAGATCTTGAAAAACGAGTGAGATAACTACCTATGTCAATATATGGTTAAAGAATAAAAACTCAAAGACATGATACAAAACAAAAAAAAAAAAAAAACAAATTTATTAAACAATTGAAAATGAGTGTGTTGTATGTGGATCAAAACAAGGGTAAAAGTTGAAATATATTTTATTTGAAGTGTAAAAATTAAAAAATAAACTAGAATTTAGGGTTGTGGTGCTGGTGCTACAGGATCAGGTGAAGGCAAAATAAATCCAGATCTTTTGTTGGTGTTTGGACCCGCATCTTCGTAATCCTCCGTTAATTCCCTCGCTATTCCTCCACTTTCCTGTTCATTATTCAGTTTTTAACCCAATTAATTATGTTTTATTTTGTTTATATTTTACGTGGTTGAGTGTATAAAATTACTTCTTCGTGTCATAAAAATTCGCATATTCCTTTTGGACCTTTTCTAACATTGAACCCAAAATTCCGTATGTATCATTACTAAAAAATACTATTAGGGTGTTACAAGTGCAATTATATTTAACTTAAATATCTCAAAAGAATCTAAAGTTTACATGTTGACAAACATTTATTCAAAATACTTATTTAACTATTACTTTTATTATTATGAACTACTAGTGTCATGGGCCCTAATCCACAAGATCAGTTATTAATCATCAAAATTGTCATGCGTAATCCTAACACGCAATTCTGAAAAGATGGTAGCAGTCGTTGTCCTATAAAAGTATTTCAACGGAATTGTTTTCAAAAGCAAAAGACAATATTATATTTTACTTTTTGTAATTGTGATACGTTAATTTTTAATCCACCAATTTTACTTGAGTTTGACTGTTGGAGTATCGATTGAAGAAAATTAACATACAACACAACAACAACAGCAACAAAATGATATTAAAATTAGATTTTCTACTCTGTGACGAAAATATTTGAATTTGTTTTGTCGATTTCACCAATGGTTTTGGAATTGTATACTGTTATTCAAATTTTGAATCGTATAGCACTAAGTTAAGTATTTTAAAACTAAACGAATTCCTACTTAAGGATGGAAAAGTAGATTGTTGATCCGATATAATTATGCAAATAAAATTCAATTTGAAATATTATATACAGAAATATGTTTTTATAGTATGTGTATATGAGGAATGCAGTCATCGAGATATTTTTCACCGTAAAACACAATCGTAATACGCATATTGCAATCAGAGGCATTTGAAAATGTTGTATCTATATTATATTCTCTAATTGTGCATTATACTCCGATTTCTGTGTTTATCCCCACGGCCAAACGGTGCAAAAATCTCTGGAACAATTAAATAATGAAGAAAAAGTGAAATGAATACCTGAAACAGAGAGGGAGGAGGTGCAAAACTATCGCCGGCCGTTGTAGATCCAATCAGTTCTCTACTAAACCCTAAAACAAGTAAGGAATTCAAATTTACGTGACAAAACCCATCGGATCTATAAAATCATTATAAACGGAAGGTATAAGGCTTACCAGTCGACAATAACAGAAACAGAACAGCTATAATGGAGAAAGCTTTGCGAGAAGACGATGAAGACATTTCCGAAGCTTCTTCTTCTGCGATTAGTGTATAAATCGATGTTGTGATTCGAAACAATGATTCAGATGAAAAGTAATGTAAATGGAGGAAATGGAAGGTTAATTAGCAGGAAACCGCCATGAATACAGATTCAGGTAAGGAGTAAGATATGGAAGGAGGGTTCAAGCTTTATAGGAGGCAATTTGTGCGTGTGATAAATAATAATAATCTACAGGTAACAGACGGCTGGCCAGGGTGCATCTGCGTTGACAAATTGAGAGAATCTTGATTCGCTCGGTTGTTGCAATGATTTTTATAACTATTAAATTAATGCAACATCAATCTCAAAATTATTAAACCATAAATTTATCAACGGATATTTAATTAACTAATAATTCGAGTGGATTTATTTATATGTTGACAAATAGATCCGAGGGAGAAGCTTGGTAATACATCTATAGGTATGTTTGGTAAAAAAAATTTGAACGACGATGAATATAATAAATGAAACCAAAACAAAGCTAGTAGAGACCTAACTAACACTACAAAGTGTATAAGGTACAGACATCTCAAAACATCCGAGGGTACAGAATATAACACCATCCTAAACACACATAAGTGTAAAACATGACCACACGCAACATAGCATCATCAAGCATCAGGAAGAAACATGTGCGAGACCGGAACGTGAGGAGCAAAATACACGTAGGTCTTAATGTTGGGCACAGCAGAAGGGGGTCGTACACCAACGAACACACGGCCAAGTACTTCGACAGACTTTCATACAACTATCTAGACAAGTGAGTAATGCAAAGGTTTGAGAAAACACAATGATATAAAGTGGTTCAGCTGGCTGGGCTACGTCCACTGTGAGAAACGGGAGAAACTTTCATTGATAAACTTCAATGATTTACAAGAGAGAAAACTATGACTACACTTTTAGCAAATTGAAAATTTGAACATATTTACAACCATAGAATAGCGGGATATGGAAGCTTGAACACGCAAGGTCTTGAGCGGAAAAGAGCAAAAGGACAAACTCGTCCTTGTCACTTTATCTGAAAAGGTGACTGCACAATGCTCCCCATGCTGCCTCTGACACTGAACATTGTTCTTCACGTGTTTCAAGATTCTTCTGACCATGATAGTGACAATACCAAATTGGGTTTGGCCGAAGCCACGCCTTCAGTTACAGAACCCTTATTTGTCTTCGGTTGAGATCTTGCCTTTGAACTGTGACTGACCAACTTGTGCTTCTGCACCTTTTGTCGAACTCCACTTCGTACAAGGGTCTCTTCCTTCAAGAACTCTTTTGTCTGAATTTCGCTTTGCTCGAAGGATATTGCTGACTCATCTTATCCGAGCTATTGTTGTCACTGTGAACATCTGTCCGCATGAGATACTGATGAAGCTTCCTTTAGATGTAACTCCTGGTTCGGACTTAGTTCTTCCTTTGTCAGACGCCTTCGTCCAGTAACTAATTGTTGGATTTGGTGTCTAAGCCATGACTTATAATTGTATTTATCTTGTTAATTGAAGTAAAGTCCATTTCGGTTGCCCTCATAGCTCGAGGATTAGTGTGGAATTCGGTAGAGAGAAATGTTGATTTATTAATTGTTTAATAAATCAATAGAAATAAATAAATAGTTTATTAATATATTTAAGTGTTAATATATTAATTAGAAACTATAATAATTAATTAGAAATTAATCTGGAATTAATTAGATTTAATTCAGTGATTAAATTAATTAATTAAAAGTGCAGGGACTAGTTTGTCTTTATTCAATAGTTGAATAACTGGCAAGCCAGTTGCCAGGGGCCAAAAGTGGCGCCAACTATGGAGGCTCCTCCAGGTTGGCGAAAACCCTAATTAGGGTTTAGGGGATCTAGTCCAAGTGGTCAAAAGACTTGCCCACTTTGGAGGCTCCTCTAGGGTTTCAGCTGTAACCCTAGGAGCCTATAAAAGGAACCCTCTGGTACCCTAAAACCTACGCCTCCCTCTACTCTCTGGAACTCTGCTGGATTCTCTCCTCCTTGCTTTGGGTGTGACTTTCATTTGAGGCAGGATCTCTTTGCTTCTAGCTTCAAGAACAAGATTAAAATGTTGGTAATTCTTATTTTGATCTTTAGAAATAAATGTTGACCTTAGGTTTCTGTTATATGTTCATAAGATAGAAAAACATAGATCCTTCATTAGGTTGCATGAGAACTTAGGGTTTCTAGTTCAAAGTTTGTGCAAAACCTTACAGTGGTATCAGAGCTATGCTTGTTTTTCTATATGAATTGCTATAACTGTTTGTGTCATGGGTGTTTTTGAGAAAAATACCCCTTGGATGAGGCTATGATCGATTTCAAGGCTAGGGTTTCCTAACCCTAGCCGCCACCCCCCTATGGTCCCCTCTTTTGCTTGCCTTGGTTAGTATGTTGTTATTTTTGGTAATTGGATTTACAAAATAACCGGAACCCTTAAACTGTTAGGATTCTAATTATGATGAAATTTGTTATCCGAAGTGCACTTGTTCCTGTCCGAAGTTAAAGAGTATGCGAAGTGAGAGGTTGATACGATGCAGTTAAAGATACGAAGTCTACGTGCTTATCTGAAGAATGTTATGTTTATCTTTACTGTAGATAATGTCTAGGATTTTATACTTATCTGTAACTAACAGGATTACGTGTTTATCCTGTTAGATCTTAGTATTTAAACACTCTCTATCTTAGATGTTTAGTACGTACTTTTACACAGTCGCTTTATTCTTTGTAACGTTCTTAATAGTTGCTCATCATAAAGATTTGGAGCACTATCTCTTTACATTGAATATAATCATTCGACTGCTTGAATATTCACATACTTGTGTTCTCGTTGTTTGCATTGATAATTTAGTCTTACAAGTGGTATCAGAGCAGGTTGCTTGCTGATCTGATTTTGGGATTAAACCCTTTCTTTAAATCGTGGGTTCAAATTATTCTTGAATCCACTCTTCCGCATTTCAGAGATTTTAATCTTGATAATTTTCCGGCAACGATCTAATCTTTCAATGGCCTACAACGCAAACAACGCCGTGATGAACTACGCCGCCCTGCTTGGTTCCAACAACAAGGCACCCATGCTAATTCCTGAACATTACGATCAATGGGCTGATCGAATGGAGGATCACTTATCAGGCATCGATGAAGATCTTCTGAGATCTCTGAAGGATGGACCATTTACTGCTAATGTCCAGACCAGATTTGCTGCTAAATCCGGAGAAACTGTTACTCCTCCTGTCGAGACTGAAGCCACTATTGCTGCGAACAAAAGGAAGATCGAGAATGATAAACGATGCATGCGAGAACTAAAGAGCGGTCTGCCTCCTGTAGCATTCAATCTGATCCGAGGGTCCAAGTCTGCTAAAGAAATTTGGGACAGACTGAAGATGCGATACGAAGGCAGTGATGTAATGAAGAAAAGAAAAGTCAACAACATTCTGGCTGATTTCAGCAATTTCAAACAATTGGATAATGAAAAGATTGATCAGACATTTGAAAGGTTTACTGACATTGTCTATGAACTGGAGAAACATGGAGTTTCGAAGACTTTGCATGAAACTAACTTTCGTTTCATGCAGTGTCTCAGAAGGAAGTGGAAACAAATCACAATGATGGTGAGGGCTCATGAGAAAATTAACTCCTACTCACTTGAAGAACTCTACAATCTACTCAAATCATACGAGTATGATGTTCTAGATGAAGTTGGTGATCAACCCAATGCTGGTACTCTTGCCTTCGTCTCAAAAACAGAATCTGATGATATCACTGAAGCTGATGATGAAGGTGAAGATGATGAAGAAAATGATACGAAGGCACTATACTCTAACAACAACAAGTTCTTTCAGAAAAGACCACTGAACAAAACCAACATCAATCGAAACTCTAATAATGGAAAACAGCCAACCAAACCGGCTGAATACTCTAAACCAAAGTCTGAAACAACACCTCAGCCTGAAAAGAAGTTGTTGGGTGATTCTGGATACGACTGCAATTACTGCTTTGGGAAGAATCATCTAGCAAAAGATTGCATGCTGAAGAAGGCCAATGAGAAAAAGGAGAGAGTCAAAGACGAAGCATACTAAACGAAGAAACTGGAAGAGGTTCGGGCGAAGACTCAAAGCTTGTCACTTGTTGCTCCAAATAGTGGTGATGGCACCTACCAGATTTGGTCTTCTGGTTCTGATGATGATGAAATTCGTAAACCAACTCATGGGGCCATGTTCGCTGCTCACACTGGACATGGAATATGGTCCGATGATGAGTGTTCGGATGAAGAAAAGGAAACTAAGATCATTGGTGTCTGTCTTATGGAACAAGGAACAAACTTTTCATCCAATGCTCGCCTTACAATTCCAGAACAGGTATCTATTTTACTTCAAAACTTCAATGTTCCTGAAGAACTCTTTATTAATGACCTTAACGAAATTACTTCTGACTGTCTGCATATGAATCAACTACTTGTTTCAGCAAATAGTGATGCGTGTCAGGCCAAGGAGGAAGTAATTTCGCTCAAAGGAAAACTTGGAGGACTGCGTGGGGCGCTAGAGAAGAATCAACTTAGAATAGACATATTAGAAGAAAGTAGGGAACAATATGTAAAAAACAATGAATTATTATTAAAACAAAGGAATATTTTTTGTGAAACTGCGAAAAGATTATATGCATTTATAACACGTATTTATCACTCTTCGGATATTACTTTGGATCATCACAAAAAGTTATTACCTTTCATTGAGTTTAAGCTAAAAGATGTAGATTCACTTTCATACGAATGCGAATTTATAGTTTCTTCAATTGATATACCAAATCCAACTTATGCTCATGGTGTTGTACCGTTTGAAAATTTTTTAAGCTCTAATGATCTGTTAAAAGTAATGGATAAATCTCTACCCGCAATTCCTCAAGCAATAAAAATTAATTCTGAGAAAGTAATTAATGCTTCTGATGATGACACTGATTCAGACATTGAAGAAATAGACTGCAGTGATTTAATAAAACAAACTACTTCCACAGTCTGTTCTTTAAGCAAATCTGAATCTAGTGCAACTAAAGAAAACAACATAAGCACTACTAAAGTCCCACAGGATTCTTCGGATAATAAAATTAAATCTTTTCAAATTCTGAATACTTCGGATAGCTACTCAAAGTACAGTGTTGATAAAAGCAAAAGGCTTTTCGAACTGGCATGTACGTATCCTAAGGTTGCCAACTTCAAAAACAATGTTTTTATTAAACAAGGTGTGTCACTGGAAGACAGTTGCGAACTTAACTCGCTTATAAAAGAAGACAATGCGAATGTCACATCCGAAGGTTTTTTCTCATCTGATAAAATGCTAGAAAATACTTTAAATGATGAAAAGGAACTTAAAATTAATAAAAGAAAACAAGAAATGCATCAGATAAAGAACACATTCGGACGTCATCAAAAATTTTCACATAACCGAAGTTTTTCAAACAACCGAAGTTTCTCAAACAACCGAAGTTTTTCAAACAATTGCAGTTTTTCCAACAATCGACATGATCAAAATTCATCAAATCCAAGAAACTTCGCATCAAATAAAAATCAAAATCAAACCTCTGTCGAAAAACACAAACAATTTTATGACAACAGACGAAGGAAAAACTATCGTGATTCACAAAACAAAAAGAAGGCTTTTCAAAAACAACAAAAATCGATTTCAATCAACAACTCTTCGAAGAAACCTCAAAAGATTGTTTTTGAACCAGCTAAACCCAAATGTACAAACAATAAACATGAAAAACCAACAAAGAAAAATTTTACCAAGGGAAGCAACCTCGGAGACACGTTTCATGTTTGGCTAGACAAGAACATAGATTTGTTCAGAAATAAAAGCTTAACAATTGAAGATTTTAAAATTGCTTATGAAGAGTGGCTATGTGAATCCACCAAATGTAGTACTTCATCTGGTAACACTCTATTTTCAAAACAAAAATGGGTTCCTGTAAAACCGAATCCAGTGTTGAATTCAAAACCAAAAGAACAAAAATCGAAACAAGTTTTACAATGGATAGCAAAAATCAAACCAACCTCTTCAATTAACATTGCCTCAACTTCTGGCACCAAAAAGGATGATATGGTCGCTTCATGGATCTATGATCTGAATACTTACCCTCAAGGACCCAAGCCATGTTGGGTACCTGAACTCTATCTCTAATTTGTAGGTAATGATCGATGAGCAGTACGACAAGGAATGGTACATCGATAGTGGCTGCTCACGACATATGACATGGAGGATGGAGTACTTAAGGGATTTCAGAAGCCTAGAAGATGGAGGAGATGTTAAGTTTGGAAACAACGAAACTTGTCCGATCAAAGGATATGGGAAAATTACCAATGGAAAATTTACGATTAACCGAGTTGCTTATGTAGAAGGACTCAAGCACAATCTGGTTAGCGTTTCTCAACTAGTGGTGGGAACTGGTCTAAAAGTCACATTTGATGAAAATGGTAGCGTCATCAAGAAGAAAATGACCAAAGAGGTACTACTAAAATCCAAGAGAAAAGGTGAAATGTTCCCACTTGACATGAAGCCTATCGTAGGAGCCCCTTCAATACGCTTACTTTCAAAAGCTCCTTCGGATATGAGCTGGTTATGGCATAGACGACTATCTCACCTGAACTTCAAGAATATCAACAAGCTGGTTGCACTCGATCTAGTCAGAGGAATGCGTACGTTAAAATTTGATAATGATACTTTGTGTGCTGCATGCGAGCACGGTAAGCAGAAACGTCAAGCTCATCCGATAACAATAGACTCTAAGATAACCGAACCACTTAAGCTTCTACACATTGACCTTTGTGGTCCTTCTTCGGTTGAATCACTTGGAGGAAAGAAATACATCTTAGTTATTGTGGATGATTTTTCACGATTCACTTGGGTAATATTTCTACGACAAAAGTCTGACACACCAGCAGAGCTTATAGCCTTCATCAAGCAAATCGAACTTCATCTCAAGAAACCAGTACGAGCAATACGAAGTGACAATGACACTGAATTCAAAAATCAAACAATTGACCAATATCTGAAGGAAAAGGGCATCACTCATAATTTTTCAGCCCCATACACTCCTCAGCAAAACGGTGTGGTTGAGCGAAGAAACAGATCCTTATGCAAAGCCGCTCGTACCATGCTTGACTATGCAAATCTTCCGATGTACTTCTGGGCTGAAGCAGTTGCAACTGCATGCTTCACTCAGAATCGATCATTTATTCATAGGCGATTCAATATAACTTCATACGAAGTCATAAACAAAAGGAAACCAAACGTTAAATTCTTCCATGTTTTCGGATGCCGATCCTTTATCATGAAACTCAAACCTGGTACTACCAAATTTGAATCTAAATCCGATGATAGAGTTTTCCTGGGTTACTCCCACTCTGCGAAAGCTTATCGCGTTTTAAACAAGACAACTAGGAAGATCGAAGAAACGTTTAATCTAACGTTTGATGATCACTATATCAAGAAATCCGACACACAATTTCCTCCCCCATCTTTCCAGAAACTCCAACCGATGTTACTCCACTGGAAGCTTTCAATCTTGATTTTTCATTCATATTCGATGAGCCTGGCCGTGCAATCCTTGCTGAATCAAATGTTTATGACAACAAACTACCTGAAGTCAATAAACTCAATGATGATCAATCCACTGAACCTTCATCTAAAAAGACTCCTTCTACCAATGATCAAGCACAGATCTCCAACGACAAGTATCCTTCGGTTGAGGGGAAGTGTGAGAACTCCAACCCAAAGGACCCTTCAGAAGAGGAGACCTCATCTAAGACCACTCCTTTCAATCTGATGCATGCTCACTCAACAGAACCACCCGCATCTCATCTCGAGGGGGAGTCATGAAACGACCAAAAATTTATAATAAATAAAATAAGATGTGTGTAATTTAAAGTTTATATGTAATGTTATGAGAAATTATGGTTATAAAGGGTAATTTGGTCATTTGACCAATTGTAGAAATTATTATAAAATTTATTTATGAGTTAGGACTAAAAATGTAAGAATTATAGTTTCATGTGGCCAAAATAAGTGTTAGTGTCAAAAGTCCAAGGAATGCAAGTCTAGGGACTAAATATGCAAATATTTTTATATAAAAAATAAACATAAAAGAGTGATTTATCACTCTTTCTCCAGAAACTTGTAGAGAAATCGAGAGAGAGCAAGGAGATACGGGAAGAAGAAGAGGTTTAGAAGATTTTTCAAGAATTTGAAGAAGGAATTGAAGATTCCTTAGTAATCAAGGTAAGAACTCCTACTATTCATCATCTTCTTCATGTGGAATCTGGAAATTCGTGTGATGAAGTTCATGAAATGTTTCCAGAAGTTCATCTCCATTAAATCATACTAAAACATCACATAGATATGCTTAAATTGTAAAGAGTTATTGAATTTTTTTGTTAAATCCATAGAAATGGGTTTGAGCTCAAGAACCCTAGAAATTGGGTTTATGAGTTTGAAATTGATTTCAATTGATTCAGCAAGTTCAAAGAGTCATAAAGAGTGTAAGAAATCAGTTCTATACTTAAAAATTTAACAAAATGGTTTTTGGTGATAAAATGGGTAATACGGGAATGTTTTAAGCCAAGGAATGGAATTGATGATTCCATGGTTTAAAACTATAAGTAAGCTGCTATTTTAGGCCTAAAAATGACCTTAAAATGATTAAGATACATATTAAGGACTTAACCCTCGGACTAAAGGACCTGCAGCACAAAAATCAGCAAAGGAAAGAAGTCCCAGGAGGAGCACGAGTCGTGCTCCCCATAGAACAAAAATGGCACGACTCGTGCCAACCCTCTGTGAAGATTCAGTCCATTTTTGAGTTTGGAACTTGATGTTAGACCTGTCCGATTGGTCTATAATTCATACCATAGGCTTAAAATGGTGTGAAAACACATGGAAAATTGTTAAACTGAGAATACGACCTCCCGAGGGTACTGTAGTAAAATACGTATCATATACGAGTTAATTAAAATTGGTTAATTGAAAGTTATACACTTGTCTTGACTATTAATGATAAAACAAAGACTCTAACATGTTATAGAGTCAATTAGAATGTAAATTAATGTATCAAATACTATATATATAGGTGCAAGTCAAGTAGTCGGACACCGAAAGGGTAAAGAACCGAGGGACGTCTAAACGACTTTTCAAGAGTTATAAGGTGAGTACATGTAGCATTTTTACCCATTTTGGGATACATGGCAAGTAAATAAGTAGTTTTCAGATCTCATATAATATTTTCTATGTGTGAAAATTATTTGCAAGTATGGTATTTTTCTTAGCTCATATGAAAAGTATATTGCTATATTTGGAAGTACGAATTTGGTAATAGTCTAGTTTATGGTAAAAGCTTATTAAAGTCAAAAGCTTGGCAATTAGCCATTTTGTGTACAAGTATTATTTCAGTTTCCAGAAAGTATTTTCATAATTGACTGGTATTGTAGCTAGCATTCGTTAGTAAGGGAACTATGTTCCAACCTACCCGGGTTAGGTAAGGAGTCTACTGGGGATAACCCCTTCGCGAAGTAGGCTGCCTCAGCACTTCTACGGTGAGGATTGATCCGTTCTTTCTAGATGTAGAGACTTGGGGTATCACACATAGTGATTAAAGCCCTAAGTATAAAAATCCAGCAAGTTTATAAAACCAGTCAAAGAAAGTATGAAATAAGTATGTTTTGAAAGATATAAAATGGTTTTGATGGATAAAAAGTCATAGTACATTAATACTATCAAATTTCAGCGAATGTTTATTTATAAAATTTTTATTAAAGGAGATTAAATGTTTAAGTCCAAAACTCATGTAACTCACGAGACAATTTGTCTTACGTATTTTATTTTTATGCCATGTATTCCAGGTTCAGGTACAAAGTTGTAAGATAGTTTGAAGTTGCTAAATAAGCACTAGGTGCAAAGGAGTGGAGCTGGATACAGCTTCCATATTTGGTATTGATTGAATCCGTTTTCTTTAAGCTTATGGCTATTTGATATGTAAATGTGACACCCCTTTTGTTGTATTTAAACAACTACAATGGTTTTTGTTAAACCGTGTTTTGTAAAATATGTTTTATTGTAATATAAATGGTTTGAAAAAGTCGGGGTGTTACAAGTCATCTGTCAAGCCCGCTTCGGTTGAGGGGGAGTCATTTGTCAAGACCACTTAGGTTGAGGGGGAGCAACCAATTCCTGACGATATACCTGAAGACAATCAATCATCTTCGGATTATCCATCTGATACTGAAGAGGTGCACGGAGAAACATTACCAGAATATGATCCTTCTTACCCGCCTCTTGAAAAATGGACACGCGGTCATCCGAAGACTCAGGTAATTGGCAATCCGGATGAAAAGGTACTTACTCGATCCCAACTCAAAGTAAAACAGCATGAACTGAATAAACGATCTGATTTTTGCATGTTTAATGTTTTTATTTCCAAAATTGAACCAAAAAATGTGAAAGAAGCTTTTCTACACTCTGATTAGGTGGAGGCTATGCAGAGTGAGTTAGCCGAATTTAAAAGAAATAAAGTTTGGCGCTTAATTCCTAAACCTGCTAACTCCTCTGTAGTTGGCCTAAAATGGGTTTTTCGAAATAAACTTGATACAGAAGGTAACATTGTACGAAACAATGCTAGACTTGTTGTCAAAGGGTATTGTCAATAGGAAGGAATCGATTATGATGAAACCTTCGCTCCTGTAGCAAGACTCGAGTACGTCCGAATTTTCTTAGCCTTTGCTGCTCATAAAAACTTCCATGTTTTTCAAATGGATGTCAAATGCGCATTTTTAAACGGCAAACTCGAGGAAACAGTATATGTGGAACAACCACCTGGCTTTATAAATGAAAAATTTCCAAATCACTGTTATATCCTTGACAAAGCAGTCTATGGGTTAAAGCAAGCACCAAGAGCCTGGTACGAAACTTTAACTCGGTTTTTAAAACAATCAAACTTCAAACAAGGATCTGTTGATCCAACTCTCTTTCGAAAGAAAGTTGGTAATCATCTCATGTTAGTACAAATCTACGTAGATGATATCATTTTCGGATCAACAGACCTTGCTCTTTCAAAAGAATTCGAAACCTTGATGAAAAGTAAATTTCAAATGAGTATGATGGGGAAGATAAACTTCTTTCTCGGATTACAAGTCAAACAAACCTCATAAGGCATCTTTATAAACCAAGAAAAATACACACGAAGCCTGCTGGAGAAATTTGGAATGGAGAACTGCTCCAATGCGAAAGTTCCGATGGCTGCTGGTACACGACTCACACCTTCGCTCGACAAACCTGCTGTTGATCAGAAAGTTTATAGGAGCATGATTAGGTCTCTACTCTACTTGACTCCAAGTCGACCAGACATCTTGTTTTCAGTATGCAATTGTGCAAGATACCTGGCGAATCCTCGAGAACCCCACTTAACAGTCGTAAAGACCATTTTTCGCTATCTACATCGCACACCTTCTCTTGGACTATGGTACCCTGCCAACTCAGACTTCTTTCTACAAGCCTACTCTGATGCTGATTTAGGAGGATGTGTACTTGATCGCAAAAGCACTTTGGGTGGATGTCAGTTTCTAGATGGCAAGCTCATCAGCTGGCAATCAAAGAAACAGACATGTGTTTCCATCTCCATAGTCGAAGCTGAATACATAGCCGCAGCTGCATGTACTTCTCAGATGATTTGGATCCAAAGCCAATTGCGTGATTATGCAATCCACATGAGGAAAATTCCATTGTTCTGTGACTCACAAAGTGCTATACGAATTTGTCACAATCCGGTTCAACACTCGAAGACAAAACATATTTCCCTTCTATATCACTTCATTAAAAGTCATGTAGAAGAAGGGAAGATTGAGGTTCATTTTGTTCATACGAATGATCAGCTGGCGGACATCTTCACCAAAGCTCTTGATGAGAAAGCCTTTTCACGAATCATCCATGGGCTAGGCATGCTTGAGTCATCCGCAGTTCCAAATACCTAATCAGCTAAGTACCTATACCCTACAATCTCTGTAATTTTTTTTCTTTTTTTTTCTTTCTCTTCCTAAGTTTAAACTAGGTTTAAGTTTTTTTTAATTTTCAAAATTTTTTTTGTCATCAGAACCTATTCATAACCGAACCTTCGGTTCAGTTCGGATAACTGTTAATTAATGGAAAACATTAAGATAGTTTAAGACACTATTCACATCCAACGCTTCGCCTCGCTTCTGATTACACTGACTTCTGCACATAGCATTGTTTATGCCCTTCTCATTCGAAAACGAATCTTGCCAAAAACACATACCCTATTAAAAGGACAAAACAGGGTTTTTAGAGTCTATTGAGCATATCTCATTGCACTAAGGGATATTTGGGACTCGCATTGCAACATTGGTAATACTTCGGATGACCTGATCATGGTTAAAGGCCTCTTGACACGTCCACACTTCGCACAAGCCTACATGTACTCCTCATGTCTTACTTGCACTCAGTGGTTCTTCCTTCGCATGAGCATAAAACTAATAAAAAAGACTTAGTCTTTTCAGGAAATATTCCAAGTATTGTGAGGTTGTAACCATTTGACAATTACTGATAAGAAGGAACTTCATTTTCTAAAAATTAAACAATGGGATTCCAAATGCCTCTATTGAAAACTTTCCTAAAACAAAAAGAATAAGCTAAAATAAGGAGAGCATAGACTCCATGATGTACCAAAGAAAAAGAAAGAGTTAGAAAAACACTTCAAACATACTTCAAGCTTATCTTCGGATACACTAAAGAAGCAACACTACAAGTAGCTATATACGAAACATTCAAGGCGCACTCCCTGACTTCAATGCAAAAATCAGGATCTCCTGTGACACAGTTGAGAACCGGGTTGGGAGTATGAACATCTCAGTAACCCGTCTTCACTGACACGGGTGGGGTAGTGCACAAATTTCAAAGGCTTGTCATCCAAAAGGCGTGTCCAAATACTCCATCCGGTGAAACGAGATAATTTTTTTCTAAATCCCATTAAAACTCAAACACTAAGAAGCGTCCTAATTCCTATCAGTATATGTCATCTAAGGTTACTCCGTGTGATAATTGGAAAATTAAATAGCAAACTATGTTTACATAAGGGCGAAGTAGGAATAATCACACTGGGTTCAGCTATACACATGAATGCATCCTACATTAATCTTGTACGAATGTGTATCTGTCAACAGGACTTCCTAGAATAATCAGCTCTCATCCACTGAACTAAACCAAAAACCATGCTTTTCGAATACTTAATGAATCTTTGTGTTATCACTTCGGATGAGCAGCATGACAACAATATGAGCAGACTTCGGTTGTACAATCTATAATTCAAAAGCACCAAAAATATTTTTTTAATTAATTTATTACTGTAACTGATCGTCATAATATCAGTTGGGATTCAGCGAGATTTCAGGGATATCTTTGGTTCTTGTTTTACGTTGGGATATGCAGGAACCAATGAGCATCAAGCACAACGGTTACTTGGGATGGTGCAGCTGTCACAACGATAAAAAGGGGATGTCCCCTCAACTTACGGATGACGTGGCAACACCCTATTCGACCATTCAAACACGCGCATTAAATGCACATTCTCTCTCCACTCATCACTCCAGTATATAAGCCACGACAACCCTTCATTCATCCCTTCCGTTTCCTTCCTCTCTGCAACTACAACTCTCAAATATTCTCAAATACTCTCCACTATCAAACCTCAAACACGATCAAATGGCCACCGATGAAATTTCGTTCACTGCAGGAGATGTTGATTCTGTTCCAGAACTTAACCCCATGTCTGCAAACCACATTGCAAACCTAGATCCTGAAGCTTACTCGTCAACAATGGCGATGCTGGTAATTTGCCTGCGACATTCACCCCTAGCACATGCCATGACAGCAACTGCTCAAGTTCCAAAGCTTTGGGTGAACAGGGCACACCACACTGCACGGTTGAATGCTGATGGTACCTCGGTGTCCTTTGAAATCCTCACTGTCGATGGCAAGAAAAAGACGATTGCGGTAAAGAAAGAACAATTTGCAAAAATCCTTCATCTACCGTTGTCTGGACGGTTTCAGATGGCCTCTCGGTCTGAAATATTGAATATGCTCAATGAGATGGGTCACACCCCAGTCACACGCACAATGAGCTCCTTGAAGAAGAATAAATTGCCATCAGTCTGGGTTATTTCTTTAGTATCCTTCTATGAAGTCTCTCTGGCAGGACTTCAGGCCTCGATTCGGCTGCCTACACGTTTCTTCAACTCCACTATGGTATTTATTACAATGTGCCTGTTGATTATGCCTCAATCCTTTGGACAGACTTTACCACATATTTGAATCATGCGAAAAGGGCGACAGACATAGCATCCACACGTTTTTGGGCACTTATTGTCCAAGCCGTTTATGCCCATGAGAAGGTACCAGTGCCTTCGAACCTGCCCGTTCACGATTTCAGTCAAGTCCAAATACCCTCAAGTTCTTCTTCGGGCGATAGAATGGAATTTATTGCTCAGATTCCTGAGGCGATGCTATGCAAGGTTCCTGATGATAATCCAACCTTGATCGAATATCGCAAGACGATCACCACACCTGCACCCATCCGAGTCTTCACAAGGGTCATAGAATCCGAACTTCCTAAGGACAAGGGTGGAAAACGTAAGGGACAAGCATAACCATCCGAAGTCCCAGAAAAGAAGACAAGAACAAGGAAGAAGACTCATGCTGTTAAACCATCGAAGAAGAAACCTACACAATCTTCCAGACCATCCACTCCACGATCCGAAGATGATGAAGAAGAGGAAGAGGAAGAACACCCACATCCGGATGATACCATCATTCCTTCATCACCAACCGAAACAACAACCACTACGGTACCTCCCTCTGATCCATTCATTACTTTAACTGAAACCCCTGTGGTGTCTGCACATTTGACCTCTGTTGAAACATCCAATATGGAGACAAGTCAAATTAAGACCCCTGTGCACACATCTGATGTGGACACAAGTCTCACATCAGGTACTCCAACTACAAAAAATCCACCATCCCCACCTCCAAAGAATACCACACCCCTCTTCACAACAACAACCGCAGTTCCTCCTCCATTACATTCATTCTTCATGGATGATCTAGCCGATTCACCTTCCTCCCATGAAATTGATAAACAAGAGGAAGATTATTTTGAGACAGCCCCAATAAATATCCAAGATGAAGATGATGATGAACCAGACACTAGCCTCGTATCCATGAAACAGTTTCGACAACTCAATGCGAAACTAAATATTCTGATCCAAGCCCAGACCACTTACACTTCAGACAAAGGGTCTGTGGTTACCACTGATGCCTTGGTGAATTCACTTACCTCCTTTGAGGAATCAATCACTGGGAAAGTTCAAAAGAAAATTGATGAAGCGGTAAAACTAGTTGAAAACGATGTCAATCAAATAACAAGAAACGTTTGGAAAAGGTTGATCAGAGATGCAAGGCAGTTGAGAAGATAGTCGAAGAAAAATCCAAACTCATTCAGGATAACCATATTGCAAAACTCAACGATGTAGTTACAAATCTCTGTAGTGCCCATAAAGAAGTAAAAGCCAAGCTTACTTCTCTAACTACTACGGTTGAGAATCTTACAAAACGAAGTGCTGAAGAGTTTGACGTTCAACTCACAAGCCTGCGGACGGATCTCGATGCTGCGAAGAAGACAATTATTGAGTACGAACCGAAGGTGCATGAGTTACACGCATCTAGAGAAGCACAGAAAATAAGTAACCACCAAATGAAGATTCTGGTCTCCCAAACAACAGAATCTATCCGAAAGGATATAGCACCCTTGCTTTCTCTAGTCACTCGGTTACCTGGTGTTATGAAGCCCTCCCTGCTTTCGTCACAAGGGGAGAGGGTTCTCGACCGACCAGAAGACAAACCACCACCACCTTCGTACCAACGGCAACATTTACTACCCTCGCACCACTTACTTCAACCACTACAATCGCACAAACAACAAAACCGTTTTTTGGTTTTACCTCAGCTCCATCATACACAACCATCTCAACAACCACTCCGATCACAACCGGATCCACTTCTAGCCTGATTAAACGATTCACTAGTGGAATCAAGATCGGACAGAGTTCTGCACCGTTTGCCTCATCAACTAAAATTACAAGTTCTCAAGTACCTACTGAGGAAGGTTCTTCGGTTGATAAAGAAAAGCAAATTGCACTGGTGTTATCGAAGTCAGAACAGAAGAAACAAAAATCCGAGGAATACGAGAAGTTGAGGCACTTATATGTGATATCCAGAGATCGGATGGGAAAGCAATAAACTTTGGGTCCAGTCAACAAAATCTGGAATGAAACGATAATGACCCTTTCCTTCCCAGCGATAGAGATGTTTGACAGAGTACCTTTAATGTACTATGAGACTGAGAATTCAACTGAATTGTAATTAGACATTCCATTCAATCCGAAACTGTTTGCTATAAACATCTTTGATCTAGAGTTTGACCCCAAAGAGAAAAGAAAGTTCCAGGAGCAAAAAGCTAGATTTCATGCGAACTTGGCTGCTGATCAAACTCAAGTATGGTCTTCTTCAAAGATTGTTGGAATAGATCGAATTGAAATGGGTGCTCTCTTCGAAGATGTGTATCAAAATTACACCTACCATGTTCGAAGAGGTGAACAAAAAGTTGAAAGCAAGTTTACAGTTGCAGATTTTCCGTTGATGAACCCGAATGACTTCATTGTTTTGGTAGAACGCTTCTACAGCTTAAATCAAACAAAGATATTCAAGCAAGTAGCACTTACTCGAGGTCAAAAGGTTATAGGAAGGTTCTTGGGTGCGTATCTCAGAAATTTCTCAAATTACGATTTTGAGATTGCGAAGTTATTTAATAATACTGTACCTGCTGCCAACAAAGAGCTTGTTGGAATAAGCAAATACAGTGATGAAAAAATTTTGCAAAATCCATGGGGAGTTGTTTACAAGGGGAGATTGACGAAGAAGGGAGCCTTAAAGAAATTGTTCTTTGATATGGACGAAAAGGAAAAGTTTCCAACAACGTTCATTGAAGGAATGATAATAAGGGTTGAAGTGAACAATGAGAATTCGGACGAAGCAAAGAAAGAGGTGGTTGCTCATCTGAAGTGGTGGATTGCAATAAGGAAGGAACTGACCATAGCCTTTCACATGATATAGACTTTGGATACCTAACATCTTCACCACAAAGGGGGAGAATGTTAGGATTCTAATTGTGATGAAATTTGTTATCCGAAGTGCACTTGTTCCTGTCCGAAGTTGAAGAGTATGCGAAGTGAGAGGTTGATACGATGCAGTTAAAGATACGAAGTCTACGTGCTTATCTGAAGAATGTTATGTTTATCTTTACTGTAGATAATGTCTAGGATTTTATACTTATCTGTAACTAACAGGATTACGTGTTTATCCTGTTAGATTTTAGTATTTAAACACTCTCTATCCTAGATGTTTAGTACGTACTTTTACACAGTCGCTTTATTCTTTGTAACGTTCTTAATAGTTGCTCATCATAAATATTTGGAGCACTATCTTTTTACATTGAATATAATCATTCGACTGCTTGAATATTCACATACTTGTGTGCTCGTTGTTTGCATTGATAATTTAGTCTTACATAAACCTATGCTTGCAATTTTCGATCCATTAGGGGTTTAAGATAGGTAAATTAATTTGATTAATTTGTGTTATCTATCTTAGGTTTAATTAATTTAATTAATTGTTAATTAAAAGATAAATTAAATCACCTTGAGATTTAATATTAAATTTTCGAGATTAATATAATAATTTGCGAAAATTAGTAATAAATTAAATCTAAAATATTTTAATAAGACTAAAATATATCTTATATATTTATGATTAAAAGTTAATATTTATATATAAGATTAAAATGGTTAGTCTTACCGTTAGTAGGCCTCATTCACAAAACTATCATATAAAGAAGGTATAAGGCGACTGCCTATAAAATGGTAGTCTAATGGGTGTCTACTCTCACCCACCGCTCTCCTGGTCAGTCGAGTGTCGTTAGCCGAACGGGTTTGATAGAACCGCTAAGCCTCTTAAAAGTATAATGCTATAATTGAAAGTACTAGAACTTTGAACAAAAACCCAATCTAGTTACTTTAGGTCAAAAATGTGAATTGATGCTAATCCATGGAATTGGACATTGCACTTTGTGGAACGTTGGTGGAGCGTGTGTGGTTTACCGGCACGCCAACTGGGGTCAGCAAAGAGTCGCAATGGGTTTCTCGATTTTGCCATTGTTGATGAAGCATGTGTGGTTAACTGGCACGTCAATTAGAGATGGCAATTGACTTCGAGAGTACCAAGCTAATTTGCATGGTTATTCACACCCGGTTTGTGATCCTCGGTATCCCAGTCACAAACAGTGGGGAATTCTCGAGATTGAAACATGTTATTGAACAGTTCAATAAATCTCAAAAGAAACTAGGAATTCCATTATAATTAGATTATGTTTCCGCGGTGGAATTGGCTGAATCATCATTCGCCTACCTTATAAAATTTACAATAAAGATTACGGCATCCCTCTTCGATATTGTAGATTGTTATTGTAGGATCCTAGCCTTATATTTATTCTTGGGTGAATATAAGGATTATTTAATAATGTCTAATTAAAACTACCTTCTTCTTATTCAGATGTCTTCTGACCAATCCGTTCCCCACTCGAACCCCGGTAATGTCACCTCGATTCTGCCATTGTGATCTAAAGTGACGTTGGACGGCACTAACTACAATGACTGGATCCGCAACATCAAAATGGCTCTAAGGTTTGAACACAAAGAGTATGTTCTGGAAACCAAGCTGGTTGAGGTTGACCCAGATACCGCTACTCCCGAGGAACTCGCCTCGTACACTAAACATTCTGATGATGCAACCAAAGTGGCTTGCATCATGATCGCCACTGTGAACCCTGAACTGCAAAGGATTTATGAGGACTACTCGCCTTACGAGATGCACAAAGAGCTCGCGAAAAAGTTCCACAAGCAAGAGCGCATTGAAAGGCGTGAGGTTGTAAAAGCGTTCACTAACGGCAAGCCTAAGGATGGAGAGTCCATCTGCACTCACGTGTAAAGGATGCAAGGTTATGTGGAAAGGTGTAACATCCGTATTTTTACTAGTGTTGATTAGGTATATTTTACGACGTTAAGTTATTAATTATTAAAATTGGTACATCATAAAATGGAGTTTATTATATAATCACATAACTTAATAACAATGCAATAAGATCGTATTACATAGAGACGTTGGGCAAACGGGCAACAAGCTGCGCCGCTAGCTCTTTTTGAATGGCAAAGCTAATACGCTTAAAAACAAAATATAATTGGTTATATTTTCAGATTTATACTAATTCTAAACCATTATATATTTATAGGTTATAATTTTTGTTATTTGATCAATTATTTAGTCATTAAATGTATATATGTATGTTTGGTATGAATAAACTCAATTTAAGATGCAATCCATATGTAAAGGATACGTGTTCATTTTAATAATACGTGTCAGTTATGAGGAGTAAACATATACATTTCAAAATTAGTATAAATAGAGCATTTAACATCATTTTTTTAAGATACAAAATTTATCAAAACGTTTAGAAAGAATGTAGGATATTTTTGGAAAATCACAATCTCAGATATTACAGTTATGATGTTATTATAAAGTTTTTTATCAATTGTTTTAATCGTTGGTGTGATTATAAATTTGAGATGTCAATCTATTTTTTATAATCACACAACATCGTTTATTCTGTTTGTAAACCTATTTTGGAATATGTTATTATGTAACTAAAATATTATTAGTTATATGATAACTTATGTTTATTCGGTCAATAATTAATTTTATATCGGACCAACGATATATATGAAATTATTACTAAAACGGTATTATATAACGGAAAATATTATTAATTATGTTTATTCGATTAGTGATGTTAGACATAATTTTAACCGTTTAGATCAAGGAATTATCATCGGGACTACTAAGGAATTGAAACATACACCTACTGTTTCAGGTGAGTCATGTTGAATTTTTCAAAACTGGGTGCACGTCAAAATTATATTATTTTTTATGATTATACATCTTTGAAAGGTTTGATATCAATGACGTTTTAGACATATCATGTTTTAAAGAATATTATTTGTAACTAATTACTAATGTTTGATTTTATTCAATAATATGCATACTTGGAAAGTTTAAAACAAATTCTTTTATAAAATGTTTTATTTATAAAACAAACGCTTATTCCATTGTGTGCTATTATTGATTAAAATGAATGAAATTATGACTTAAATGTTACAAGGAGATACGTTCGGCAACGCATGGTTACTCTACTGAAAGATTCGGTCGACTCGAAATATCTACATGGGTAGCGCCCATTTGATGTCACGAATGACATCAGAGTTGTAGTTGCGAGCTATGACTCGGGGTGATAGGCATAGAGTCCGGAGGTACCACCGACTCCAGGACCGTACTCCTACCGATCCGGGGGGATGCTGAAATCAGCCCAACGGTCGATGGAATTGCTTTGTGCTTTTTCATTCATACCGGAAAACACGCCAAGGGTTATGGATGTTCTAACGGAAGCTGCAGAGGGTTACAGATTCAACGGAAACAAGTTTATGATTATTGGCAATATAACTGGAACATGAAAATTATTGATACAGAAATGAGTTTTCTTAAACTATAAGAAACACAATATATTTTAATATTACCAAAAATTTAGATTTGATCAAGGATTTTTGAATATTTTATTATTTTGTAAACTCATGAGCTCACCAGGTGTAAAGCCTGGCCCTTTTTTATAAGTCGACGTGTATCCAGGTTCAGGAGCTACTATGGGGACTAGCAAGGGTAAGGATAAGATACCATAGGCCAGATATAGGATTTCTGGAAGGAGGATGCATTTTGGAAGATAGTCTTTTGATGTAATAAAGTAGTGCCCATGTTTGTAGGCTCGTTTAGCCATATGTATTTCGCTTCCAACTTAGTTTACTCTGAAAATGAAATAAAACGTTTAAAGTTTTTAAAATTTCTATTTTCCAAGAAATGAGGGCGTTACAAAAGGCTTAGAAAGCTAGGAATGCCTGTTCATGAGGATTTGGCAGTTGACATTGTGCTGAATTCTCTACCCAGTTCTTATGACCAGTTCACACTGACGTATCATTTGAACAACAGTCAGGTAATTTTGGCTGCGTTACACCGCATGCTTCGTACGGCTCAAGACAGGATGAAAGAGAAAAGTGTACTCCCGATTAACCCGCCTGTCCTGGCTATCGGCTCTGGCAAAGGAAAGAAAAGGAAGGGCCCTCCGAAGCAAAACTGGAGGGAAAAGGTTCATGTCGGGTCATCTAGCAGTGCCCCGAGAGCCAAGTCTTCCGGCATTCCGCACGTCACAAAGCCAAAGGAAGCCGACTGCTTTAATTGCGAAGAAAAGGGTCACTAGAAGAGGAACTGTCCCAGGTACTTGCAGGATATCAAGGATGGCAAAGTGAAGCCATCACAAGCACGTACATATTCTATATCTAATAACTTATTTTCTTCCTGTTCTTGGGTCCTTGATATAGGATGTGGTTTTCATATCTGTTCTGATTTGCAGGGCCTAAAGGAAAGTAGGAAGCTGGAGCACGGTAGATTGAACCTGGTCATGGGAAATAGGCGAATGTCACCTGTTACCAAGATCGGTGTCTATAGACTAGTGCTTAGTAGTGGAGTTAGCTTAGATTTACATAATTGTTGTTATTCGCCTGATATGGCAAAGAACATAATTTCCTTTCATGCATTGTTCAAACAAGGCTTTTACTATGAGTTTAATAAATTGAATGGTTCAATTTCGGTTTTCAAAAATGATGTTTTTATATTTAATGCTTTGCCTTGTGATGGAGTGTATGAATCTATTGTGTGTGTTGACAATTGTGGTAGATGTTTTAACTATTGATTCTTCAAGTGGTGTAGAAAAGACGCCTTTGTGGCACTGTCGCCTTGGTCATATTAATAAGAAACGCATCGCCCAACTCCAAAAGGATGGAGTATTGGAATCATTCGACCTTAAATCGAATGATGTGTGCGAATCTTGTTTACTTGGCAAGATGAAAAAATCACCATTCAAAGGTTCATTTGAAAGAGGTGAAGGTCTGTTGGATACCATACACACTGATGTGTGTGGTCCCTTCAGAACAACCACAAAAGACGGCACGCTGTTCTTTGTGACCTCTAGTGATGATTTTAGTAGATATGGGTATATCTACTTAATCAAGTACAAATCAGATACCTTTGAAAAGTTTAAAGAGTTTCAAAATGAAGTAGAAAATCAACTGGGCAGAAAGATAAAGATGCTTAGATCCGACAGAGGCGGTGAGTATCTTAGTATCGAGTTTCTCGATTATCTTAAGGAATGTGGAATTGTTTCACAGTTGTCACTTCCAAGAACACCACAGCTGAATGGTGTTGCTGAAAGGCGAAACTGGACCTTGTTAGACATGGTTCGTTCCATGATGAATCGAGCTTTGCTTCCAATTCATTTCTGGGGGTATGCCTTAGAGACTGCCGCCCATATCCTTAACCTTGTCCCAACCAAGAAGGTTGTGAAAACACCGCACGAGATGTGGACGGGGAAAGTTCTCTCGTTGGCACACATCAAAGTCTGGGGTTGTGAGGCTTTCGTAAGACGAGAGACTCAAGAAAAACTCGCAGAAAGAAGTGAAAGGTGTTATTTCATCGGATACCCGAAACAGTCATTTGGATACTTGTTCTAGAGACCAAGCGAGGACGTGGTCTTTGTAGCTAGACGAGGAGTCTTTCGAGAGAGAGAACTCATTTCCAAAGAGGACAGTGGGACTACAATCGACCTCGAAGAAATTCGGAGACGCCCGATGAAACAACCTTAGGAGAACCTAGCCACCAACATGAGGAAGAGGTTCATGTTGGACCAACCGACATCTCATTGCCCCTTAGGCGTTCGGGTAGAGTTAGCATGCCACCCGAGTTTTATGGTTTCCATATAAGTACGGATGGCGATACGTTTGTCAGTGATCGTACACTGACAAATTTGGATGAACCAGCTAACTACCGCGAAGCATTGGCTGGCCCCGAGTCTGCCAAATGGAAAGAGGCAATGGACAGCGAGATTAAGTCCATGTATGACAATCAAGTTTGGAACTTGGTTGACAACGTGTCGGGTCGTAAGACAGTCGGGTGCAAGTGGATCTTCAAGAAGAAGACCGACATGGATGGTAAAGTACACACTTATAAAGCTCGGCTGTTTGAGAAGGGATTCACTCAAACCCTGTGGGTTGACTATGATGAAACCTTCTCACCAGTAGCCAAGATTAAGTCAGTTAGGATAATGCTTGCCATAGCTGCTTTTCATGACTATGAAATTTGGCAGATGGATGTCAAAACCGGTTTCCTTAACGGGAAACTGACTGAGGATGTTTACATGAATCAGCCAGAAGGTTTTGTAGACACAAAGCATCCTGATAAAGTGTGTAAGCTTGAAAGATCAATCTACGGATTGAAACAAGCGTCTCGCAGCTGGAATCTTTGTTTCCATGAGAAAGTCAAAGAGTTTGGTTTCTCTAGAAGTGAAGATGAGTCATGTGTATATGGCAAGGCTAGTAGGAGTATAGTCACTTTTCTGGTGCTGTATGTTGATGACATATTGCTCATGGGAAACGACGTTCCGACCTTGCAAGAAGTTAAGGCTTGGCTCGGGAATTGTTTCGCCATGAAAGACCATGGAGAAGCTGCTTATATTCTCGGGATAAGGATACTAAGAGATAGAAAGAGAAAATTAATAGGCCTGAGTCAGTGTACATACTTGGAAAAGGTACTAAAGAGGTTTAGTATGGAAAATTCAAAGAAGGGAGAGCTACCTATCCAAAATAATGTCAAGTTGAGTAAGACTCAAAGCCCAAGTACCGATGAAGAAATTGCTGAGATGAGTCGGGTACCTTATGCTTCGGCAGTAGGCTCGATCATGTACGTTATGACATGTACTCGTCCCGACATATCCTTTGCATTGAGCATGGTTAGTCGGTACCAGGGTAATCCTGGAAGGACACACTGGATTGCGGTTAAGAACATACTCAAGTATCTGCGAAGGACCAAGAATATGGTATTAGTCCTTGGTGACAGTGATGACTTGAAAGTGAGTGGATATACAGATGCCAGCTTCCAGACAGATAGAGACAGTGGTCGGTCCCAGTCGGGCTGGGTATTTCTTTTGAACGGTGGAGCGGTCACTTGGAAAAGTTCCAAGCAAGAAACGGTGGTTGATTCAACGTGTTAATCAGAGCACATTGCAGCGAGTGAAGCGTCTAAAGAAGCGGCTTGGCTGAAGAACTTTATCGGTGACCTTGGAGTTGTCCCGAGCATTCAGGAACCGATGGAACTGTTCTGTGATAATAAAGGAGCGGTCGCTTTGACAAAGGAACCGCGAGATCATGGAAAGTCCATACATATCGACAGAAAGTACCATTACATTCGACATCGCGTAGAAGAAGGTCACTTACTGGTTAAGAGAGTATCATCAGAAGACAATCCTGCAGATCCTTTGACTAAGGCACTGAGCGGGATCAAGCACAATTAGCATGCTCAAAGCATTGGACTGAAGGGTGATATTAGTTTTAGCAATTAGATTGATTTGAAACTTGTAACAGTATAAATATAATTGACTTGGTGATTTTATAATGGATATTTATAAATGAGTATTGTTACTACCTCTGTCAATTGTTTATTATTGTGTTTCAATATTTGCATGTTTAAACTTCCTAAATAATTAGATTATTTAAAGTTCCACAGTCGATCATACTGTTAGGGAGTAAGTATGAACAAAGACTGTCATGAATCGGTTGTAGATTGTCTAAGGAGTTAGACATTGCAGTAAGAGTGCTACAACGTTCATGAGTACTTAGAAAATTAGAGATTTAAGTATTGGATAAACCTGCGCTTAACAGATTGCTTCATGGATTACATCACAAGCAATGTTAAGACGATAATATCCTTTGATCTTTAAGTGGAGAGATATGATCTGTAATTTGCAAGTCAGTTGCTCATTGATAATGCGAAAACGCGCCGGTAACTCGGTGTTATAAAACGCATTGTTGTGAGTACTCTGACTAGTAAAAGGTATAGACATATAAGTCGAAACTTATCCGTCCCCTGACCCGATAAGGAAACAGATATCTGTAGGCCTCTCGATGATTTTGAAGTTGACTGAAAGTGTTGCCCAACCGGGACTGAATTGATGTTTTCAATTAGCAGTCTTAAAGTCATAAGCAAATCAGAAATCGAGAAACAGAGTATCGGACCAAGATTGATTTTAATCTATGTCTTGAGTCTGGAAATATCTTGTTGGACGGAGGATCATCTGATCACTTATCTTTGGATAGAACTGACTAGGTTAGAGTTCAGGAACAGTTTCTAGGAAACTGATATTAATCAGAAGGTAAATGGACAACTAAAGTCATAGACTTATCCAAGTGGAAGACTGTTGGATTTGGTGTCTAAGCCATGACTTATAATTGTATTTATCTTGTTAATTGAAACAAAGTCCATTTGGGTTGCCCTCATAGCTCGAGGATTAGTGTGGAATTCGGTAGAGAGAAAGGTTGATTTATTAATTGTTTAATAAATCAATAGAAATAAATAAATAGTTTATTAATATATTTAAGTGTTAATATATTAATTAGAAACTATAATAATTAATTAGAAATTAATCTGGAATTAATTGGATTTAATCAGTGATTAAATTAATTAATTAAAAGTGCAGGGTCTGGTTTGTATTTATTCAATAGTTGAATAACTGGCAAGCCAGTTGTCAGGGGCCAAAAGTGGCGCCAACTATGGAGGCTCCTCCAGGTTGGCGAAAACCCTAATTAGGGTTTAGGGGATCTGGTCCAAGTGGTCAACAGGCTTGCCCACTTTGGAGGCTCCTCTAGGGTTTCAGCTGTAACCCTAGGAGGCTATAAAAGGAACCCTCTGGTACCCTAAAACCTGCGCCTCCCTCTACTCTCTGGAACTCTGCTGGATTCTCTCCTCCTTGCTTTGGGTGTGACTTTCATTTGAGGCAGGATCTCTTTGCTGCTAGCTTCAAGAACAAGATCAAAATGTTGGTAATTCGTATTTTGATCTTTAGAAATAAATGTTGACCTTAGGTTTCTGTTATATGTTCATAAGATAGAAAAACATAGATCCTTCATTAGGTTGCATGAGAACTTAGGGTTTCTAGTTCAAATTTTGTGCAAAACCTTACACTAATATGTCACCTCCTGACTTTGGCTGTCAATCTTGGATGACTTCCTCCATGTCCATGCTGAAGACGTAACTTCTTATCCGAACGAGGTTTGACCTTCCTCGGTCCGAATGATTAACAACCTTCGGTTCTCAGCACTAGACATGGCTCCGGATCTGGACAAGGCAAGTCTGCCTTAGTCCTGCTGATCTTCAAGCCTTCGGTTCAACCTTTTGCAGATCTTCTGAATGATCACCTCCTTCCTAGTTCTGATCTGCCATGGTTGTTTCACCGGAATGAAAGGACTCTCACTTAACGAAGGTCTGGAGACTTGTCTGAGATGTATACCTTGACAGCACTGGCTTCGTCTCGCCTCTGTCTTCTGGTTGTTTCAGACAACTGTTCCTCTCTGGTTCTTGGGTCTTTCTCCGGTTCGGATTAGGCTCCACATTATCCCAACACTTAAAATTCCTGTATATGTCTTCCAAAGATAGTGTCGGGTAAAATAAGGCAGGAGAGCAGCAGGGTAGCGAGTGACTAGCATCCGTCTCCATCATGCGCCGCAACTTGGTTGGGTCCTAGCCTCCTTAAGACAATCAAGGGAGCAAAATAGTGAGAGGAATAAAGATAGTAATCCATCAACCTATCATGTCTCGGGAAGTATATATGCATCAGTGCATACATCGGCTCCAAACTCAGCACATGTGAATCTCCAAAGTAAGAGTATACGAAGTGGCAGCGTGAAACCAATACCCATTCAAATATACAGCAAGTGAGGGCGAAGTATGTGACTGAGTGTGGCGCAGGACCGACCAGAGTAGGGATGGAATAGGGTCACATAAACTCCCAATATATTTGGAATATAGGATAGGGGTATCGCAATTGATGGGTCGCCCGTGAAGCACAAGGGAATGCCCAAGTACATAAAATCTAGACCCTGGGTATCGATTAGAAGTTCCCTAAACCACGATCAAAACCACGGGGAGGTGATAGAGACCCATCGATCAACATGATGAAAATGTTGAGCCAAGGCTCAACTAACTGCAAGAAAGGTGAGCTAACTATATAAACAAAAGTATAGAGTGTTGGAGAAGTGAGACCCGAAGTGTGTGTCGCATAGCTGCACCAGTGGCTGAAGTCGGTTAAAGGCTAATCGGAAGAAAAAAGGTGAAAGACTCTATCGTCTCCAATCAACTGTGCCTCACCTAGCTCTATGCTCTATCCAAATGAAGCTTGAAATCTAAATGTCTTCAAAGATTTTGAAAGGTGATATACCAAGGTATCTAAAAATTTTGGAGTTTTGGGTTATCCTAATCGACCACATCGCCATATAAATGATGACATTCAACAATTTCGCTTCCACTAAGATCTTTTAAGATTTTGTCTGGACAGAATTAACTGATCAATTGAGTTTGGTGAAAAGTCAAGGCATCCAATCCAAGTTTTGACTTTATTCCACACCTTAAGTACAATAGGGCAATGAAGGATAAGATACAGGCTATCCTCAATAGCGGAATCGCAGCCATGGTAGATGTCAGAAATGTTGGTTAATCCTCTGCGAGCGAGGGCGGATGTAGTAGGGATCTTGTCCAGACATGCCCTTCAGACAAAGGTATCAACTTTAATGGAAATTTAGTTATTCCACGAGAATCGGTTATCGGAGATGTTGCAATAATTGGTATCAATGATTTTGCCTAAAAGATTTGACTGAAAATACATTGGAAGTGTCCTGATCCATATAATTTTATCTGAACCATAGGAGAGTTTGACCCTAGAAAAAACCATGTGTAGATAGTTAAGTTCCAAGACCTCAACGAGTTGGACAGGTCTTTTCCAAGACCAATTCCAAAGATAAGGTTCCGGGTTATCATATATAATTTGATTAACCAGTTAAGATTTACCTTTCCCATTTGCTAAGAAAGATGGGATTAGAGAACAAAGGAGTGTCCCCTATCCAAAAATAAGTTTAGAATTTTGTGTTGGCGTTGTTTGAAACTTTAGACGGATGAGTGTTGGAAGATTAAAGCCTAATGCAGAAAGGTCTTCGGATATACCAACAATCCCTTTCCACGTCCCAAAATGGTAGTTTCAAGGGTGATATATTGGGCGAAATTTGGTTGTAGAATGAAGGGATAATATGATATCCGACTAGAGCCTTTTCCTTGCATTTTAGTCTCAACCATCATTTGGCAATATGAGCTATATTTTTAACCCTCAAGTTGCAATTAAGTTGGTACGTAGTACTTGGAAATTGGAAACTATAGTTTTTATTTGTGTAAAATTGTTCAATAAAAATAATTGTAAACTTTTGAAATATGTAAAATTACATAAATGTCAAGAGGATAAAAGCTCATAAAATCTAAAATATCTCAAAAGACACTTGAAATGGCTTTTAGGGAAGGAGTTCTTTGTGAAAAAAGGTTTAACCTCTTACTCCCGATCAAGTCCTTTTCTTAAATTCGATTTTTTTATTATACTTAAAATCTAAAAACTCTTAAGCTCATCGTCAAACATACTCGATATATAAAGCTTGAATACTAAAATAAACAGGTTGTACTCATCTTTCAATATATTTTTGTTTTCAATTCATAAGAAAAATCAACATTTTTATAAGTAATTATAAACTGTAGTATTAAAATAATGATAATTAGTTTTTTTTAGAACGGCGGATATATCATAAATAAAAAACTAGTGAGACGCTAGAGAAGTACAAGAAAAACAAGAATTACAATAAGTAGCAACTAGGATTGCAAGTCCAATCATTCCAACTAACCGAGACACTATCTCTAAGTGTAAACCAATTGAAAGTAATAACTTGAATCTCATCCGTTATTCTTTCCACGTTGGGGTTAATCTTTTTAAAGATCTTGTCATTTCTAGCTTTCCATATAGACCACACCGCAACATACAATATACCGAACTTTAAATTCTTGAATTTCCTTGTAACCCCACTGTCACTTAATAAATTTGAGAAGGCACCTAAACAATCCGGATGGTGAACTAAAGCAGTAAACCACCTAGACAACCACATCCATAAATCACGAGCAAACTCACAATTGAAGAACAGGTGGTCAAGGCTTTCAAAGTCTGAATTGCAATTTTGACATGGTAATTATAGGAAGTAAACACTCGTTTAATGTAAAAGTAACAAGTGATATAAAACAACTTTTGTATGACAAGTCGAAACAGTTGAATGAAACTTGGTTAACCCAACACTTTTGTCCTTTTTGGGTAACTTAAAAAATGGTTAATATTGTAAATTTGACTTGGAGATAATATTTTCATAATAGCAAGCTAATGTATTTTATAAAAGCAACTTATGAGTTATTATTAATTTGAATACACTCCGAGTAGTTTTAAACATATTTAAATTGTTCCATTTTTACGAAGCTTCTTAATTTAACCAATTCTCGATAGCAGTTCCAGAGATTTTCTTCGGTTCTTCTTTCGAAAAGCGAATAACATGTTAGTAGTGGTGTTACATAACGCTCTTTTCATACATCTTCTTTCACTTTGTCTTAGGGAGTGTTTGGGATTGCTTATTTAACTCCATAAGCACTTTTTGAAATAAGTGCTTATCTGCTTATCCGGTGTCAAAATGGAATTTTATAAAAAAATGTTTGGATTAGATTATCCTGTACCAAAACGCAATAAGCAGATAAGTTGTTTTTCAGTATTTGGCAAATTTTGCTTATATGTGTAAAATGACTAAAAAGGACATATTACATATTATTGATTATTTTTGAAATTGTAATATAATTTATCTTTTTTCATATATAGTATATTTTTTTATGATTAGAAAATTAATATCAATAACACTATAAATATTTAATGATAAAAAATAAAGTCAAATACAATAACATTTTCCAAATTTATCGTTTTAAAGAAATGGTATCATTGACATCAAAGAAAATATCTTTAACAAAAAATATATATCAATAACATTAAAAAATATGTTTATTTTGATCTACTCAAATCCCGTGCAATTGTATCTTTTATTGCGTTCATGTATAGATCGTCAGCCTTACGACGTGAACTTGTGTCTTCGCTTGCTTCATTATTGCTACCACGTACTTGAGTATCAACATCAACTGCAGGATTGTAAGATTCTCGTTGTGCCTTATCAAATGCCTCATCAAAACTACCGTGTTTCCTGATATAATTGTGAATCGCCATTGATGCTAGCACAATATTTACTTGTGTCTCGTAGGAGTAATTTACATGCATATCTTTTAATATTGCCCATCTAGCCTTCCATACTCCAAAACTTCGTTCAATAACATTTCTCAGTGACGAGTGGTAATAGTTGAATGTCTCTTTCACTCCACTAGGAGCACGTATAGCAGCAGTTTTTCCACGACGAAAATCAGGTATGTGATAACGAATGTCTTTTCCTTTGTATGGAGAAAGATAACCTCTAGTATTTGGATATCCAGCATCAACAACATAATATTTATCTGTCATAAAAATAAATCAAACTATTTCATTCGTATAAAAAAGTAATACAAAATTAAAAGTTTCTATTAGTAAAATACTAACCGCCGCTTGGATGTGGAAAATTAAGTTCAGGTCTACGTAAGGCTTCATTGAATATTCGTGTATCATGTGCGGTTCCCTCCCATCCATCCCAGACAAATGTAAAGCACATGTTAAAGTCACAAGCCGCCATAATATTTTGAGTCGTGTATCCTTTTCTACTTATGTATTTTGCTTGCTCATTCTCTCGTATTGATGCCTTTACGTGTGTCCCATCGATAGCACCAATACAATCCTGCATATATAAAGAGAGAAACATGATTGATTAACCTATTCAAGTATTATCATAAAATATAAAGAAAATATAGGAAGTACCTTGAACATTGGAAAATAGCGAGGGTTATTCATAATATGTTCAGATACATCTTCATTATATGTTGCATTTGGCCTTATAAAGTCCCCACTTAACTTAAGCACAGCTTTCAATACCGTATGGAAATACCTATGAATAATTTCTCCAGAATGATTAAAAGTTTCTTGAACCAACCTATTTCCACACCCATGTGCTAAAGTCATCAAAAAAATCCCAACAGACTCCTCAATACAAATATTACGTGTTGCCTTTAAACCGTAACGTGTAGCAAGATCTGAACATAACATCTTGAAAACTGAGATATGTAGTCTGAAAACTTCATAGCAACGTTTGGGATGACCATTGAGTATTTCATTAATAAATATGTTTCCGGTGCTAGAAGATGTATGACAAGGCACTTTTTTGTTTTTTGATTTATGACTTATGATTATCCCTTCGATTGTTAATCCACATAATATTAGCCATTCTTTCTCCTCCACCAACCAATTTTCTTCATTATCATCATACAAATCAGAGTCGTCACTATCCATCCTAATGAAAATTCAAACATTAAACATGGAAAAAAATATAAAATGCAATATGTAACCTCAATAAATGTTTTAAAAAAGTGATAAATGGTCTTAAACATGATACATAACGTCAAACAAAAATAAACAATGTCAAAGTAGGAAACATATAATCAAAAACTGTTTCATAATAAGAAAATGGGAATAATATGAATCATTCATCCATAAGTAACTGAAGAAACGCCATCTTTGCCACGTCACTCACTGGAACCATAAAATTCTCTCGAACATGTTTTTTTAGGAAGATGCGTAGCGCCTTGCTATACATGATAGAACCTTCTTGAAAATCTGGAAAACGTGTCACAATGTCCATGCATTCTTGTGTCGTTGGTGACGAATTACTATGTTGAATAGTCTCTTTGCTTCTTGATGCTAGTGCCTCCAAGACTGTATCAAGTTTATCCTCATATGAAGTTACCAACGATTTTCTCTTACTTGAACTAGTAGTGGTAGTATGCTTGGAGTTCCTTTTCTTATTAGAACTAATTTGAGGGAAAAGTGGTTCATCATTATCCAATAAAGTAACATCATCATCATATTCTTTCCCTCCGATATCTTTTACATCTTGAGCGTCAGTTGGATTACTATCATTTTGAAATTCAGAAGGAGCCCTAGTCTTATCTCCAACCACAACGGAATCCCGAAATAAAGGGTCATAGTACTTCTGATATATGTACAAATTCATGTCCCTAAATTTGGCAAGTTCTTTATCTCCCTGTGTGGTAATTACCCTTTATAAGCTCCCATCACTTAGAAATCATAAAAATCAATGGAATAACTGAATAGATTTAAAAATAACAAGCATTACCTTTATTTTTTCATCCCACCACTCATCTGGCGCATCGATTGTATTTCTCACAGGATCCCATCCAATTCCAAATTCAGCCCTCATCAAACGGTCATACAACTTCCATTCTTTCTTCATAGTGTCCCATTTGTTTTTAAGTTGTTTTTTATCAAAAGATTTTCCTGTTTTTTCCTTAATTTTCTTCTCTATATTGGACCATCTGACCTTATTGAAGTGGCTACCAGGTCTATTCCCATTTGCTAGCTCAATAGTACACAATTTAAGAAACTCCATAAAAGTATTGTGATCCCAAATAGTTTTTAGCTTATTCTTTTTAGACGTATCGGTAGCAACAATATTAGGATCGGCATTATCCGTCATTGGCAGGGTCAGTCCGTTAATTGTGAAGGGTTTCTATGCAAACAATGAACACAAAAATTCCTAAGGTTCACATGCAACCCTAATATGATCTATGTTTTCTTCTATGAAGATTAGAACTAAAAACCTAAAGGATACAATTCAATTCTAAAGATGAATTAAGAAAAACCAACCTTTGATCTTATGATCCTTCAAGCAAGCAGCAAAGAGATCCTGCCTCAAATGCAAGTCACACCCAAGCAAGGAGAAGACAATCCAGCAGAGTAGAGGAGAGAGACAGATGGCATGAATTTGGTGGTGCCAGGGGGTTCCTTATATAGCCTCCACAGGCTACACCTAAAACCCTAAGGAGCCTCCCAAGTGGGCAAGCCTGCAAGTCACTTGGACCAGGCTTCTAAAACCCTAGAAGGGTTTTTCGCCAAACCCTAGAGAGGACTCCAGGGTGGCACTACTTTTGGCCCCTGGCTTATCTCTTGTCAGTTATTCAACAATTGAATAATTACAAGTCAGCCCCTGCACTTTAATTAATTAATTTAATCACTAAATTAAATCCAATTAATTCTGGATTAAATCTCAATTAATTAATATAGTTTCTAATTAATATATTAACACTTAAATATATTAATAAGCCATCTATATATATTCTATTGATTTATTAAACCCTTAATAAATCAATATTTCTCTCTACTAAACTGTACATCAATTCCCCAGCTATGAGGGCAACCCAAATAGACTTTGCTTTTATTCATTAGATAAATACAATTATAAGTCATGGCTTAGACACCTAATCCAACAAATTGAAGGCTCTCTGCGAAAAGTAAAAAAAATCGACTTCTAATTATAGTTTTTAATATAATACTTATATTTTAGCTAGTTTAGTTCAATAAGTCATCTTTCTTTTATATATATATATATATATATATATATATATATATATATATATATATATATATATATATATATATATATATCGTGATATTAGAAAGATGGGTAAACAAGCAAAGCCTATTTCAACACCTACTCCAACAGTTAACACACAAACACACAAACAGTAAAAGATATGACAATTTTACTCTTTTGGTTTCTTTCTTTTTCATATGCAAATTGTGTGGTGAATAAGGCATCAACGTTTCTTTCTTTTTCATATATAAATTGTGTGGTGAATAAGGCATCAACATGCACTCAACAAGAAAATGCAGTAATAAGATATAATAATATTCTATCGTACCCCTCCCCACCAAACCTACTGTGAGCATTGTGTACATATTCCACAAGTTTGACAGGTGAATAGAAAGCTCAAGACTTGTTACATTTGCCTAAAAAATGAGACCAACTCGTTACCCTTTTTTTCTCTATCCCTCCTAACCTCATTTTTTGTCAATCCCTCCTAACCTGAAACATTACTATCATTTGTCATGGACGACCAATGTTCTCCTCACTCTCACTCCACCACCACCACCTCCAATATCGATGCAACTGGCCACCGGAGACAAGGAGGAGGGGTTGTCCTCGGAGTCAGGTCCGTCGTTGCCGGTGATGGTGCTAAATCCAAGCTCATGTCACTATCTAAAATTCTTATCTCAAGGTCTACCTGCATCAAAAACATCCATCACGGTCTCAACTCTCCCTACTTTCTCGAATCCCATATCCTCCTGAATAACAAGATGGTAAGTGTTCATGAAGGTAAGAACATCATCGTTGGTAAATTTTTCTCTTTTTTTCTTAATGTCGTGCTCTATGAATATCTCTGTACATCTACACTTATATCTATTTATCTTATAAGCTTGCATGCCTAAAACATTAACATGTTTCAGAATTAGATGATTGGGAGAGTTGAAACTATAATAAAATATTTTAGATGACCAGAAGAGAAGAACATGTAATACGAACTTACAAGGTGGTGATGGAGAGAAGAAGTCGATGCTCAGGAGGATTGAAGAAGAACGTAGGGTTGAGGATGAACGTTGAATAAGGATGGAGCCAATAACGATGGTGGCGTATAAAAATATCACAGCAGCACATGAGAATTTTGTTAGGTTTAAGGGCATAAAAGTCCATTTCTGTTCCAGTTTTAATCGGAGGTTTTGATAAGTCACAACAAACTAACTTATCAAAATTTGCGTATTTTCTTTCTCCCACCGTCATAAGCTGCGTTTCAAATTATTATCCAAACACTCTTAATTTTGCTTTTCACGGTTCTCCACTGGAATAAGGAGAAAAGCCAAAAAAATAAGCAATCCCAAACACCCCCTTATTTTTCCAACAACCGATTCTTATCTTCGTGTACTAATGGTGCAGTCGATATCTTTAGGACTTTTATTTTCCCCAAAAAGAAATAATATTTTTTATGAACCGAGAAAATACATGATCTTTATCCTTCTCTCTTTTTGTTTATAACTAGATTGAGCCCGTGCGAAGCACGGGCTGGATTGAAACCTGATACGCATGTTAACAGAAGCACCTGAAGTACTAAACGGAATAGGTATTAATTTGGTAATGGTTAGAGCAGCTTTGGAACTGAAACCTGATACGTATGTTTGTTATTCTATTAATTCTTTGGACGGTGTAAGTTTTTTTTTAGTGGTATCTTTTATACAATGCTAGATATTTGATAAAAAGGCATGCACGAAATAAGATACTTTAATATCGATACGTTCATAGATTTCATTCAAAACCTAGGTATTAAGCCAAAAATAATTAATTTCTGATATGATTACAATAAAAGAATTGCTGAACAAATAAAAGAATTTAAAAGTTTGTCAAACTCAATCTTGTTTATTAAGTTGTACTCTTTGCAAGAGCTATTTTATGTATTATTGGAAAAAACAAAAAAACAATTGGAAATAAGTAAAACTAAAAAAGTAGAAAAACAATTGGAATAAAGCAATCTCGAAAACTGCCAACCCAATCTCGCTCATTTAGTTGTACTCTTCACAATACATATTTTATGGATTATTGGAAGAAGCAAAAAAACAATTGGAAATAAGTAAAAGTAAAACAAACCAGGGCAGATAACAACAAATGGCAAAACTTGATTGGAAATAAATACCCACCCCACTTAAAAACCAGAAACCTCCCTATCCGCCAAAACCTTCTAGAAAACCCCTTGCAATTTATCTATATAGTAATAAGAAATAATATCTTATTAGCGTACTTCAATCGAAGGTAAGAGAGCATAAGTCTTATGCAAAAACAAGAAAACTGTGTATCTCCTAGAATAATATCTAATAGAAAATTTTAAAAAAGAAAAAACAATAATGCAAGCGGCAAGAATTGAACATTGGTGGATTGGAAACAAGGGAGGCGCTCTCGCCAAAGCAAATGATTTAATTTTGTTTAACTAAAAAACACAATTTGTATAACATAATAAGAGGTTTGCATGGTGTGGTGTGGTACGGTTTAGAGACAAAACCGCAGACCGCACCGCATATAAGGTTTGAGAATTTTTGAAACAAGATCGCACCGCAAAGGTTCTAAACCACGTTATGTGGTTTAGTACGGGCGGTTTTGCGGTTTTAATACGGTATCTCCATTGTGTATATATATATATAGATGTAGGTTCAAATACATTTTCCAAATATTGTGTGATTGTAGGACTAATTCTGAAACAATCATTTGATAAGGGCAATTTGGGAATCACACAATACGGTAACGAGCATGCTCTAAATCTGCAGAATTCAGAAATTTCTACTCACATCTGGGAAATCAGCAAGATTGAAGGGACATGGGAGGTCGTCGGAATCGAAGCGACAAAGCAAGGTCGACGAAATGGATCTGGATCTCGAACGGCTATCGGTCGAAGCTTTGTAGAATCAGCCGTCGGGATGGACGAAATTCGCGAGGAACCGGAAGTAAAAGGTGGTGTTGATCGTGTTTTTGACGGTCCGGCGTTCGACAGATCCACCGACCCGATCGACGACGGACTTACGCTGTTCTGTTAACGACGATCTTCTTCAAATTAACACCGATCGGACAGAAGGTGTGGTGGTCGAAGTTGATTCTTGAAGAATGGAATGAAGAACTGATCAAAGGAACACCGTCGTCAACCTTCCGTAAAAAAATTGATCTCTGCTCAAAGGCATTCTCAGAGAATGAGGCATGAGTATAACAGTTACAGGGCATGTGTATCACATTTTTCAAAGGCAATGCATTCTCATAGAATGGAGCATGTGTATAACAGTTTTTTGAGAATGAGACATTCTCAGAGAATGGGGCATTCTCAGATGGGGCATTCTCATAGAATGGAGCATGTGTATAACAGTTTTTTGAGAATGAGACATTCTCAGAGAATGGGGCATTCTCAGAGAATAGGGCATTCTCAGAGAATGTGAAGTTCGTATTCCCTTTTCTCCTTTTTCCCGTTTTTGTGTTTTAGTCACTTTATCTTAGCGTTTGCATTCTCGGAGAATGAGCGTGTAAAATTCATTCTTGAAGAATGGTTTTCTGGGTTAGAAATTTTGCCACATGTAAAAATCATTCTTGAAGAATGACATTCTACTTTATTAATGGGTTTTCTGTACGTTATGGTCTACATTATTTTGGTTTTAACCATTCTCAGAGAATGGTTTTGACAATCCTACTATCCATTCTCTGATAATTGACTTTGAAAACTCTTACGTAACTATTTTTTTTCCGAGAATGCAACTTTATTTCTCCGAGAAGACATATGTATTATTTGATTGTTGATAGTGTTAATTGAAACGATCATATCGTGTCCGTGATTTTAGCATGCGAATCGTACATTCCGTTCTTATGGGTTTTGGGGGATTTTTTACTTTTTTACCCTTAATCGTGTATTATCATTTAAAAACACGCGAATTATTTGATTTTAATTACAAGAATACCCTTTCTTTACAGCCATTGATTTTGTTGATCTAACGGTCCACGTTCAGTCCTACAATCACACTATATATATATATATATATATATATATATATATATATAGTACGGTGCGGTTTGAACCGCGATTTCGTATGTAAAAACCGCAAATCGCACCACATAATGCGGTTTACAAAAATTACAAACCACAAACCGCACCGCGGAGTTCAAAAACCGCATTATGCGGTGCGGTGTGATGCGGTGTGGACGGTTTGTCGGTTTGTACGGTTTATGCGGTTTGGTGCACACCCCTATATATATATATATATATATATATATATATATATATATATATATATATATATATATATATATATATATATATATATATATATATATATATATATATATATATATATATATATATATATATATATATATATTAAAATTTTACAAGGTAAATGAGTTAAAAATCGATCTTAAATTGTTCAGAGGCATATACGATTGCATTTCCTGCACAATCTTAAGGTGGGCCTTGGTCCAATCGTAGTATATGAGTGATCTGATTACAAACTAGATAATGATACATGGAATACTTTTTTTTATATGTATTCATATCTATTATTTGAGTTGGATCTGAATATCAAATTACTTTTTCTGAATTTTGTTTTTGGATTTTTGGTCAGGTTTATGTTAAAGTTGAATAAGGTTTTTGGTTTGAATGATCTAAATAATATTTAATATCCGAAATTTATTATGATTTTGTATTAATTTTTATTGAAGACAATTTAGTAACTTTTGATATTTTGTTCCATTCTGTAGTGTTACAAAACACTAGACAAACTATTTTTGCAGTGTTGTCCAATTCTGTCCAATCTTATTAATGTTCGGTTTAATTATGTCTTGTTTAATAACAAATGCTACATTAGTGATATATTTTGATCCAAATCAGCCAATTTATATGTAAGTATGTCTTAAGACACATCTAGTTTTATGTGATGTTAATTCATGAAATATTTTTTGAACTTTAAAATAATGTTTTCGTGTAAATCTCTCCTTTATTTATTTTTTATTTTTTTTAAACTTGAACGACATGATTAAGCGTGCGACATTTGCATCCAGATTTATACATGCTTATCGAGATCATTGGTCCTCGAGTACAATCAAAAGGAGTGTGTTAATAAGTAAGTCCTAATATATTTGATCTTATATTGAATTATTTAACTTATAATTTGTTAGGTGAATGTGAATATTTTGAAGATTTATTCAAAGGTTGGTGAATGGTTGGTAGCCTAATAAGTTTGGTAGCCTCATTCCAAGTTCTTCATTTCACATTAACTTCTTACATGTATAAATAGGTCATTAGTTGAAGAACAACATGCACCACAACACACAATACATGTAAAGGATTGAGTGTGTATCTCTTGTAATCTCCTCAGTCAAATAAAATCTAGTTGTTGCCCGTGGATGTAGGATTGACACCGAATCCGAACCACGTAAAATCCTTGTGTTATCTTTTGCTTTATTTTCGTGAGTTTGTGTGTGTGTGATAGTGTGTTTCCGCTGCGTGTACCCGGTCCGGTTCCTAACAACTGGTATCAGAGCTTCGGGTTTTGGAGGAGGTCTCGGTTTTAGAAATTAGAGTATGCTCTGTGGTTGCAGTTTTGTCTGATCTTCCACATCAGAAACTAATTTCTATTAATCGTATTAAAGGTGTCTTGGTACTTTGAAGGGTACTGTTCTGTCACACAAAAATACTATAAAATATTTGTCTCTTGTTTGTCGTAATGGCTGAAGACAAGGTTGTAATCGAGAAGTTCAACGGTTCTGACTTTAGCTGGTGGAAAATGCAATTAGAAGCATTGCTATGTCAGAAAGATTTGGACGTGGTACTTGGAGACAAACCGGAGAAAATGGAAAAAGCTGCTGAAGATGCGTGGAACTCAAAGGACAAGAAAGCTAAGGCGGTTATTACATTGTCGTTGGAAAGGAGCGTCGCTTTCAACATCATGAAGGAAACTACGGCGCGTGGTATGATGGATGCTCTGACGAACATGTATGAGAAACCGTCGGCGGCTAACAAGGTGTTCTTGATGAGGGAATTGTTCACGACAAGGATGAATGAAGACAGTTCAGTTATGATTCACATTAACAATCTAAATTCAATTCTGTCCAGATTGTCATCTGTGGGAATTAAATTTGATAACGAGACTCAAGCTTCACTGCTACTAGCTTCACTACCTGATAGCTGGTCTGGAACAGTAACCGCTGTTACAAGTTCAGTGGGGACCCGTGGTATGACTTTTGAAGGGGTTAGAGATTTGGTTCTTGGCGAGGATGTCAGACGCAAGAATCAAGGTGGATCTTCTTCTTCTGAGTTATTAAATATAGGAAGAGGTAGAGGGAATAGCAGGAATAATGGGAGCAGTGGGAGCCGAGGAAGAAGTTCTTCTAGAACTAGGAAGAATGTGAAGTGCTGGAACTGCCAAGAGGTGGGACATGTTAAGAGTCAATGTCCAAAGAAAGAATTGAACATTGCTGGTGCTGAGGGTGTGTCTGAGGATGATGCACTTATACTAAGTATGGAAAGTTCTGTAGACTCTTGGGTCATGGATTCAGGGGCTTCGTTTCACGCCATGGACAACGGAGAAACGATGGTGAATCTAAAAGAAGGAGATTTTGGGAAGGTACGGTTAGCAAATGACGAGATGCTTCAAGTAACGGGCATGGGAGATATTGATCTGGTTACTTCATTGGGAACTATATGGAACCTGAAGAATGTTAGGGTGATTCCGGAGCTGAAGAAGAAATTGATTTCTGTTGGTCAGCTGGATAAACAAGGACTGGAAGTAAGGTTTGGTGGTGGTAAATGGTGGGTGGTCAATGGAAATTCGGTGATTGCTCAAGGTATGAAGCGTAGGTCATTATATATGGTTGAGGTACCTGCTGAGGGAAGTATGACCGTCCCCGTTAAGCATGACAAAATCTGGTTCGCTAAATCTAGTGCTAAGAGAGTTCATTTTGCAAACATGAATTCTGGAGCCAAGGGGATGTTAGCTGAACGAGTCGGAAAGTCTAAACCATTCAGGGGATTTTGTGACAGTGGGAGCACGGGGTGTGTTCCGGGTACAGTTACAAAGAGCCGTTGGGTTTTGAAGACTAAGACTGAAAAATTCTCTCCTGTTGGAAGTTTGCAAAGTTTGGAGAGTGTTAGTGGTCCTCGGTGTATCTCTGGATCCGGTGGAGTGTCCAAACCGGTTGAGACAGGGGATGAGTCGGTGGTGGGATTAGCCACGGCTGAGTTGGAGCTAGTGGGAGCTTCAACTGGCCCTTCTAGTACTTGAAGATGAGGGGCGGCTACAACTAAGGGAATTTGACTGGGTCTTAGCTTGTTCTTGGGAACTGGAAGCTTGGAAGACTTGTTATGTTAGGAGATTAATGAGAGATGTTCAAAATCTTCAAGTGGGAGATTGTTAGGTGAATGTGAATATTTTGAAGATTTATTCAAAGGTTGGTGAATGGTTGGTAGCCTAATAAGTTTGGTAGCCTCATTCCAAGTTCTTCATTTCACATTAACTTCTTACATGTATAAATAGGTCATTAGTTGAAGAACAACATGCACCACAACACACAATACATGTAAAGGATTGAGTGTGTATCTCTTGTAATCTCCTCAGTCAAATAAAATCTAGTTGTTGCCCGTGGATGTAGGATTGACACCGAATCCGAACCACGTAAAATCCTTGTGTTATCTTTTGCTTTATTTTCGTGAGTTTGTGTGTGTGTGATAGTGTGTTTCCGCTGCGTGTACCCGGTCCGGTTCCTAACATAATTTTCTTATATAGTCTACAAAAATATATTTGTATAGAATAATAGTCAACCGCAAAATTGAATCATATGAGATTTAGATATTGAAATCTTCTTTTGAAATGCTTAATAATTAAGCAATCTACAAAAGACAATATTTGATACCTGTTATAGGTCAAAAACAAAATTACAGGAAGAAAAAAAAATAAGCATATAACCTTTTAAGAATATCTCAATAAATCATAAAATCTAAAAACAAAATTACAGGAAGAAAAAAAAAATAAGCATATAACCTTTTAAGAATATCTCAATAAATCATAAAATCTAAGAATGTTAATGAGTTGGGTTTGGGTTTAGATTGTTTATCAAACGGATTGAACAACGCAACCCAACTCATTTGATAAATGGGTTAAGATTATCTAATATATTTAATAAATGGAGTGGGATTGGGTTGATATATTTATTTCAAACATGTAAATAAAACAAAGAGTGAATTACAGTTTTGGTCCTTGTAGTTTACATTAAATTACAGTTGTAGTCCTATCTTTTAAAATCTTGCACTGATGGTCTTTATGGTTTCTAAATCTTTTACTTTTGGTTTCTGTGGTTTCCAAATCTTTCAGTTTTGGTCGTCCTTATCGTTTGTGTAAACCATAAGGACCAAAAGTGAAAGATTTGGAAATCATAAAGACTAAAAGTGAATGACTTGGGAACCATAGAGACTATCGGTGCAAGATTTTTAAAACTAGGACGAAAACTATAATTTGGTGTAAACCACAGGGACCAAAATTTGAATTTACTTTAAAACAAAAAAATTGCTTTTAACTAAATAACAAACAAATTCCAATAATTTTTTTATGGATATATTCAGTAAAATCTTTATATTTTGATTATTAATTCGATTAAACCCTAATTGTTCTTTTTTTATTCAATTAAGCTGAATATTTTGTTGAATGTTTAAGATTTTGGATATTAGCTGCTTATGTCGTTTTTATATTTTTACAACTGATGAGTATAGGGTCAAAATGTAAGGACTCGGTTGAATAAGAACTGAAAAATCAACTCTAAATTGTTAAAATTGTCAAAATGTAAGGACTTTAATGAATATTTCATTTTCATATATAACTAAAATTGTAAACATTTAACAAAATGTTGGGCTTAATTGAATAAAAAACAATTAAGGCTTAATCGAATATGAAGTCAAAATATAAGAACTTTCTAAATATATCACATTTTTAAAACTTTTTCAAATTACATCAAAAATACAAATCCCCTCAAATGTTGATAATTAGATAAATGTGTTGTCACTTGCACATATTAGATACAAAATAATACACTCTTATAAACATCAAGTATAATTAAAAAATTGCATTACATTCAGAATAACATAAAGCCTTATACTTATAATTGAAACAACATCTATCTCAGTCTTAAGGTTCTTAATCGAAAGAAACTTAATAAAAGCTTGAATCTCTAAACAAATATCAATATAGCTAAAAAACAACAAAATAAAGTTTTTATTTAGATGGATTGGTTGGTTGAAAACATGTCAAAAACTTCAACTCATGGAAACTCATTTAATTAAATATGTTAAGAGGATTCAAGATGTTTAATTAACAATGTTAAAAATCTCAACTTTAACTTGTTATAGAAAATTGGGTTCGAATCATATTGACAGCCTAAATCACTTATAAAAAAAATTGTCTCTCACAAAAATATTTATTACTACTATTATATTATCACCACACCTTGATCTGAAAAGTCAAATCCATAATTGCAAATCCAAGATCAAGGCAGCATTAGAGAAAATGAATGGGGGATATTACCATTTAATGTATAGTGTGGGAATAGATCGTCATGATAATACTTGCACAAATTATAGACTTGAAACCCGCCTTCCACTACTCGACTTCTGTTTAAATATATATACATGTCAATCAAAGTACTTGTACTTATAATAACCATCCTTCTACTTCTCGTCCTTCAATTCAAAGTACTTGTAGTTTGGCTTGCTAGTCTTTTATACATTACACACATAAAGTTTTGGGTTTCAATGCTTAAAACCAATCATCACTTATAAAGTTGAAAATAAACCAACACCAATAGTTATCCAAACTGCGTTCATTCTAACTATATTCTGGAGATATTTTGTCACAAAGTAATATACCATGATCGCTACATATATCTCTAATAAATCGATTTAATCCATCTCAATCGAACAACCATTGATATTTGAATGTGTCCAATATGTGTGTTTGTGTATATGCATATATGGATCCTTACAGTAAGGTGAGTCGATGCTTGCATATTTATATGTTGTTGATAATTTTTTTAACAAAAACTCAACAAATGGATCAACTATTTCAACAAATCGAAGAACAATTGTTGCGTTTTATACGAGCTCACGGTTAACGACTTAGTGGTCGATGCTTACCATAAAGTTTTGACCATTAAAGAAACGTCATACATGTATCTGTGCGCTCGAAGACATCCTTTACACAACCGGCATCGGATGTTTGTGAAAACACGGCTCTGTCTAGACATTGCCTCACTTTTTACTACCTTCAGCTGAATTGTGTAAGGTTGATGAAGACGAAGACATTCTTCTTTAGGGTTTAGAGGGATCTAACAAACGAATACAAGTTTTTGGAAGTGTTTCGATTAACGTCTTCATTCATATTCCACAGACACTAATGAATACGACACGGAGATGAGTTGGAGTCTACGTGGACTCACCGTCCACGTCATCATGCCACATACACTATTTGACTAGCTGAACCCTTAAAATCTGTAATATGTGGTGTAATTGACATGTTTTTATACAAATTGAATGACTAATTGCGTAAAAAAATAACTTCAATGATCAAATCGGGTAAAATTGGTAACTTTGATGTGTTACAATGACAATAACCCTAAATAATTGACAAGTTTAATTTTCTTCAATAACAACACATAAAAATATATTTATTGAAAAAACTTAAAATATAATTATAGATCTTCTATTGAATTCTGAAGCTCTTATAAACGGAAACAACGTCCAACCGCATCACCGGCATACCTCCACGGCCACCACTGGTTGTAATGAAAACAAAAATAATAAACAAATCAATAAACTTTGAAAATTACTTCTATATCATTCCAAAACTCAAAATTACGTGTACATCCTTCTAAAACAATGAAATTCACGTTTATATCCAAAATTATATTTTAATTAAAATTAATTTAATTTAATATTAAAAAACTGATTTAAAATAAAAAAATTACGTTAATTTACCTAAATAGCCTTATGATAATCAAAAAGACTTAAAAGATATTCTTCTCCAAATCGTAATCGTTGCTGTGTGAGTTTCTCTCTCTCAACCTTTTTCACCCATTCCATACCATTTTCATCTCTCTCAAGAACATCTTTTTATCTTCCATAGCTGATCAAAGCACAACCTTGGAAATGTTGTATCACCCTTCAGCAGCGGTTACCACACCACCGCCTACAGAGATGAGCTTATGTCGGGTGGGAAACGGAGCTAACGTGCTTCTTGAACCGGAAGGGGTCAAAGGACAATCGATGAACATACTGTCTTCAAAGGGGTTGTCCCAGAGTCGAAATGGTTGCTGGGGAGCTCATATTGATGAGAAACACAGAGTATGTCTTGACATGTTTAACGAGGAAATTGAAGCTACAGGTACCGAGCATATGGTAAGATACGGAGCTAGCGAGCATATGAGTTCCCCAGATCCTTCTTTGTCATCTGTAAGAACATTTATATTATTTTTCATATTAAGTCCTTAATGGGAACTGAACTATTTTGAAGTACTTAATGGGAACTGAACTATTAAGTCCTTCTTTGTCATCTGTAAGAACCTTTCTGTCTAATAATCTTTTCTTTTGATCTAGACTATTTCTTACTATGTTCCTTCAGATATCTTGTGCAGATAATCAAATTCATGTTCTAAAAATGTCATCAATGGATATTTTGAAGTCGATTTCTGGGAATAAGGTTAATTTTTATTTCTTTCATGTAAGAAATTTAATTGGTATCATAATTCATTTCTGTCTCTGTATTTTCAGCTTATTTCTTCAATCCTAAATATGCTTAACGGGTCAAGTAATGATTTTGCAAGTTGAGGTCTGAGAAAGAAACCATCAACCAAGTGATTTTGCAAGTTGTTGAGGTATACGAATCTACTTTTCCTTAATATCCTCTTTGTTTTCTTCATTTGACAAAATTAATACCTAGTTTATTTAAGTAAATTAACATGATATTTTGTATTTTAGATCAATTTTCTAATACAAAATTATGTTAATCCTAATTAAAATAATAATATGGATACATACGTGAGTTATATTGTTTTAGAAAGATATACACATAGTTTTGAATTTTATAAGAATATAGAAGTAATATTTAAAGTTTATAACGACAGAAATTTTGCCTTTTATATTTAACTGTATTTGGTAACAAGTATTTCGGATTTAGAAAATATACTATGATAAGACACTAAGGATTAATTAAAGAATATATTTTACCTCATTAGGAAAGGGAGTAGGCCCATAATATAAAAGCATTCCATGTTTCCATCATAATCATTCACAAATTATTGAACGTTATATTTACACGCTAGTCGGAAGAAAGGCCCCATTTGAAATTGAACTCTTGAGCCCAAAGCTTCATTAGATCATGCGGCCATGGCGAAATGCGTTTTCTACTCAACGTGTGTCACTCTCCTCTCTTATTAAAACAGGGACGGTGACCGATAAATTAATCGATTCATGACTCTTAAAACGAGTCTCTTTTGTCCTCTTTCTTTGCCTCTTCAGACCCTCTTCAGCCGGCCAATTCACACCTAACTATCATCAGTCTCTGAAATTCTTCAAAAATCCCCCACCATCTCATCATATTTATTGAATTGCTTGTGACATTGATCTGATTGAATATTTGCCTCGCCGCCCACCGACAACGCTTGACTCTCAGGTGAATTGTTTAAATTACACTCGTTTTTTCCGATTTGGGTTGATCTAATTTTCTTTTCGATTTTGTGGGTTTAATCCCTAATCTGGTTACGGTTATTGGGTTTTGATTAGAATTCGATTTGAATCTGGGTTTTGATTTATTCAACCAAATGGTCTGTATCCATAGCTCAATTCCGGTTAGCCACCACATGAACATGGCTAGCCAATCACAAAAATCATCAAAACGGACACCCATTTCAACATGTGAACAATCTCCATCAGCTTTGATTGACTTGATCATTTTAATTGCTGTAATCGGTGCTTGTGGGTTCCTGATTTATCCCTATGCAAAACTTTTATTCTCTGGAACCCTTGAATTTCTTGAATCAATTACGATGGTGGTGAAAGACGAGGCTTTAGAAGCTCCCTTAATTTATGGGTGTTTAGTACTCAGTATTTTCGGTGCATCAATGGCGGTTTTAGCCATTACTCTATGCACATCATCTCAGAAATGCGGCAAACCAGGTTGCCGTGGGCTCCACAAGCCGGCCGAATTTGATATCCAGCTCGAAACAGACAACAGTTTGACCAATTCAAGCTCCTCTAATGGCGGTAGTAATTTGGGGGAAATTGGATTGAAGAAGGGACTGTTTGAATTGCGAAGGGATTACCATAAGGAATTAGAGGCCGAACTCAAGAAGATGGCACCCATTAATGGACGAGCGGTTCTTGTTTTTCGAGCAAGGTGTGGTTGTTCCGTTGGTAGAATGGAAGTTCTTGGCCCAAAGAAGAACACCAAAAAGATTAAAAAGTAGGCAAGTGATTATTCCTTACGTATAGAACATGATTGAAATAAGTTGTTCGGATTTTTAAATGACACATATACAATCTTTGGTATATACTTTGTGATGAGATTTTGGTATAAAGTTTTATGCTTTGATGTTCTTATCATGTGTGGTTTGGTATTAATTTGGTATTATCCGTAGAAACTTTTGCTTTGTGGTTGATAAGGTTTTGGTTAGTGGACAGATGACAATCTCGCCCATCCCAAATGACATGGATGGATTGAGATGTTTACATAATATTAGATTGGTGCTTTTTTCCTTTTATTCGATTGAGTTAGCATCTTATTGGTTAATATTTTAAGGGATATCCATTAAAATGATCATTTTTAACAAAAACAATCTATATTTTTATAAAGGGATGTGCCAAAAAAACTCAATGATGTGACATGTGTATGTGGAAGTCAACCTACACAACACATACATCCACACACATAATGTGATTTTATTTAAGAGGACCCTTTTATAAATTTGAAAACTAACACACTTGTTCCAAATATGGCATTTCGGACCCAACAAAGAGGGTCAAGCCCATTTTTGTGGTCCCCTCATGTATAAATGGGACCCACCTCATACCGGAATGGCCCTCTAGAAAAATCTGAAAAATTGGAACTCAAGCATTGACAGTTTTTCCGAAGAAAGGCATGGATTCCACCAACCAGGTTACTTTTATATGTTTATCTACTAAGATTTTAAGATAAAATGTGTAAATTACGTATCTAAAATGCGAAGAACATCTCCTAAATACGAAGAGCAGGTCTAGAACACATTGTCTATGGATGTGTGAATTTCATTTTTATTGTATTTTTTTTGTTAGATTAGTCACTAGGCGTCTTTGTAACTTGTCTGTAGCCTAAACAACAAAAGAAAAACACTGCCTAAACAACATAAGAAAAACACTAAGGAATGCCAAGTTTTATCCAGGATGACACAATCTGTTTCGAAATGCGAAGAACTGTCCGAAATGGATTTTCAATTTATTTAAAAAAGCACTTCATTAACAGTAGTACAGTGTTGTATTGTTATTTTTAATAAGTAACGGTGATTCGCATAACGCCAAATTTGCCAAATTGGTCTGAAATGCAAAGCAATAGTTTTAATTAGTACGAAAGTGTCCTAATTTTGTGTGTGTTGCTTAAAAAGGTAAATTTAAAAGATGAGGATATAATGAGACACCGACAAGAATTTTCAGAATTATAATTGTTTAAGGTAAGCCCAAATTTATAAATACTTTTATTATATATTTTATTATGCTAAGAGTATGCATTTTTATTTGTAGAGATAAGCACTAGATGTGTCAATAGAAAAAAAAACAGCATCCACCAAAGTCAAAGGTGAAAGTAAGAAGGAAATCAAAAGCTTAAACTGAAAGCAGATAGAACTCATAAATATAGGAGCGAATCAAGCTTGACAAAGGTATTATTTTAGACTAGTAGTGTATTTGGATGTCAATAATGTTAACTTGTTTTTTTAACCATTTCATTGTTTTAAAATTTTGTAAGTTTTTTATCACATTCTTCAACATCAACCAATTGATTATGAAGTGGTACGCATTGAGGTTAAACAACGAGGTATTGCTGATAGGAATGTGTTAGAAATTATTAATAATTTTCGTCGTATACAATAACATTTGTTAGAATTGGGGATCCCATTACTACCTTCAAAAGCCTGGGAATGTAGAAAGTTAGCTATTTATAATATGCACATGTTTGTGATTACAATGTCTGAATATATACAATAGTTTCTCAACTTACATAGGGCGAGTACAATAATTGAGGAGTGAGTTGTATTACACTGTTATTACATTCATTACAAACTTAATTTCCAAGCCACATATTTGAAAACCGTAAATGATACATTGTTTGTTCGCAGTTAATAAAATTATATCTAATTCTTACAACATATATAAAAGATTATGTTATGCTACAAGTCTGGTAAACTCCACTGCCGTACATCAAATCTATTTTTCTACCTCTTTTAATTTTTTTTTCTAGTATCTTTAACCCATTCACACTTTTATTTCAACTCTGCACAGAGAATGTCTAAACATCTATAAAGTATCCAACTCTTTTTTCGAGTCCCCTTAGTTGTCTTATTCAGCGACTATCATCGGTTAGTAAGTAGTGGTTCTTCACTAGAAAAATCTGGATGATGTCGGCGGACCTGAGAAATTGGATTAATATCGAAACAAATATAACAACCCTCATATTCACCATGTCAAAAACCATTTTCAGGTGAACTCATTTTTAAGTAAATAATAGACTAATAGGAAGACAACACTTTATATAGTGTTCAACTAATATGGTACTTTGTAAATTGAATATGGTACATTGTGAATTAAAGGTGGAAGGTTATAAATTAAAGGTGGTATGCAATAAATTGAATGTGGTAAGTGGTAAATAAAAATCGGTGTGTTAATTAGATTTTCTACAATTTCTCTCATATATATATATATATATATATATATATATATATATGTGTGTGTGTGTGTGTGTGTGTGTGTGTGTGTGTGTGTGTGTATATATATATATATATATATATATATATATATATATATATATATATATATATATATATATATATATATATATGGGGTTAAATGTGGTAAGTGGTAAATAAAAGTAGAAGGTTTTGATTCAAATTTATCCAAATTAATAATGATCTTTCAACTACTATTCTTTCTAAACTCGCCTACCCACTTAAACAGAGCAAATATTTGTTAGTTTTATTCATTGTGTCTAGGAGAAACATAGAAAGTCATGACCAAATATATTAAAACGAATTACTAAAGTTTGTCATTTTTTAAAATAAAAACTAATAGAATCGAAGTAAAAGAAGCATATACAAATTACTTAATCAATGTTCAAACAAGTTTTTCACAAATGCTTTGGATAGAATTTTTCCATCGAATGACTAAACGTTTTAAGTTATATTATTGAAAAATATATTGTTTCTTTACTTACCCAATAAAGTTTAATTGATTTTTGCAATAAAAGAAAGGGCAAAATACAAAAAAAAAAAAAAAAAAAAAAAAAAAAAAAAAAAAAACCAACCATTTACAAATGTTATGTAGAAAAACCCTTCATTAATTATTTTGTTCAAAAAACACAATCGTTAATTTTTTACCTTTCAAATTTACCCTTTTTCCAGTTTTGAAAGGAATTAACCGGTAACATTCAGTACGTGGCATTTTATTTATTTTTTTTTCAGAATACGTGGAAAAAGTTTTGTGATTACAGGTTGAAAGGAATTAACCAGTAATGAAGAACGATATGAAATGGAGGATTCCATTGCGGGCAAAAATGTTGTTCGGTTGTGTTATTGCAAAAGGAAAGGCATTCCTTCAAATCCCGTACTTTTGATTCTCAGCACCACCCCTGTTTTCCATTCCTGCTTGAGATAAATTTACTAATATACCCATCAGATTACTTTCGTTCCACAAAATCGGCTTTTACGATCAGGGGTTGTCATCAAAGCCGTGAAAGCGCTCTTCGATCTAATAATTCTGAATTGCAACTACAAATCCATAGTCCATTGAACGCTGAATTTTGCTGTGAAGTTTCAGTATCTCTATCAAATCTGATGAAAGCTTCATCCTCAAACTTATTAATTAAGAGATACATTCTTCAACTTTATCTGTTTGAATCAAATCTCAAGTCCATCTATCAGCGTTTCAATTATCTCTTCAGCATATTTGTGCTTTGAAATGCATATTAATCGTTTGATGAAATGCCTCTATGAGTTTTTTTTTAATTGAAATAAACTTGTTCGATTTTTAAATGAGTATTTGGCATATGTGTAACAATGATATGTGTTCTATGCTTATACTACACAAAAGAAGGTAGTTGCATCAAGTTTGATATAGGCTTTACGTATGCGTTTGTTTGTAAAAGTTTATTCAGTCTTAGTAGAGAGGCGTATTATGTATGTGAAAACAAATTGGCTAATAAAGTGTTTACGTGGGATACAAATGCTTGTTTTGTAGATAATGGCATTGTCACTGGATTACATTCTGTAATGATGATTGTTTTGGTAACCAAGGTTCTCAGAAATGGTGTCTTTAGCATTGTAGTTTGTATGCAATGGTGTTTTTAGCGAGTTGTTTGGGTTTTCAAGGCAACCATCTCCTTTATGCTTTTTGTAGTTTTTTAGCAACCAACTATTACAGAACTCACTTTTTTTAGCAACCAACTATTATATAACTCAGTTTTTTAGCAACAAAGCTCCAGAAACGATCCTTGTAAAAATTGATAACAGCCCTTGTAAAAATCGATTACAGATACAATTTTTTTTACCTGCATTCATGTTGGTTTTGGCAACCTGGTTTCGATTTTTCTGGTTTACCAACCAACTTTATCCGATTTATGAAAAAAGAAATTCCAGATACAATTATTTATAAGTGCATTCTTGTTGATTTTGGTAACCTGATTTAATAAAAATATTGTTTTTTGGCAACCAAATTTTCCATTTTTCTGGTTTTTAGCAATCAACTATTATATAAATCGGTTTTTTAGCAAATTACTTTTCCATTTTTCTGGTTTTTAGCATGCAACTTATACAAATATTGGTGTTTTAGCAACCAAGTTCCATAAATGGTTTGTAATGCAGGGCTTTTTCTATCAAAACTGTGGGGCCTTTTTTGTAGGTCGTTATTTCAGCATCGTAGTTTGTTATTTCTTGTTATTTCAAGCAACGCAACCTGCAATTTACAGAAAAGGCTGTATTAATACAGTAATTAACAGAAATTGATGTTTAAAGTCCAAGTTTTATAAGAAAATGCCTTCTAATACAGAAATTGACATTTAAAATCGGAGGACAGAAAAGCCCTTCTAATACAATTCTAATACAATTTCTGTAACATGTTGCTTATCACAGACGTGAAAGTTGATGTCAACCGCTTGCTGGGTTGTTGGAATGTCGAACTTGCTCAATTCCCTGGCTTGTCAGCTGGATTCTCGAACTGGAAGTATTTGTCCGACAATTGCTGGAATGTTGGATGGGATGGATCCGCAATTCGATAGCCTTGTGGATCGTTTTCTTCCTTGCCGTTCTACTCCAGAACTGTGAATCAATTGATTGCCAATTCGTGATGTTATTGCATCGTCTTACTGCAATTAACCCTACTAACATATTAAAATTTATTTAAGTTATTTTCCACGTATCACACTTAATTGTTGTGGCCAGATCAATTTTTGTGAGACACGTATAATAAAATTTAATTGTGAATGCCACATAATTCATACGACCAGTTAATGAAGGTTAAAAGGTAAATTTTGGTTTAAAGTAAAGGATAAAAAATTAATGGTTGTGTTTTTGTAAACCAAATAATTAATGAAGGGTTTTTCTGCATAATGCTTTATAAAAGGTTGGGCTTATTTGTATTTTGCCCTAAAAGGAATTATACAATTTACCTTTTTCATTCCATAATTTGACTTAAAACTGAAATTGTATTTTTTGCTTAAAACTACATGGTTTTTAAAAGGTTCTACACATAAGTTTATATACATAACAGCCACATATTCACTTTATATATATATATATATATATATATATATATATATATATATATATATATATATATATATATATTCGTCAACTTCTATTACTTTTTTGCACTTCATCAACTATTCAATTCATATTGTCTTTATTTTAACCTAAATTTTGTTACATCTTATATATATATATATATATATATATATATATATATATATATATATATATATATATATATAGAGAGAGAGAGAGAGTAACGTTCAAATGAGAACCAATATTTTCAGTAGAACTAGGGAACCAGTTCTTGACCACTAGATAAAAAAAAATAGAAGGCCAAGATGATATATGGCAGTTTTGTAATTACTATTTTTTTCAATTGTACATTTGACATTTTAAAAAAGCAATCAAGGGTAATATAGGTATAGAAATACTGACGGATCCTAGTAAATAGGAAATACCCCAAAAATCAGCAAATCAATTTTGTTATTCTCTCTAACCATTGAAAATTCCGATCAGTTTTCTCTTTTGCTCCTTATTTCCGTCGCTACAACCTTCCCTCTACTAGGGTTCATCTTAAAGACGAAGACCGTTGATCGGAGGAGGGCGACGTCGGACGACATCTCGTTATCAGTACATCTTCTCCTTCTTTCTCGCCACATTCTCTCCAACTTAGGTGTAATTTTAGATGCTTTGATTGCCCTTAGCCCATACGCACAACCGCCATCCCCAACACCTCAAAAACAACCCACAATCGCACCTACAATACCCTACCACTAGAAGCACCGCCGTTTCACACCATCCTTCCTTACCACCTCCGCTGAGCTCACCTGAATCCCAAAAACTCACCGTACTAGCATCTTTGTTCCTCCCGTGAATATCGACAGATGCAGATCTGAAAAATCGCCTACCAGCATCGCCGTTCTTCAACCTTACCGCTAGCCACAACACCCGATCGTCCTGGTCGACGAGTTGCTACAAATGGTAATCAGTAATCGCCCCCCAAATTTGAGGTTCTACACAAATCCAAGGATTATGCATCTTACTACCGGACCTGAAACCAGACAGCTCCAATTGTGAAGCATCGCACAACACCGACGCTCTTACAGTTGAAAGCTAATCTGTTTTCTGGGGTTTTTAAGTTGTTTTGAACTGAAATTTAGGTTCCAAGGTCTTAATGTGAAGGTAATCTAGGATCGTAACACAAAATGTGCACTAAAGAAAGCAGAGGTTTGCCAAAAACTCGACTTTTTTTTCAAATATTGGTTTTTTTATGATTGTAAATAATTACTCAAATTTGTTTTCAGGAAGAAAGAATCAAAGTCCAATTAAAAGCCGCAAGGTACTCAAAAGAACTAACAGAGGTCCATGATTCATGGCTTCCACCTTGGTTAGCAGTTCATTTAGTTCAATGTCAGGTATATTTATGCAAGAAATAACAATGTACTTTCATTGATTAGTTGATTATAGCATTCTACTTTCATTTCTTCCTATTACATCATTTCACTTTGAAAAATCTACCCAATTATAGCAATGTCATTCAAATGCATAACAATTAGATTTTAATTTTCAAAGTACTATTGAAAGTATAATGCTGTAATAGAAAGAAATGTATGTAAGATCGGCTCTTGATGTCACTTTTCAAAAGGTTTTTTTTAGTAATTATGATGTAATTAGTATGTGGACATATGCATAAATGTATGTGTATATACATACTAATATGTATGTGAATATACGTATGTGCATATATGCATATACGTATGTGCATATACGGATAAACGTATGTGATTATTTGTATATGTATTTGCATATGTACATATGCGTATGTGATTATGTGTGTATATGTATGTGCGTATGTGCATATATGTATGTGTATATGTGCATTTGTTCATATACGTATATGTGCATATGTGCATATATGTATATGCATTTTTGCATATGTGATTGTACAAACGTACATATCTACATATATGTATGAATATATACATTTTTGTACATATGTCAATGTATGTATGTATATATGTGCATTTTGTGTGTCTACGTATGCTCACATGTACATACGTAAGTATGTGGGCATATAGATGCATTTTTATGAAACTTTTTCAACATGTATTTTTATTAAAGTTTTTGTAGATTTTGAAGACTTTGCCGAGTAATTCGAAGAAATGAAGATAAACCGAAGACTACATGACAATTAAGGATGACCAAATGAAGATATTTTCGATATTGTGTTGTATTGCTTTGTTTTCTAGTTTATGGTTATATCGGATAAAATGAACGTATGTTACTGTTGGATTAGGTGTCTAAGCCATGACTAATAATTTATACTTACCTAATTAATAGAAGCAAAGTCCATTTGGGTTGCCCTCATAGCTGGAGATTTGGTAGAAAGTTCGGTAGAGAGAGAGGTTGGTTTATTATGGGATTAATAAATCAATAGAAATAAAAGATATGGTTTGTTAATATATTAAAGTAATAATATATTAATTAGAAACTATATTGATTGATTAATAATTAATCAGAAATTAATTGGATTAATTTCTGTGGCATTAATTAGATTAATCAGGAGGTCAGGGATTAAAGTCGTACAAATTCAATAGTTGAATTGCGGCGCGCGGCGCGCCAATGTAAAGGCCGCGACGCGCGTACATATTCGTACGAATTCAATAGTTGAATTGCGGCGCGCGGCGCGCAAACGAACTGGCCGCGGCGCGCGTACAGATAATCCGGAAAATGGGCTGCGGCTAGGGTTTCTAGCTTTGCCACTTGGTTCCCTATAAATAGGGAACCCTAGACCTCATTATCATGTGCTCATTTCTATTATTCTCTCTGGAATTTTCGGTCCCTTCCTCTGGCTCCCTGGGTGTGATCTCATTTGAGGCAGGACACTTGTGCTGCTTAGCTTCAAGATTAAGACTAAATGTTAGTTTTTCTGATTTATTCTTTTAGTTATTTTTGTTTGGCCATTAGGAATTAGTTACATGTTCAAAGTAAGAAAACATAGATCTTTTCTAGGTTGCATGTGAACTTAGGTTATTTAGTTCATGGTTGCGGAAAACCTTTCAATTTTTATGTTGTTTTTTTTAATAAAATGGTCTTATTTATGCTTCGTGTTCGAATATTTTTGTTAATTTTATTTCTTTTTATACTTTATGGTTGTATGACATCCGAACATTATGAAATATGGATATTTTTGTGTTTTTTATGAAAAATTATCGAATGTGCACATATGCATCTTTGGATATAATTCAAAAACTTAAATATGCATATATGCATTCTGGTAAAAAATTGTCATATCAGAAATCTGATTATAAAAAACAAATCCAAAATGCAGTTTTTTTTAAATTAAAATTCTGATTTTTTTTAATATTTCGAAATATTTTGAAATTTCCTTCTTTTTAAATTCAAATTTTTGATTTTTAGTAGCCTTAATTTTAGGAGATGGTTATTGTTGTTGCCAAAAATAAAAGAATTCAGAATTAAATGAGATTTATTAAATGACCATCATGACCTTTTATGATTCAACCAATCAGAAAGAGTTCTCTATTCTCGTGAAAAAAAATTCTCATTTGATCCTGACCCTATATATATATATATATATATATATATATATATATAGAGAGAGAGAGAGAGAGAGAGTTAATATTAAATACATTTGGTAATTATTGTATGATTGTGAGACTAATTGTAGACCATTAGATTGAAAAAAACGTGTGGCTTTGATGATAGTGGCAATTCTGTAAATAAAATGAAAGAACATTTAATTCACTGATTAAAAATGGGAGAATAATGGTATAAACGACAATTAGTTATGCCTATAAATTAGGAACGGATTATGTTAAAAATAAAAAGGCTACTATTACGCAAACACGATCAGTTACGTAAAAAAACAACATTACAATTAATTGAAGTTAGGATTACACGACAGTATACATTCATTTACGTAACTTTACGTAACTTACTCTCATTCTCAAAGAATGGGTACAAAAAGAGATGCACACATTCTTAAAAAAACCATACGTGAAGTACGACTCTCATTCTCAAATAATAGGTATACAAATAATAACTCTCATTCTCAAAGAATAACGATTTTATTTTGCTTTCTGTAAAAAATTATAAAAAAGGGATTAACTTGAACCATTCTCGGAGAATGAACTTGAACCATTCTAATAAATAGCTTTACAGTAAAAGAAACAACAATGTGCATTCTTGGAGAATGGCTTTACAGCAAAGAAAACATATTTTATAAAACAACATATTCTTGAAGAATGGCTTTACAGTAAAGAAACAACATATGCATTCTAGGAGAATGAAACAAGAAGAATTGTTTTTACAGTAAAACAAGAAGAATAATTTTACAGTAAAGAAACAAACATATGCATTCTTGGAGAATGAAACAAGAAAAATTAACATACAATTCTCAAAGAATGCCTATAAAAAGAAAACAGACTTGTCGCTTAATTTCAAAGCTCAATAGTTCATTCTCTAATAATGACTATAAAAAAACAGACTTATATAAAACGCTCACGAGTTTATTCATAGGAATCGGGGCGATTGTATACCGAAGAGATGAAGGCGAATCGCAAAAACGCAGACCCAAAATCAACAACAAAAAGTGGTGTTATTCCTGCTTCAACGCTAATCAATTTCTAATCAAATGCGGTGCTTGGGGCCGGCGCCTAGGCGGTGGTGGTCGGCGGCGGTGGAGTTGGTCTTTGTGGGTCACAATTGATGTGGAACGAGGCAGAAGAACCTGGGCGGTGGTGGTAGACGGCGGTGGAGCCGGTTTCTGTTGTGTCAAAAAGACCACCGCCGGCAGCGGTGGTGGATTTCGGCGACAACGTCGGGTGCAGGTGGTCGGGGATGGTATAAGGCATCGATCGGTGATGCTAATTAGGGCTTGATAAATGTTCCCGTATAAGAAGGGAAGAAGAGGAGAGAGAGAAAGAGATACATTTACAATCATACCCTTTATAAATGAGTAGACCACAATTGGTCTTACAATCACACAATATTTAGAAAATGTATTTGAACCTACATATATATATATATATATATATATATATATATATATATATATATATATATATATATATATATATATATATATATATATATATATATATATATATATATATATATATATATATATATATATATATATATATATATATATATATATATATATATATATATATATATATATATACTAGTTGTAAAACCCGTGTATTACACGGAATGATACAAAAAAATTATTAATTAAGAATATCTAAACATTAATAAATTTACATAAGAAATTTGTTTGTGTATCGTGACATCTTGCTTTTGATTTTTACTATTACGACTTTATATTTTGATAAATATAATTGATTATGAGAATGTAACCGGTACTAAAATCAAATTCACTATTATGATTGGAATCGTTCTTCAAAATATTATGACGTCAATTGTCCCTCTATTGTCTCCCAAATCATTATACACATTAAAAAATAATATGATATTAAAAAAAATTAATTTTGAAATTGAATGATAACAATTAGTTTTGAAATTGAATGATAATTAAACCGATCATTAAAGATTTAGAAACGTTTCAAACCAATTAGTTTTTTTAAGAAATTTAGAATTATGAGAAAATGACATGTGGCAAAATGAATGTGGTGATGACATGTGGCTTTGAGTTACTTATTTATTAGGATAGCATATATATATATATATATATATATATATATATATATATATATATATATATATATATATATATATATATATATATATATATATATATATATATATATATATATATATATATATATATATATATATATATATATAGAGAGAGAGAGAGAGAGTGACAGAGAGAGATAGAGAGAGAAAGAGAGATAGGATTAGGATCATTTATATATTAGTAATTATTGGGTAACCTTGAAACTTAATTTCAACCAAGCATTTTAAAAATCTGGATAAGGACATTATTGTAATTGAATAATTATCAATTAATTATGTTGTAAATTAATCCCTTAATTTTAGGTTACTGATCCCACTAATTTAGGTAACTACTATATATTTTATTTATCACATCTTCATCATTCCTGTGCATCACGATTTCTGCCCATCCCGACTCCTACGCCACCACAAAACCCTATGGCCGGCCATCATCATCTCAGTCATCGCAAAACACAGCAGGAAACCATCATCTTCAACGTTCTCGCCATTATCATCTTGAAACTTCTCTCCACAGGATCCTTCTTATTCAGCAAAAAAACGCAGGAAAAACCACATTATACGATCAAGAATCATCATCACAACCATATTCTCGCCACCTGTAATTGATTCCTAACCTAAGCCACCTCGATATGCCACCACCTGATTTACGCGTTTGTAACATCAAGATAAGAAGAACTCAGTTTTGATGATCATCCTCACAACAATCATCTTCTCGCACAAACTTTTATTCTTCTCTTATTTCTTCATCATCACACAAAATAATTATCATCTTACACATACTACATCACCAACGATTCACCATCAAAGGGTGTCTGTTGTATCTTCTGAAGAACTCATTCTGTTAACAATGTTTTTTCTGTTAAGAACTCATTCTCTTAAGAATTCATTATGTTAAGAATGTTTTTTCTATTAACAATGTGATCTTAAGATAATTTCATTTTTGCACTTGTATTTTTACATTTATTCTTACAAGAATGACAATTGTAACTTCTATTTTTATATTATTTGCATATCTGTTACAAAATGGGTTTTTTGTAATAGTATATTCTGTTAAGAACTCATTCTGATAATAATAAATATTCTGTCAAAATTGTAATATCAATGATGTAATCTCAAATATGTTACGAAAATGAAATCTTATCATAATGAAATTGTATCTTACGAGAATGACATCTTATCAAAATGAAATTATATTTTACCAAAATAAAATCTTTTCGTTTTTTCAATTTTACCAGAATGAAAACGTATTTTATGCTGTTGAAATTGATAACAGAGGTGAGAGGGAAAATAGACGCACCACTATCCCAAAAATCACGAACTTTCCTTTTTTTTTTAGATTGACAAAATGTTTATTATGCCCTTACAGCCGTTTTTTTAATAATTTAATTAATTATATTGTATTTTATTTACAATTCTAACCTCTCAATCATAACCATCAATTTTTTTGATCTGACGGCTAGGATCTGGTCTTAAGATAACACAATAATTATCATTCTTAAGATAACTTAGCCCTATATATATATATATATATATATATATATATATATATATATATATATATATATATATATATATATATATATATATATATATATATATATATAGGGCTAAGTTATAATAAGAATGACAATTGTTGTGTTACCTTGTAACCAAATCCTGGCCATCAAATTTCATTCTCGTAACAATGAAGAAACTGAAAATTGTTCATTCTTAAAAGAATGAACTAAATTTTGTACATCAAAACAACAAGAATGTAATGAATTGTTTCAATTATGACAAAATTACTGAAAAATTTACATCACAACAATAAAAATCTACAAAAATTGTAACAATTCTGGAAAGAATGAAAATATTTTACATAAAACTACAATATTCTAAATGAACAGATAAGTCATTCTTAAAAGAATGTGTTTTAAATGAGTGGTCCATATTGAGTTTCAAGTTTACACAAACTTGTCAGGATATATTTGATAATGGCCCTATACATTCTTGAATTATCATTACGGAGGGTAAATTCCTGATGTTCGGTCTTCGTATTGGCATGGAAGATCATTTTGGACCCGCACGATGCATGTGTTTCACAATGAAATGGGTCGTGGAAACTATCGCATGCCACAACAACTCAACACAAAGTGGATGGATTTAAAATGAAATATGATAATGATCAATAACATTTATGACAACATCCACATGTCCGAATAATGATGAAACTAGTATTTTTAGGCGGCTAAAGAGCAATACAAATTCCAAAGTGACCGGGGGACTTTGCACATGAAGCTGCTTGGAATGTTGTAATGACCCAAAAAAAAGTTAATTAAATATCAGATTACATTTTATTAATTTATAAAACCATATCCGAGTAAAATAAATTTTTAACAATAAACAAAGTGCGAAAGTCCCAACCCATGTTACAAAAATCATAATGTCATAAGTAAAAATATGTACTAGGGAATGTGAACGATGTCTATAGTCACACCGGATTCTTACCCTTGTCTACCCCGGAGGTTCATGAAAAATGTTTATAAACAATTGTAAGCAAAGTTTAGTGAGCACACTACAACTACACGGTCTGATGCCTAATGTCTGATGTCTAATGTTTATAAACAATTGTAAGCAAAGTTTATAAAACACATAATATGAACACTTAACAAATAAGAGCCCTAATGTCTGATGCCCTCTTGCTCCCACATTCCGGGAACAAGAGTTATAAAGTTTGGTACCCCTTCACTCTTCCTTCCGAGAACAATAGTCACAAAGTCTGATACATATTTATGAGCGTACACCACATAACACATAATGTCACGTATAGAGTAGCGAAACTCACATGATAGAAAAATTTATGAACCAAACAACTGAGCAATACAACTGGTGTGAGCTAGGATGAAGTTCTACCGCTGATCTACCTACATACATTTCCAAAAGTCACTACCTAGATCACACTTCAACTTGTCACTTAATAGTACTTATATAATATTTACTTTTAGCTTTACTTTTGGTATAACAATCTGTTTATGGACTGAGATGCCTCCCTTATATCCATAATTTTAATAATATTATTACATATTATTAAAATACATTTTTAGCTTTCTAGGGATATAAGGTACACTCTGATAGGATTTCTGACTGATTTATTACAAATGTTAAAGATTGACTAATTAAATCAGTCAACTTTCTGTACTAATCTAAAAAGATTGCAATATTCACTATACTTAGGGATGGAATTAGGTTAAGGCCTAAGTATGGAAGAAACTAAACATCCATACCGAGCTATAGGCTCTGACATCATGTCATTTGGAATTTCTTATAATTACTTATGAAATTTACAAGTATTTTAATCTGTAGGTTCTGAACCAGACTATAAAGATGGTAATTTTCATCCAACTTGGGGTTGGAACCAAATCATGGTCTTTGGAGGGAAGAAACTAGACTCTCATACCAAACTACATGCCCTGACCTAAATGATTTTGTGGAATTTATGATGATTTTTACAAAACAGGGTTGCACACTTGACTTTACGACATCGTCTTATAATTAAGTTTTCTTTTCGCCCCACCCATTAAGTACTTAATCATTGAGAACTTAACCAGAAAATTCAGTAAATGTGAGTTCTAATCAAAGGATATCCAACGTACAATTCAAGCTTCTTGAGTGGTTAAGACTAAGCTTAACTATTAAGATCATCCAACTAGACTTCCTTACATAAAATGATAACTTTGCATTAGGGTTTTATTTTGCGTCTTAACCCATAAAGCACTAAAGAACTCGATAACAACCTAATTATTACGGTATCTTACAGCCACCACAAGGTGGTGGTGACATGGTGGTGATATGGTGGTCTTAAGGTGTTGAAAACCCACACCACCAAGGTACCAAAACTGAAAAAGAAAGACGACTTTAATATTAGCAATATCATGGGGCTAGACAAAACACCAACCACAACCACCATTCCATAATGGTCCATTGGCGGTGATGAGGCAGCCAGCCGGCGGCCATAAGCTGTCGAAGGTGGTGCTCGACGAGAACAAGAAAACAAAAAAAAAAAAAAAAAAAACTATATCTTGGACGCTTAACCAAGGATTCTAGCGCTAAAAGAAATCAGTAAATCGCAGCCACCGTTGCTTGGTGGTCCGGTGGTGGTACGACAATGGTTAACTAGCAGCCTGCGGTGATGATGCATATCGACGGTACAAAAAAACGAAACATGAGGACTTACAATCAACTGCACCTTGTCTTGTCTCCTTTCGTCTCCGACAGCAACCTCGGCAGCGATCGCCACTATCTCATCTTCTTTGGGGCAGCAGCTCTCCAACATTTCTCCCGGCTGTCACACTCTCTCTAGCGTCTCTCGGCCTCTCTCTCACACTTGATTCGCTCTCTCTATTTCTCGGTTTTGGATTGAACGAAGAACGAAAGAATTCATTTGTGAGATCGAGGGTTGGATGAGGTTTTATTGAGATGTGTGTGTTGTTGGAGATCCGTCGCATGCTTTTTCCTATATTCCGATCAACATGCAACTTTCAAGGAAAACAATTTTGGCCCTCTATCTTTTCTATATTAACAAAACAGCCCCCTTACATCATAAAGCTACACATAAGGTTTTCACCTTATCCCTTTTTGGTCCCTAGACATAATTGTAATGTTTTGTCTTGTTATTTAATTATTTTCATTACTATTGTTAACTTATTACATTTATTTATTATCATCCTTATTATTTTAAAATCCAGAATGCAATAAAAATCGAATTACAAAAACGAGTGTTACAGCTCTCCTCCATTTATCGGAATTTTGTTTCGAAATTCAATCATCAAACAACTCTGGGTAGTGTTGTGCCCAAACTGTACGTTATGACCAGTGTTTGATTGTTGTCATTCATGGTGGCAACTGCTGTGAACATTGTCATTAAATAGTTCTCTTTCAGAAGACCACTGCCTATAAATATCACTGGTCGCATTAACTAAAAAATGTATGAATCCGCAAATTATTACACAATCAATCATAACAATATTAATGAAATTGTACTTGCAAACAAGCAAGCCATATATTAGAAAATTGTCTTTCCACACAGACACAAAACAAAACTCAAAATGGCCTCTCATGTCTTTTTGATGTGGGCAAAACTTGTGGAGTTGGTTCATTTCACTACTAGAATATTAGGGTAATACTGACGACGATTTTGGTAGCTATTCGGTAGCTATCTCAGTTTACCGACGGGTTTCTGACGGAATTGGAAAGGAGGAAAAACCCTGGTGGGAAATTTTTACCTACCGATTTTCGACGACACAGTGACAGAATAGCCACGGGATAATAGCGTCGGTAAGCTTCGACGAAATGCCGACTGGATTTGTTTTGTCGACTTTAGCTACCGAATACCGACGAGAAGTATTACCTACCGAATATCTACCGATTCATGTTTTTCAAGTTAGTGACCGAATTACGACGGGAAGCTTTACCTACCGAATAGCTACCAAATCCGCATTTTCAATTTTGTGACGGAATACCGACGGATGGCTTTAACTACCGAATACCTACCAAATCTGATACTTTTTTTTGTGACAGAAGTTCGGTCACTAATCCGTCACTTCTATTTTTTTAATTTAAAACAATCAAAAAATAAATAAAATTTTCCAGCTTTTAATAGTGTAAATGTAGCAAAAAAGAGAATACATGAAACATACAATAACATATATATTTGATACAAAACCTAATAACCCATCCAAACAATATCATCCGGATACAAAAGCTATTTAAGCATCGTGTTTCAAGACGCTAGTTGTTTCATATACAAAAATTACAATTGCTTCACAAAAGCTAATTAAGCATCACGTTTCACGACGCTAGTTTCATACACAAAAATTACAATTGCTTCACAATATCAAGCTAAGGATTTGGATCACTATGAAATAATAAATAAGTTGAGTTTTGTACCATTTGCCCCTTTCTCACCCAACCAATCATACCATCTTCTTCCTTTGATGGACATATTGAATATTCCACTGCCAAGTCACTTAAATCCTCCCCTAAAAAACAAAAAAAATAAATAAATAAATAAAATGATTTCTTTTTAGCTCCATTTCACTATAAAAATCCCATGTCGTTAAACTTTTTAATTTGTTCCAATCAAGTAACTCTGTCAAGATTTGACCACTTTGACCGGTTAACCTGCTGATGTGGCTTTAACGTGGCATCCACATGGTGTTGACATGACACCCACATGTTGAGTTTTTATTATTTTCATCTTCTAAAATCATATACCCAAGTAATATACACATCAACATTCAAATAATAAAATAAATAAAACTTTGAATAGGGATCATGTGGATGCACGTGAACACCATAACCTGTCAAACTCGGTTAGTCTAACCATTTCTCATGTATCTCAATTTTTGTTTGTTTGTTTAATGAAATTTTGATTCTTTTAAAAGTACACGTACAAAGTACAAACACACTCTAAATGCACAAAATGAAGAGGCTCTGTATTTTTGTTTCATGAATCTAATTGAAAACAAAAGAGAACTATTTGGTCATTTAAACATACCGGCCAACTTTTGTTGTTCTTCTTGGGAGAGATAGGCAGCTCCTTATCAGTGATTTGCTTGTAAACCTGGTCACATTTAAAGATCGTTAACAAAAAAACATATGTTTTAATATAAATATGTAATTCAGAGATATACCCTGGGGTTGGCGATTTGTTTTAAAATATTAATTAAGGAGTTTCATCTTTATATCTTATTCTTAATAGGTAAAATATTTGTATAACAGTCACATATAATTGTATATAATTTTGTTCTTTCAATTCTAATAAGAAAGAATACTCTTTACATGCTATCTTGGTAGACAGCCATCATATCCAGGAGATCCAAACCTGCATGCTGTGAAAATTAATAAATGAGAAATGATTCTAATGAAATGAAAATAATCAAAAGGTTTTCCAACATGGAAATTTGAAAAACAAATAGTTTTAACCCACACTGGAATTTTATTGGAATTTTAACCCACTCTCCTCCATGACTTGATTTAAACCCTGCTTAGAACTGAACTTGAAGAAGAAGATTTTTTGGTTATTCATAAGAATATCAGTTAAGCCAAATTTATTCCATCTATCACGAACTGAACTTGAAGAAAGTAAGGTTCTTAGAGAGGGGTTGGGGCAGGGAATCGACAGGTTTAGGGTCACTCTGCATAGCACCAGGATTTGGGAGAGGGATCACAACATTCTCAGCAAGAGCGGGCACTGTTGGGGCAGAAATTTCCAAAGGCTGAGGTAAAACCTGTGGGGGATTACTCGAAGCAGCATCACACACAGGTGAGATAAAACGGCAACCCAGAATCGATTTATTACAAACATAAACAAGGAGGTGGTTGGATTCCGCACAACACCCATGCAGCCTTACAGTAATTGGATGTATAAGAATAATCGACTGAAATCATAGAAAATCAAACCCTAGAAATCTTCAATGCAAAACTAAAACCCGAATGCTTCAATCAGATGATAAATTTTCAGTAAACACTTACGTCCATTGTACAGACTAAGACGGATTGGTTGAGGGATTAACCACACTCGACGGCGGCGCTCTGGATCGGGAACCTATCGACGAAGGTACACTCGATCGGAAACCTATCGACAAGGGTGGCTCGCTGGAACGACAATCGACGATGGAGAGATAATCAACGGTGGCGTTAGATCTATCAACGCACCGGACTGGAACGAGGTAGGTCGGCGATGGCGGAAGGAGTGCCCGATAGCGCAGGAAGGAGAAACGGGAGGAAGGAGGCAGAAGCTTCGAGTCTGGATAGACGAAGGAGTGAATAGAATGCGTGAGAAAAGAAAATAAGGGGGGAACAAATAAGTTGTTTAAATTTTTGTGAAATATATTCGCGCACTTTATATTGGGGGGTTTTTACGTCTCATGAGGTTTAGCCGTTTAGGCGGAAACCCTTATTTTTATTGGTATAGTGGGTATTCGGTAGGAAATAAAACCCTGGTAGGTATTTGGTAGTAACCTTAAAATAATTAAATTATGTATTGTGCGTATTCAGGAAATAAAAACGTATGAAACCAGTAGCTTGAATTTACCACATTCAATTTATTTCTTTTTAAAATCTATTTAAGATCTACTCATTCTTTGAATAATTATATACTAATTATATTTATTAATATTATATAAAGATTAATGTATAATGAAAATGTACATATATAAGATCTACTCATTTGTACGTATTATATCCATTTAAGATCTATTCATTTGTACGTATATAAATATTATGTACAATTTGGAGAAAAATTAAAAAAATAAAAAAGTCGGTTACTATTCCGTAGGCAACTCCGACAGAATACCTACCAACTAACGCTATCGGTCACTATACGGTTGGTAATCAGTTGTTCTCGTTTGACGGATTACCTACCAAACTTTTTTATTTTTTAGTTTTCGAGAACTAATTGGCGTTGTTTTAGCTTCATTTTTTCAACATCTATATTATATATTAGATACTTCATTTTTCCATAATTATACATAATATCTATAAAGAAACAAACATTTGCACAACTCGATGGGGAGAAACGATAGTAGAATAAGAACAAGAAACTAAGGAACGAGTTGGTTTTGGGTTTTCTTCTAAGGAATAAACATCTCGATGGTACGTGTGTGTGTATGTACATGTGTATATGTGTCTACGTGTGTCGCTCTATTAAAAAAATATGTAGTTATACAAATTATAACATTAAAGGAATAAACGAGTAATTAACTTTGAACGTGTACGTTTGTACATATATAAATATTGTGTACAATTTGGAGAAAATGAAGTAATTGATGTATAATAAAAATGTTTAAAAAAATGAAGCATAAACAACAATGTTTAGTCCTCGAAAAATTAAAAAAATAAAAAAGTCGGTCACTATTCCGTAGGCAACTCCTACATAATACCTACCAACTAACGCTATCGGTCACTATACGGTTGGTAATCGGTTGTTCTTGTTTGACGGATTACCTACCAAACTTTTTTATTTTTTAGTTTTCGAGAACTAATTGGCGTTGTTTTAGCTTCATTTTTTTCAACATCTATATTATATATTAGATACTTCATTTTTCCCTAATTATACATAATATCTATAAAGAAACAAACATTTGCACAACTCGATGGGGAGAAACGATAGTAGAATAAGAACAAGAAACTAAGGAACGAGTTGGTTTTGGGTTTTCTTCTAAGGAATAAACATCCCGATGGTACGTGTTTGTGTATGTACATGTGTATATGTGCCTATGGGTGTCGCTCTATTAAAAACAATGTGTAGTTATACAAATTATAATATTAAAGGAATAAACGAGTAATTAACTTTGAACGTGTACGTTTGTACATATATAAATATTGTGTACAATTTGGAGAAAATGAAGTAATTGATGTATAATAAAAATGTTAAAAAAATGAAGCATAAAAAACAAAGTTTAGGCCTTGAAAATTTAAAAAAATAAAAAAGTCGGTCACTATTCCGTAGGAAACTCCTACAGAATACCTACCAAATAACGTTATGGTCACTATTCGGTTGGTTATCGGTTGTTTACGTGTGACGGATTACCTACCACGTTTATTTTCGTCACTAAACCGTCGGTATTTCATAGGTGAATTAGGGTTGGAAATTTCGTCATTTTTCCGTAAGAAAGCCGTAGCTAATTACTGACGGAATTTGGTTGGTCACTATTTTTGGTAGCTATTACCCCTGTTTTCTTGTAGTGTTTGAAGTTATGTTTTCTTGTAGTGTTTGAAGTTATGTAAGTAAACAAATACGTTCACAAAGATCTCTTTATGGCTTGATTTGGTGAACTCATTTTTTATATTGCAATAAGATTGAAGAAAACAAAGGGTGTGCAAAGTATGAAAGAAATTATGAAAACGTACGATGTGTAGTGCAAATAATGAATAATCTGGAATGTGTGTCCAGAATGTACGTTCATAATGTACGGTATCGGTATAAATATAAAGTGTCAAATTACATAGTCTGTTTAAGCAAATCATACCTACTACTCACCAACTCCGGAACGTACAACACTAATCTAGAATGACGTATCCCGAAGAAATTGGTTACTTCTTAAAATCTGAAAAAAAAAATATATATATTTTTGTTGATAAACTCGTTTATAACGCTCAGTTTAATCAATATCTCATATTTTAATACTAGGTTTTCATTAATATTCATTAAACATATTTTTATCACCTGTAACTTAACATTTTCTAAAAATTGTTAATGCATTCTCATCTATATGGAATAGTCCATAAAATTCATCATATAATTCTATTCGCCTAAGCACATTTGGTATTTTTAATTAAGGTATTACTTGAAATGAAAGTCTAATGTTATAATTACAATTAGACTCATTCTAACCGATCTCACCATTGATACTTAGCAGCCACAAAAACTTCCTCATAATTCCTCGCAGCGTTGCCCCAACTCAAATCCTGCATCATCCCAGGCCTCTGAATCCCCACCCAGCTCCGTTTATACTTCCGGTAAGTCAGCAAGCAATTCCCAAGTGCATGAATCAACTCGCTAGCCTCAGCTCGGTGAAACGTCCACCCTAACCCGGACTCGTTAAACGGGTCAAACGGCTGAACCGTATCCCTCAAACCACCGACGGCATGTACAACAGGTACGGTTCCATAACTCTTAGCATACAGTTGATTCAGCCCACACGGCTCAAACCGTGACGGCATTAGCAATATGTCTGCACCGGCGGTTATCCGGTGAGCCGTTTTGACCGAGAACCCGACCCACCCCCGGATTCGTTCATGGTGCTGTTTCTCCATCTCCCTAAGCATCTGTTCAAGGTCGGGTCGACCCGTACCCAACATCACCAGTTGCACATCCTGGTCCATCATCCATGGTACACATTCAGCTATCAAATCGACGCCCTTTTGAGCATCTAACCGTCCGATGAACCCGATTAGCGGGACATCATCGCGAATCGGCAACCCTAGCTCTTTCTGGAGTGCCGCCTTGCATTGTGGTTTACCGATTTCAAGAGTGTCTAGAGAGTAATTGGTGTAACCGTCTGATGTTAAGTGGACATCTAATTTAGGGTTCCAGTCTTTGGTGTCGATTCCGTTGACGATGCCTTTTAGTTTCCAATCGTTTTCGGTGATGATGTTGTGTAAACCCCAACCGCCCTCGCTTGTTTTTAGTTCCCAGGCGTATCCATGACTAACGGTGATGATACGATCGGCGGTCTTGAGACCGGCGGCGAAGATGTTGAAGTGTTCACCTCCGACGGGATCGTATAATCGGAAAATATCCAAGTAGTGGGTGGTAGGTCAACGTGACCAAAATCGTCCACTGGCCCACGACCCTGAAATTTGTTGATTTTTACGTTATATACTTTGCAAAAGTTTAGGAAAATTCTATTTATTCATGACTATTTTGAAAATAGAACTATGTGAATGTAGGGCTATAAATCAAAAAATATGTTGTTATTTTATGTAACTAACCTGATGAGCTATGTTATGAATGACAAGGACGGATCTTGTGTATTGCATTAGTCCATTGTCACGATAATATGCTTTTAGATAAACGGGCAACAATGCGGTATGCCAATCGTTTGCAATGAAAACCAAATTTCCATCTCCGTAGCAGACCCCGCCACATGGCACGTACCATGGAACCTATACGGGACAAGTTTCAATTGCGTACAAGTTTTCTATAAATCATAACGCGCCAACGAATGGAATGTTGAAAGTAGTTCCAAAAGTTTGTTATTGTGTTCAAGTCTTTTTTTCTTTAAGCATACCTCAATGGCCGCTTTGCAAAACAAAACCATGCGTCGAAGAATTTCCTACAAAAACAAACATGATAACGAGGGCATTAGAGAGCAAGAGCAAGTCCCGTCTTTCCTTTGTGAATGGGACAAAACCTCAAATTTCGTGTATTTAGACATCAACCTAAGTCTTATCCAAATACAGTACACCATGTTGAGTCTTGTGTGATAAACAAGGTTTAATTGCACTTTGTGGACACTTAAACTTATTTAATGTTAGTAGGACCTTACCTCACGAGTCCCTCCATATATGTTGCTTCCCAAGTTGTTAAACATGTGACATCCGATAAAAACGAAATCTACACCATCGATATATGTTTGGAAGTATTGCACATCCACATCCTAAAAACACAAAAACATTGTTGTTGATAACAATATACATTGGAATTGATTCAAGTAACGTGTCAAACAAAACGTAAAAATGTGTTTGTGATTGCATACCTCCCCGCCTACTTTATATCGTCTTCTAATTCCAGTATCCTGAGGTTCAGCATAATTACCATAGAGCGGTACCACCACCTAAATGTTTGTCAAAAGAAAAGGTCAAAAATCAATACTTGAGATTGTACAGTGACCACCAACTTTTTTTTATTTTTTTTGCCTCTAAGGAGCCAATGTTCCAACACGCTTTTTGAACCAACTAATCCCTGGGCTACCCGCTTGCAAGTAGCCTAGAGTCATCGCAGGTGAACTGCTATTGCCACAATGGGTTTATGTTCCTCGGATTAGAACCCAATACCTCTAAATTATTTTGACATTTGGAGGCCAAGCTCTGACAAACTACTTTATGATATGGGTAGTTGCTTGTGTCATCATGGTGATTTTTTTAAATTAGCATGTTAACTATTTTATGATATGATATTTAACATATTGAATATAGTTTATCAATAGTACAATTTGACTATCAATTTTGTAATTGCTTAAGTTGTAAATTGCGAAATTACTCGTATCATAACAAAAGTTTACAAATATTTGGAATAGATCTTATGTGAATTTCGAAATTGATTTTTTTTTCTAATTTGCATCAGGTTTTTTTTTTAGTAGTGAGAAATTTCGATTTTTATTTTTGTAAATTTGCAACTAAATACAAAATTGGTGTCCATTTTATTTTATAGATTATAGATATTGTGATTTTGTTAAACGTCACATCATAGAATGACCATGATTTATTATCCCTACAACATACCATTACTCTGTGCCCGCGTTGAGCCAAAGCCTTTGGTAAGGCTCCAGCGACGTCACCAAGGCCACCTACAAATAAAAAAATGTGTCGTTAATAGAGGCGTTGAAATTTTAGCACAAAATAATAAAATAAATGATTCAAACACTCCCACTAAAATTAGAATTAGAATTAATTTGCAAGTTTGAAACCCCTTACCTGTTTTAGACCATGGAGCACATTCTGAAGCAACCAAAATCACATTCATTACATTTGGCCCGGCTAAAGGAGGTGTTTCTATGTCATCGCTTGCAGGAACATCTGCTTCATCAGTTGATATTGATGCATGCGTATTTTCGAGCTTTTCAAATGTATCATTGCTTACAATTGATTGAAATTTGCTCAAAGAGTCTCCATCAAGTAAGTCGTTAAGACTTGCAGCCGAGAACTGTTATTATAATGATTTTTTTGGCGAAACAGGGTTTAAGATAATCATACTAGATATGCAGGTAAGGAGGAGTAACAAAACTTAATACTTATATGAAAGTAAAATTTAATGTAATAATTATTGGTTATCTTATTCAGACTTTGAAAATAGCAATAACTATTAGAAAACATCTTTAAAATTTACATCTATCGAAATCGATAGAGTTTGATACTTTTGGGGACTTTGAATAAGTGTGTGTATCTAGTGAAAATGGTTAGTAGCACCCTAGTTAAATAGTAGCATATTTAACAACCGTGCACTTCGCATTATTAATGATATTATGACTAAATGTCAGGAAATTTTCCATCATTGGTAATATCATGATTAAATGTTATTGAATTTAAATCGTGATATTTTTTTTAAAATATTTAGTCGCAAATAGCAAAAACAAGGATCAATAGGACAAAATTTACCTGTAGGTCTGTTTGCATGGCGAAATTCTTTCTACTTTTATCAAATGTAACTTGAGGTGCATCATTCGTCGTATCACGACCACCATGAATGCCAGACCTCTTTTCTCCGATTGCTTTGATTCCCCGTACTCTGCCGCCACGGGCGACATTGAAGTTATCACATACGAATGTCAAATCGGTAAGTGATTTTCTGGGGCGAATATGCACGAACAGGGGGATACAGCACCGACGATCCTGACTCAAATTAACAGTTTTTTCGATTGCAAATGGCATGGAACCCATGGACGCCATTAAGGTGTTCGATCAAATGCGTAAAAGAGATTTGATGTGTAAACTGAACAAAAGCACTAAGAAAACCAGTTGAGCAAAATCGCAAATATAAATGGACGGGTGGAAACCTAATCGATTTTGTGAAGTTTAAATGAAGTTGAAGCCATGGACAAAAGATCACAATGTCTCCCATTCGATAGAGTGGATCCCACTAGATTTGTAATTTATAGAACATTTGCTGTGATTTTGAATTTTTGAGGGGTTGGCGTTAAAGTTGAGAAAAAAAGGAACACGAGTCGAAAACCAGAAACTCTAAATCTGATCAAATGGGTGGTGGTGGTGGTGCCAGAAGGCGGACCTACACCCCTTGTGAGTGAAGAAGACGGTGGTCGGCGGTGCACGTTTAAAATGAATGAGCAATATGCTAATATATCTGGAATTTGCCTTATTGGAGTTTAAATATTATTAATAAAATGTTTAAATTTTTTAAAAGTTATAAAAGCTGACATAACATTTCATAAAAACCGACTTTTTTCGGTTGATACCAACCATTGTGGGTTGTGTTACTCCAACTGAAATTTTTTGCAAAATCTAAACAAAGTCAATTATTAGTTTTGTAGTTGACCCTCAAAATTTTGATAAATATTTGAGCTCATACATATAGAAGTTATATTATTTAAATTTTATGCCGGTTGTTATTTAATGCTGAATTACACGTGAAATAAATGGGATTTCTTAAGGTTGTTTGTTTGATATATGAACTTGACCGTTCTACTTGCCAACTCCACAAGTCTATATTCGATCATATCTAGATAAATGTACAATCTCCATTGCATTTAGTACAAGAACTTTATGGGGGAGAACCTATGTACCCCAATGCTTAGCAAAATAAAACATCATTTCAAATTATGAAATATCAATAAAATCATATCAATCTAAAATTGTAATTGAAACCAACATTCTAACTTTTTAAACATGATCTTAAAATTAATAATATCAAGTCCAAAATATAGATAAATAATTTATTTCATGTACAGGAATTCTTTTAGACTTGAATAAAATTTTGAGTTGTGAAGTTACTTTTTCAACTTCAACTCACCTTGCATCCTTCCATGCAGCTTACACCATGACATATATGTCAGCGTTCATATGGTTTGTACCTCAAGTTTCTCATTGTACACTAACTTCATATGTGATGCAACAAATTCCCAACGTTGTTTCATTATAATTTCTTATGTCAAACTTAACCTCATTATAAATGCATGCAATCCAAAAACATTAATCCTTTGTTTTATAAGCTATACTTTCAGACTTATAAATTAAATAACATTGCACTTTGCCTATTTATCCATAAGTGCATTATACTTTATGTTTCCTAATTATTCATTTATTCAAAACTAATATATATGTTCTACACTTTGAAGTAATATATAGGGTTAATGCTACAAAAGTCCTAGAATTCAGGCCGAGTTTCTAAGTTACCCCAACTTTTATTTTTGTTACTACTTTGCCACAACTTTTTTCAAAAAGTTTTATTTTTCAACTTTTAAAATGTAACCAACAGGTTACCGGTGACGTGGTGGTAATGCTGACGTGACATGATGACTGGATAGCCACGTCTGCTTATATTAATAATACTATAAAAGTCCAAGAATTTAACGTCTGATTTCTAATTTGCCATCACTTTTTTTTGTTCTATAAAAGCCATTATATTAAAAAAAAAATCGTAAAAGCCATTGTTTTTTTTCGAAAACTTTTCATAAAGGCCATTATTTTTTGAAAACTTTTCATAAAACCTTTACTTTTTCAAAAACTTTTCGTATATTGCATACATAATTTTTTTCGTATTATGTATAACACGCATATATAGAACAAAAAACCATTAAATTCTAGGACTTTTGTAGCATTAACCCTAATATATATTCCCAACCTAATATCAAAATAATAATGTACTTTTCGATTTATATTCCTTAGAGTATTTTTATTCACTCTTGCAACTGTTTCACTAATAAAGATAAGAAAAACTTAATTAGGAAAAAAGTATTTACATCTCCGATAAGATTATTTTTTAAAATAATTATTATTCTCTTAACCATTTATCACCACTCAACACCATTAAAGTACAACACTCACTATATATTGAGTGGTCTTGTTAACCTTCTAGATTAGTGATGGAAACATGAAATGCTATAGTAAACGTCAAATCTAACCACAAGTTCATCATGAAATATTTCTCTAGATATTAGAAGCTTAAATGACAAAAAAAAAAGATTAAATCAACAATCTCTTAATTTCATTTTAACGAATTTGATCTAGAAAACACATTTCCTTCCAATCTCTTACAAATTTTGGTTTATCCACCGATCACAATCTCAACGATAATTTGGAATGAAGTAGGTTAAGGTAGTTGGGTGGGACTTGAACCCAACTTTCGTCATTCGACAAGTTTGTTCTCTCAACCTCTTAAATTTAGACATGACTCCAATATGACACTATTAGGCCAGTATTTGTCAATTAAACCCTAAATAGTTAGTAGAGTTTAATTTACGTCTAAAACCTAGTTAAATATGTTGAGTTAAAAGTCATACATTAAACTATATGGTTGATAAGTCAATTTTCGATCTCAAAAGTTTTTCATTTTAATTCCAACCTATCTAATAGTTAGATTTTAATTTAATAATTTCACATTCTCAAATTTCAAATGTTAATAAATTGTTATTGTTTAATTTAAATAGAATTTAATTTATTTTTCAAACTGTTACACTTGAAGGTAACAACTTTTCGACCTGATTTGCGAGTGTTACAACATTTAACATGGTATTTTTATGGTTTAGAGTTCAGGCTTCTACAAAGTGTAATGTGATATGTGTTAATTACACGAAAAGGTCTCATGGCATGTAACATGCTACATGCAAATTACATGAGTATGCTTTGAGATACTGTCATACCATCAATACACTTACCTTGGGAGTCTCATGAGAGCAATGGACATTAACTTTATGAGCTTTAGATGACCTGGGGTTTGGGAATTTGGTTTCATATCATACATTGCATATCGATAGACTATAGGTAGTTGTTTTTATAATGTTCATGATGTTATACATATGTGCTTACCTTTTGCAACGTTTTCCCCGGTATAAATGTAAGACCCGTATCCTGATTATAACATATACTTAAAATAAGAGTGTTAGGAATTATATGGTCATTGGTAATTATAAAGCTAATAAAAACTTTAGTTACAATTTCATATGAAAATCAGCATTTTGTGTCGTTTTTAGAAAAATCATAATTAATTCTAGAAAAATCGTTTGGACCTCAAACCAGTGCACAAAGTTTACAAATTGAGTCTAGTACAATTACCAAAAATAATAGTAAGCTTGAAAATGACATTATCGATGGTAAAAAATGCAATCTTTACTGATTAGTTCGGAATTGACAGATTAGATAGTCTGTTTTCAAAAATTCATAATAAATCATAGAAAAATCGTATAAATACGTAAAATACATCCCTAGAAAGGTATTGAGATAAATTTCTGGAATATCAAATACAAACGTGAATTTCATGGGTTTAAAGTTGGCTAAACCAGTCTTGAACAGACTGATTCTAGAAGGTATTAATTTCAACAAAGTTATATTATTAAAATCTTTTGTCAAAAGTGTCATGGCATTTTTTATTCAAGAATTCAAGTATAAATACCCCTCAAAACATCTCATAAACCACACAACTAAATCTCAATCCAATATATAGAGGTTTCTAAGCACTAGAGTGTAAGCAAGTGAGCGGAAGGAAGCTTAAAAGCCTAACGAAGGAGTTATAGATCTTGACGACTGGTCATAAGGTAACTACAAACCTTTCTATAGCTTAATTAGGTATTGTAAAATAGTTTTTGTTAAGAAGTAGAATATTTAATAAGTATAACATATGTTATATTATACTAATTTCTAACAATAGTAAACAAAAACATTAAAATGTCGTTATTATAACAGTTCGTAATTTCCGAAAATAATACCGATTGATTTACTTACGAGGACGGTGACTAGGCCGATTACTTGGGATCTGGTTGTTAGATTTTCCGAAAGGCTAAAATGTTGAAAGGATCCTGCCATCCCATCTAATCTTCTACCTGGCCGTTCTTTACTTGATAAATCATGGAGTATCATATTGGAATTATTGAAGGGTTTAATGATGCGACTATAATATAGTTAAGGATTAAGAAATGATAGATTTATTATTATGTTAACAGTTAAAGTTGAAAGGAAATACAAAGGCGAGAAAGATAAACGATATAGTCAACTACAATCAGGTGAGTCTTCTCACTATACTATAGGTGATATTGCATGCGTAGGAAGGAAGATATGTTAGAATAAGGTGATCTTACATGTTATGGTAATTGTATGAATTATTGATATGATAATGATTGTTTATGGACGGAACGGGAATAGCCCGCGAGCCAATAGGCGGAACGGGAATAGACTGCGAGTCATTAGACGGAACGGGAAAAGCCTGCGAGCGATAAGACAGAACGGGAACTGCCCGTGAGTCTTCAGGCGGAACAGGGATAGCCCGTGAGTCTCACAGACATATGAATGGTTATTGTGTGTTGTATGTTATGTGATGGATCGTATGGTATTTTGAGGAACTCACTAAGCTCCGTGCTTACCCTTTCCCTATATAAACTACTGTTTTAGGTACATCAGGTACAATGGATGGCAAGGCGTGACGTGTATACACTGTGCTGCTTCATTGGAGGACTGTTTTTGAATTAATATTCCGCTATATTGTGATTTCGTTAACTTCTGTTAATCCTGGGGTGTTTTCATTAAACTTATAAGTTATGGAATTTTATGAAAATTAATTAAGTGGCTTTTCTTATATTGAAGTTTTCGTTTAAAAATTTTTAAATTTACTCAAAAATTTTGGGATGTTACAATAAAGTTCTTCCAATGTTAAATTTTTTTTGATAAAATATGGGTTATTATATTTGTAATAAATCATATGTTTGTTTATATATTGTTTTTATAATGCCTAACTTCAATATGGCTCACTAGGCTTCACAAGTCTAATACATTATTTTAATATGCACTCAAGTTTATGTCAATCTTATAACACACGTTGAGATCGATGAGCTTATGAGGATATGTAAAAGACTATTATGAAGCTTGAAATAGTTTGACGTAAATAGTTTGACGTTGTTTGTTACACTGATTATTGTGTTGATTGTGATGCCTTTACAAACTCTTTTAAGTTTTAACAATTGCTTTTGTTGTTAAAAGATTTGGATGTTTTGGGACATTTTATACAATCTTTATCTTAAAATGGTTTTCAAGCTATTTATAGTGACCATTTCAGACCGGCCTATATAATGGGTGTTTAATTACTATTAATATTTATAGCTTATCGTCACTATATGACTTACATTTCATGTGCATGTAAACGTACCAAAGACAAGGAGGAAGTTCAGCTCTTAAATGACATGATTTTGACCGCTGGACATTTTGTAGACTTTTATACATATGGGTTGTACTAACACTCGATTCATGTGTATTTTGTTAATTTGGCATGTAATGATACACATTCGAATGTCCAATTTATATTATAAAAGTATATAATGTGGTAAAAGTGTGATTATAGAAAAAAGCTCGATGTACTTCTATACTAAAATTGGTTTATTATTATTCTGTTGTATTTTCATTGGTTGAGGTGTTCCATAACATTTGGTGCTTAACTGCTGCATTTGCACTTCTTGTTAGTGCATGACTAATGCAATTTGACCAAAATATGGTGTTTGGCTAGAGAATTTCGACTTGCGATTGGTGCATGAATTGTGTAATTTAAACAAATTAGGAGCTTTTATATGTCATGAGCATATGTCATCTATTTAGCTTTATGTTGTGTAATTTAAACAAATTAGGAGCTTTTATATGTCATGAGCATATGTAATCTATTTAGCTTTATGATATGGCCGGTTGCACTTAGTGACCTTGTTGTAATCACACTTGTATCAAATTTTGATGTTTTTGAATTTTGAGTTCATACCTTTATTGGGATTCACCATGTTTTATTACATGAAAATAGTTTGATCATATATTTTTTTGTTAACAATTCATCTGTTGATTATATTATGTAAACTCATTAAACTATTTAGCATGATTCAAGTGGCACAAATTGATATAGTTACTCAACTTTGAGTACACAATTAAATATAGTATTATATCTATATATAACAAATTATCATAACCGGTGAAAGACATTAGTAACTAGGGATGTAACCGGTTTCGGAACTATAAAAACCGAAGACCGAATAAACCATATATTGAAGACGAAACCCATACCGAATGTGTGTAACCGGTTCCGGGTGCAAACCAGTTATACCATGTATTGAGATAAGATTGACTCGAAAACAACCGTGTTCGGGTCTACAAAAACCGAAACATGTTTTAGTAGAAAAAAACAGTTTGCTTTTCCAATAAACCATTAAAATTTGTTGTTTGTACATAAAGTTTGATTTTGATTGTTAGATTAATTAGTTTTTTTAACAAAATGTTAGTTTTTAAAACGAAAAGACATATTTGATACACTGTGTTTGAAGGGTTGTAACTCAGTGCATCTGAAACCATAAAAGGTATATAAGTAACCTAAAGTTATGTAACTAAATGTTTCTAACATTCGGGCCAATCAGACAAACAACGAATAAATTATGACGGTCTAAAGTGAAATCATACTATGTCCGGTGTTGAAACACAAAAAGACATATTTGATACTATGTGTTTGAAGAGCTATAACTCGGTGAATATAAAACCAAATAAAACATATAAATAGTATAAAATTATGTTTAAACAGTGAACTAAATGCTAGAAAAAAATTTGAGTCAATCACGCAAATAACGAAGAAGTTATGATGATTTAAAGTCAAGTCATATTTGTGTGTATTATTAAAGGCCCTTTGAATTGTTGATTCTGATTATGTAAGACCTTACTAATCGGTTTATGAGGACTCGATAGGTTTATGAGGACTCGATAACTGATTATATCGAACAAGTCCATTTATCATGAAATAGTTATAAGTAGGGATGAGATTTTGGACATTGTACCCGACCTGAACCGGGTCTTGGATATGGACCCGGAACGAATCAGACCTAGTTTATGTCCCATGGTACAGTTCTTTGTCCTAGATATCTATGAATTCGGTTATTCGGTCCATCGGGTTCGGTCCGGGTCAAGAACTAAAAACATCCCTCAATAACACATTTCTTTGTATAACCGAACCGGAACTGAAACCGATTATTCGGTCCGGTTATCGGTTCTTTGTATAACCGAACCGGAACCCACGTTAAACATCTAACATTTAATGCCAATAAATTTGCGAACACAACAATGGGCTAAATATGGAAAGTGATGAAATAGTTTAGGGACTGTTTCTGTAACTTATCCTAAAGTTATACGGCGTCCAATATTTTGGTTCAGTCCTCTGCGCTTCTTTCTTGGTGTTCCCTCCGATCGCGCCTTCCGCCAGATCTCCGCCCTATTTTACCAACAATCAAAACCCTCAATCGGAGGCGCCACCGCCATATAAACCCTAACGATCTAGATAGATAGAGAGAGAGAGAGAGAGAGAGAGAGAGGCGAACAAGGGATATTCATCACTTTCGCCTTAATCTCCGTCGAAGCGTTTCAAACCTAGTCACGAGTAAGCCAGTTCCTGATCAAGTTTCAGTTCGTATGCGATAAGTTTGATTGTTTCTAGTGAGAATGACGTTAGTTTTTTATATATTATGTTCAATCGTGTTAGTCCGATTTCTTAGGTTTCAGAACTTTTGTAGTCTATAGTGAAAAAAAGAAGGAAAAAAACTCAAACAAACCAAGCGGAAAGAATATTGAGTATAATTACGTAAAAATCTTCATAAGATTACTAATGAGTTCTAATTGTGCTAGGTCATTTCATCTACTTATGTTTAGTTTACGTTCTTCATTGCAGTTCATCTTTCGAAGGGGGCGATTGCTTGTTACCTAGATTTGAACTCCACTCGTCAATTAAAAGGGAGATGACGAGGTTTCATGTCAATGGAAAAGTTGTTGATACTGTTGACTTGCTGAGGAAGAGACACTGGCCATGGCGATTTGATTCATGGCCATTTGCCATACTTTATGCTACATGGATGATTGTTATCGTTCCCAGTTTAGATTTCCTAGACGCCTGTATAATTCTTGGTTGTCTCTCTGCTGTCCACATATTGGTGATCCTCTTTACAGTATGGTCGGTGGACTTCAAATGTTTCGTTCAGTATTCAAAGGTTCGTGGCATTCTGAACTAGTCCTTAAATAAGATCATTTCAACTACACAAACATGAACATCCATGTAATCTGCTCTTGTAATCCACTTTACATCACATTCTGAACGAAACTATAATTCTCCTATTCATGTTTTGGTTTCTCACTTTCTCTTATGTAGGATGTAATTTGTGTACTCATTTGACAGGTTAAAGATATTGATCATGCAAATGCATGCAAAATTACTCCAGCCAAATTCTGTGGTGCAAAAGAAGTAGTACCACTACATTTCCGGAAGGTTGTAAGCTCCACTTATATTATTTTATCAAATGTTACACTATCTTTTTACCTCTCATCTTGACATAAATATGCTTTTACTTACCTCAGCTTGCAGGCTCTTCAACAGAGGAGATATACTTTGACTTCAGAAAGCAGTGTTTCATCTATTCAAATGAGAAAAAAACTTTCTATAAACTCCCTTACCCATCCAAAGAAAATTTTGGGTATTATCTCAAAAGTACTGGACATGGTACTGAAGCTAAAGTTCAAGTTGCAGCCGAGAAGTGGGGACGCAATGTGTAAGTTTTTTATAGGTTTCTTCAGTTTTATTCTGTTATTAACTTATTACTTATTCAAATCTTTTTGGCATCTATATAGATTTGAATACCCACAACCAACATTCCAGAAATTAATGAAAGAGCACTGCATGGAGCCCTTCTTTGTATTTCAGGTTCATTTCATGAAAGATACCTTTAACATGTGCTAGTGTTAACTTTTTCCTAATAAAGTTATTACCTTTAACTACAGGTCTTTTGTGTGGGACTTTGGTGTCTAGATGAATACTGGTATTATAGTCTTTTCACCCTCTTTATGCTGTTTATGTTCGAGTCAACCATGGCCAAAAGTCGGTTGAAGACTTTGTCAGAACTTAGACGCGTCAGAGTAGATTCTCAAGTCCTAATGGTGTACCGTTGTGGCAAGTAAGTTGTTACCTGTAACAAATCTTAGTACTTGTTAGATGTTCTCTTTTAAATTGTTGACTTATTTTGACTTTCTTGATGACAGGTGGACAAAGGTTGCAGGGACAGAGCTTTTGCCTGGTGATGTTGTGTCTATTGGTCGTGCTGCTGGTCAAGATGGAGAAGAAAAGTCTGTCCCTGCTGACATGCTTATCCTAGCTGGCACTGCTATTGTTAATGAGGCAATTCTCACAGGCGAATCTACCCCTCAATGGAAGGTGGTTCTCTCTTTCGATTTTCTTCCATGTTTTCAGACAGGGGCAAAATGGTCATTTTACAATTTGCACATATGCATGTAACAATGAGATGTTTTTGTAGGTTTCAATAATGGGAAGAGGACCAGAAGAGCATTTGTCATCTAAACGAGATAAAAATCATGTTCTTTTTGGTGGGACAAAGATATTGCAGCACACTCCCGATAAGGTTTTTGTTTTCACATGTTACATTCAAAATTTTATATAAATTTGAGTCTAGAATTCACTATTAATGCATTCTTTTTGTCGTTTGTTTCAGACCTTTCATATGAAAACTCCAGATGGTGGGTGTTTAGCAATTGTTTTAAGAACTGGATTCGAGACAACTCAAGGGAAACTTATGCGGACTATCTTGTTTTCAACCGAGAGGGTAATTCCGTAATTATGGTTTATGTACATTTTATTGACATCTAAATAATAAATATATATCTTTTATGAAGGTCACTGCTAACAGCTGGGAGAGTGGGCTCTTTATTTTGTTTCTAGTTGTTTTTGCAATTATAGCAGCTGGTTATGTACTTAAAAAGGTATAATCTCAACTGCGTGTTAAAATCTGACATATATTATGTGGCCAAGGGTATAACTGTAATTTTACTTGATGTAGGGGCTTGAGGACCCAAACAGGAGTAGATACAAGCTTCTTTTGAGCTGTTCTTTAATCATAACTTCAGTGATTCCACCTGAGTTGCCAATGGAGTTGTCAATAGCTGTTAATACATCTTTGATTGCACTTGCAAGGCGTGGTATATTTTGTACAGAGCCTTTTCGTATACCATTTGCTGGGAAGGTGAGTATTACCAGTTTCTTTTCTACTATATTTATTTTTTTGTAAATTACATTTTTGTCCCTCTGATTTGTTGGTCTTTTGCGGATATGGTCCGATAGTTCGATTTTTAACTTTAGGTCCTTAAGACATACTTTCATCGTGCTTTTAGTCTAGGAATTTGACAATGTTAATTGATGGGTGTCGAATGCATGCAACATGACTATTCTGCCCCCCGCGTCTTTGCTAGTTAGATCATATAGTTGAGATTAACGTCTTTTAGCTTCTACTTCATTTGATTTTGGGTGAATTACGTTTTTAGTCCCTGTTTGTTGGTTTTACGGGTATAGTCCAGTAGTTTGATTTTTTTCTTCTGGGTCCTTAAAACATAGTTTCGGCACACTTTTACTCCATGACTTTGACACCATTGATATACGGATGTTAAATGCTTGTAAATCGACCATTTTGCCCCTATGTCTTTGTGTTTTACATGCTCATGAGTCATGTCTTGCTAGTTTGATCATATATCTGGGATTAATGTTTTCTGTGATCCATTTGTTCGATTTTTTAGTCCCTAAAACATAGTTTAGTCATGATTTTAGTATCCGACTTTGACACTGTCAATAGATGCATGTAAAATGACAATTTTGCCCTCCATGTCTTTGTTAGTTTGACCATATAGTTTATCTTTTGCAGGTTGATATATGTTGTTTCGACAAGACCGGAACACTGACATCTGATGACATGGTATTTACAATTCTGCCATTCCTGGTAAAATTTTCATATAAGTCTTCCATTAATGTTTTAATTTTTCTTTTTTTTTTTTTAATCTCCAGGAATTCTCTGGAGTTGGTGGATTGAGTAACGACATAGATCTGGAAACTGACAATAAAAAGATCCCATCTCGAACTTTGGAAATCCTTGCTTCTTGCCATGCACTTGTTTTTGTGGACAACAAACTGGTATATAATTTTATAATTAAAATCATAAATTTATTTATCTGGCTTGCCAGGCAAGTGCCTATATTTTTATATTTATTTCATTGCTTGTAGGTTGGTGATCCTCTTGAGAAGGCTGCAATCAAAGGGATAGAATGGAGCTATAAATCTGATGAAAAGGCCATGCCTAAAAAGTAAGCCTTTCATTTGGCTATTTTTGGGCAAATTGCAGGGAATAGCAACGTACTTTACTCTTGCTACCAATATGTGCAATTCACTTTAGTTTTAATCCATAAAAACAACATACTTGTATTTTTTACCCATATTAGCAATATACTTCTTACGTATTTTACCACTATTAGCAACATTACTTTATTCTTTACCATTAATAGCAACGTACTTGCATTTTGTTACCAATATGGTTAATGTACTTTATTTGCTACATATTGTTGTTTTTGGTAAAGAATTATAAGTATGATGCCATAATGGATAAGAAACTGTAAGTACGTTGCTATTATAGGTTGTATATTGCTCTTGTGGGTAAAATCTGCAACCACGCTGCTATTATGGGTAAAAAATAAAGTACGTTGCCTATTTTGGTAAGAAGGGTAAAGTACATTGCTATTTCCTGCATTTTTTTTTAATATATGCTTTTAATCCGTTATCAATAAAATACAACCCGATTTAGCCTTTTTCTATATAAATGGATTGAAATTTGTTACTGATTTTGCTCACATTGTTTGCAGGGGAGGTGGGAGTACGGTCCAAATCGTTCAGAGACATCACTTTGCATCCCACTTAAAAAGAATGGCGGTTGTTGTTCGTACAGAAGAGCAATTTTATGCATTTGTGAAGGTATTTAAAGTGTCAAACATAATTTATTATGGTTTAGAATTTTATGATTATTTCTATATTTTTCTCAAATTTTTGTTTATTTAGGGTGCACCAGAGACTATCCAAGAAAGACTAAATGAGATACCTTCGTTTTATATAAACACCTACAAGAGGTACACACGTCAAGGCTCCCGTGTTCTCGCTCTAGCATATAAACCCCTTCCTGATATGACGGTATATATTCTTTCATTTTACTATTTTGCCCTTCATAGAATCCCTGGTTGCATTTATATTTCAATGCGCTTATTCTTATATAGGTAAGTGAAGCTAGAAACTTGGACAGGGAAGTAGTGGAAAGCGGGCTCACTTTTGCTGGTTTTGCGGTACGATTATACGAAGATTATATTTAATCCTCATTTTATAAATTTATAGTGTACTTTCATTTTTCTATAATTTTGACATCTTGTTATATAAAACTTCAGGTATTTAATTGCCCTATCAGATCAGATTCTGCCGCGGTCTTGGCTGAATTGAAAAAATCATCACATGACTTGGTAAAAATTTCTTTTATTTGTTTTTATAGTTTTCTTTAATTAGCAGTTATATATTTTGCATCAGGTTATGATTACTGGTGACCAAGCATTGACTGCTTGTCATGTTGCCCGTGAAGTCAACATAATTTCAAAACCAGCTTTAATTCTTGCCCCTACTAAGAACAAAGAACGATACGAGTGGGTTTCACCAGACGAGAGGGAAGTTGTGCGTTACAGGTAACAAGAAATAGCTATGTACTTCCATTCATTTGTCCATTATAGCATTCTACTTTGAAAAATCTATCTGGTTATAGCACTGGTATAGTTGGAAAAGAATCGAAAGTAATATACGCTTTTTATTTGCAGTGAGGAAGAGGTTGAGGCTTTAGCAGAGGATCATGACCTTTGTATTGGAGGTGACTGCTTTGAAATGTTGCTGCAAACTTCTGCTGTTGTTAAAGTCATTCCATATGTCAAGGTTGTTGAACTTTATAGTATAAATTACAAATTTGGTCCCTGTGGTATAATTTTTTTCCGGTTTGGTCCAAGTTCCGGTTTTGTATCAAAGTTGTCCTTGTGGTTTCAAATTGTTGTGGATATGGAAATTTAATCACTCAGCTGTTAGTTTTTTGAAAATGACCATTTTGCCCTTGGACGTCAACCGGGAAAGAGTTTATATTAACTATGAGGATGATGATTATAATGGTGTTTGTGTTTTGCTAACAAAATGATATATTAAATGTCAGGTATTTGCAAGGGTGGCCCCGGAGCAAAAAGAACTCATAATGACCACTTTTAAATCATCCGGAAGAATAACTTTGATGTGTGGTGATGGCACTAATGATGTTGGAGCTTTAAAGCAGGTAATGCAAGAAATAGCAATGTATTCTCATTGATTTGTTTATTAGTCAAGAGTAATTTACAGTTTTGGCCCTTGAATTTAAACACTTTCAGTTTTGGTCCCTAAAAGAACCAGTTTGCAATTTTGGTCTTTATGTTGATGTTCTGTATTGTTTTGGTCCTAACCACTTGCTGTCAGTTTTTTCATAATGACCATTTTGCCCTTGGCCCATCGGAATCTTTTATTTTTTATATTTTTAAAATTTTGGAAATTCGTTTTGGGACCAAAACTGAAAAAAATGCCAAATTTAAGGACCAGAATTGTAATTTACTCTGATATTTATCATCACCATCCCATGATGTTTATATGTGTTTTTCAGGCACACGTAGGAGTAGCATTACTAAACGCAATACCCCCACCAAATCCCGATAAGCCCACACCAGAAGCCACAAAACCCACCAAATCAAAAAAACCAAAACCCACCACCACCTCCGAACCAAGCTCCAGCACCACCACCACCACCGCCGCCACTCCCTCCACCTCCAACCGCCACCTAACACCCGCCGAAATCCAACGCCAAAAACTAAAAAAACTCATGGACGAACTAAACGAAGGCGACGACGGCCGGTCTGCACCCATAGTCAAACTCGGGGACGCCTCCATGGCATCACCATTCACCGCCAAACACGCCTCCGTCTCCCCCACCACCGACATCATCCGCCAAGGCCGCAGCACCCTCGTCACCACCCTCCAAATGTTCAAAATCCTCGGCCTCAACTGCCTCGCCACCGCCTACGTCCTAAGTGTCATGTACCTCGACGGCGTCAAACTCGGCGACATTCAAGCCACCATCTCCGGCGTCTTCACCGCCGCCTTCTTCCTCTTCATCTCCCACGCCCGCCCCCTCCCGACCCTCTCCGCCGAACGCCCCCACCCCAACGTCTTCTGTTTCTACGTCTTCCTCTCTCTCCTCGGCCAATTCGCCTTCCACATCATCTTTCTTATCTCCGCCGTGAACGAAGCCGAAAAACACATGCCCGAAGAATGTATCGAACCGGATTCCGAATTCGAGAGTAATTTGGTGAATACGGTTTCGTACATGGTGAGTATGATGATACAGGTGGCGACGTTTGCGGTTAATTACATGGGCCATCCGTTTAATCAAAGTATTAGCGAGAATAAACCGTTTAGGATCGCGCTTTGGGGCGCGGTCGTGTTTTTTACGGTGATCGCGTCCGATTTGTTTCGAGATTTGAACGATTGGTTGAAGTTGGTCCCGTTACCGAGGGAGTTGAGAGATAAGGTTTTGATTTGGGCGGTTTTGATGTTTGTTGGGTGTTATAGTTGGGAGAGGTTTTTACGGTGGGCGTTTCCCGGGAAAATGCCGGGGGTTAAAAAGCAGAAGGTGATCGATGGGATGAAAAAGTCGCAGTGAGTTATCGAGTTTTACACAGGTTTTTTTTTGGACTTTTGGTAGGTTCGGTAAAGATGGATACAATGTTGTTGGTGACTTTTGGGGTCCCTATTTTTTGGTTGGATATGTATCTAGGGATAAGAATTTATCATCTGTTATTGCTTTACTTTTAACAAATGACCATAGTGTTAAAGTTACATTAACGGCTTATTTATGGGTTATTTATTGTCATCTACTTGGATTGTAGTACAATTCAAAACATCATATGCAAGAACTCGTATTATTGATAATCGAGTTTGTATGCATGTACAAGGTAGTGAGTTCATATACCTCATGGATCAGCGATTAGAACACTAATCGATATAAGTGTTTCTCATGTGGCTCGCGTCGTTCTTGAGTAACATAATAGTTGGCGGTTGTATAATGATACCATATGTGAGACTTGCAGTATTTAAGATAGGATTTGTCCTCTTATATGTGCACCGGATCGAAACTGAATAAGGTTGAACCGAATTGGACTTGATTATGGACGAAAACCAAACCGAGCCGATTAGAGTGTTTGGTCCCGGTTTGGTTTCGGTTCTAATGGTCCAAACCGAATTGTAACCGAAGTTGATGACGTTGCTGTGTAATAAGAGATGAGTATAGTCTGCTGATCGGATCGAAACCGAAAACCAATACTATCAAGGACCAAAAACCGAACCATATCATGTAAATTGGTTCTGGTTTAGTCTAGTCCGGTTCGATTTTGGTTCGGTTATGTTTTTCTGGTCCATACGTTCACCCTTAGTTTAGATATTTGATACTTCATACACAGATCAAGAAGTTGAACTCAACAAGAATGGAAGAAACATTGCCTTGTATTCAATCTGAAAGGGTCGATGTGGGTTGCACGCCACGTCTTGGATGAAGAAACAAGTAACCAATGATTAATCATGTGGAATTGGGGTTGTAAACGAACGAATGAAACGAATATGAATGGGGACTTGTTCATGTTCATTCGTTTAAATTAGCCGAACAAACGAATATACATCAATGGATAAATAAACGAACTTTCTTGCTCATGTTTGTTCGTTTAACAAATTATCTTGTTTATGTTCATGAACATGCTAAACGAATAAAGATAAACATGAACATATATGAAGATAAACGAACATATAATATTGTAATGTAATCAAACAGAATTGAACATATATTGATATAAAATGAACTTAAATGGATAGATGTAAACGAACGTTTACAAACATAATTGAACGAACGAGATCATTGTTTATGTTTATTCGTTTAACTTTACGAACGGGAATTTATATTCATTTATTAAATAAACGAACTTCCCGCCGAACCGTTCGTGGTTCACGAACGGTTCAATGAATTCGTTTACAACCCTATGTGGAATGCGTGCTATATCACCCTAGGTGTTAATGAGCGGGCAACCAATCAAGGAATGGTAATCATGGTGTTTTCTAACATATAACGATATAGTGGGTAATCATGGTGCTTTCCATCATACAATCTTTACTATACGGTAGGTAATCATGGTGCTTTGCATCATATAGTCTGTCCATGTTTTATAAATAGAGATTATTGATCCATAAAATAATGCATCTCTAGTTTTTGAACAAATTTTAGAGACTACTTTCTAAATATGTCTTGTTGAAGTTTTTTACTTATGAATAACATATCACTTATAAAAAGTAATATGCAGAGCGACCATCAAATCCAACGATCAAGCAAATACCGTTCAACAAAGCAACCATCAAATCCAACGGCCATCATATTTCACTTATAAGAAGTATTTTTTTTACTTATGAATAACATTTAAATTATTGCTTCAACATCATCCAATCCTACAATCAAGCAAATACCGTTCAACAAAACCACCATCAAAATTTAAAATAAGTTCTGATTACGTATCGAAGATACTGCACACACCATCCATGAAGGACGCAATTTTCAGAGAAACTCAAAATAAATCAGGATCAACTTACTGCAACCAAAATTTCCAAATTTACTCTTACAACATTTAAGAAATAAATCAGTAGGATTGAAAACAATCCAACACTTTGAAGAATCTTTTTCCACTAATAAGCTTGTGGTACTACGACCTCAAAAAACATAGACAAAACTACAAAAATGTTCCTATGGTTTGCTGTTTTTTATGGTTCTGGTCCAAACATTTGCAAATTTATACGGATGGTCATTTTCAGAAGTTTCCTCTTCGGCAGCGACCACTTTCTCAATATAATGTTTCATCTTCGGCAGCGACCACTTTCTCAATCTAGCGTTTTTTTGCCGACGACAACCACTCAACGCAATGTTATATAAAATATTTATACATAATTTATATGTATATATTTATACAAAGATTGTATTATTAATAAATTAAAATACAATACAATAAAATAAGTCAAAATATTGACAACTTTATTAAAAAATCGTTTCACATTAAGAGTTAAGAATTTTTTAGCTTTTCATCCATTAGTAAGCGTCCGTCGATGTTAATTATTTGAGTAAATTACACGAATGGTCCCTGTGGTTTGGGGTAAATTACGCGCTTGGTCCCTAACTTTTTTTTTAACTCGGACGGTCTCTATCATTTTGTTTTGTTACGCGCTTGATCCCTGACCGACTTAAAATGACCATATTGCCCTTATTAATTTCTTTTTTAATTTTTCATTATTTATTATTTATTTTTTAATTACATAAAATAAAAAAAAAAAAAAAAAAAAAAAAAACCCTAACCCACCCACATTCAAATCAATCGGATCTAAAGTTCGGTTTGTTAGCCCAATATTTGAAATCAGTGAATCGTATAAACCATTAACAGAGCTTTTCTAAAGCTTGAATCCGAGTGAGGCTCAATCGATTAAGGCTTGAGTCCATTTAGATTCATGTTTGTACAGAGTTCTGTTCCTGTAAAGCTAAACATTCGTTTGCTATAGATACTAACCCGTCTTTGGTTGCACCAAGTAAGACAAGCCTTCGTAAATTAGGGCAACTTTGAGCAAGATCGATCAGATTAGGACCCAAAAAATCGGGTTGCCAAATGGAGATAGAGTCTGAAACGAAGGAGCTAACATGAATAGACACGAATTTATTACTCAAATAAAATTACGAGGGGATACTATGCAAGCTTGGACAATATCGACATCAAGAAGATTGGGGAAACGATGAGCGAGTCTACCGGAATCAACATCACCATCATCCACACTATCACCTCCAGCCACCAACATCACCTAGCAGCCACCGTCTCGTCACACAACTACCAACCTAACCTAACACCAACGTATACCACCATCTAAAACACCGATCACCATCTCCAATATCATAACCATATCGAAAAGACAGGGATATAGACGCAAAGAACGAGACGCAGGGGTACAGTGGAATTAAGATTCGGTGATTCAGATACTTAATTTGGGGTTTTGCTAGCTCCTCCTCCAAGACGGAGATGAATTTTGATTTTTCCGGAGAACAACCACCGGTGATACGCATTCTCTGTTCTCTCTTTCTCTGTACTCTTTTTCTCTCTTCGTATCGTAGAAGAGGAGTTCGGTAGGGGAGACCACAAATGGTGGTTGTGTTGGTACCGGTGGAGAAGCGCTGGAGCGATATCCAACGGTTTGTGGTGGTCACTCGGTGGAGAAGCGCTGGATTGTGCGGCTGAGAAGGAGAAAGGAGAGTGCCGGCTGAGAAGGAGAAAGAGGGAATTAGAGGAAGAGGGAGGCGGGTGAAGGAATATAGGGTTAGATATTTTATGTTTTTTCTTCTTTTTTTTTAATTAAAAAACAATATATAATATAAAGAAAACTAAAAAAATAAATTATCAAGGGTAAATCAGTCTTTTTACATCTGTTAGGGACTAAGCGCGAAACAAAACCAAAATATAGGGACCGTCCGAGTTAAAAAAAAAGAGTTAGGGACCAACCATACAAATTACCCATACCACAGGGACCATTCGTATAAACAAATATAACTTAAACATCTAATTAGTACATGTTCAATCGTAGCCGCTTCTAATCGAGCCCACACTAAGAGCATGTTTGGATAACCGTTTTGGAAGTGCTTTTTGGCTTTTTGGTTTTTCAAAAAGCCAATAAGCTAAAGAACGTGTTTGGATAAAGAAAAGCGCTTTTGATTTTAACTTTTTGACACACTAGGAAAAGTCATTTTGGAAAAGCCACACGTTCGTGACTTTTTGAGAAGAGAAAGGCTTTTTGATTACAAAATCACACAAATACCCTCGTTCTACCCTACGCATTCTTCTCCGACTCTTTCTTGTGGGACGACAGATCGGGATCGAACCCACCTCATCGCTGCATTCCGGCTGCTGGTCCGCCTTCCATCTCCGGCTTCCTTGTCCGGCTGCATCTCCGCCAGCTCTGCAATCGATCGGTAATATTTCTGCATCTCGAAATTTTCTACCGATGAAACCATTTTTCTGCATCTCGAAATCTTTCTGCATCTCTATCTCCGACTATCAATGTGTCAATTTTCTTAATACCTAACAGCCACTTGATTGAATGTGTGTGTGCGTCAATCTTTCTGCATCTCCTCCTCTCGATTCTTTTTCTGTGAATGTGATTGATGTTGATTTTCGGTGAATGTTTTCTGCATCCCAATTTTTTATGGATGTGTGTGATTTTGATCTTCTGTGAATGTTTTCTGCATCCCGTTTTCGGTGAATCTCCTCATCTCCGGCAGTTTCCTATTTTCGTGTGAATGTGTGTGATTTTGAACTTCCGTGAATGTTTCCCGTTTTCCATTTTTCTAATTTGCCTTTGATGAATGTGTGTTATCAGGTTTTCTGTGATGTTGGTGTGGTCTGTGAATGTGTGTGTTATCATTTTTTTCATATAAAGATTGAATTGTGTTATAAATATTGAAATTTTTTTCTGTCAAAGTGCTTGTATTTATGCAGATCTCATAATTTGTGTGCTTTAGTCGGTTCTTGCTATGCATTTATGTTTGAAAACCACCTGAGAAGAGTTTGATATCAGGTGCTTGTATTCCAAATGTTCTATAACTTCAACAAATTATTCTGTGATGTCATGCTTGAACGGATGCTATGTTGAAGGCATAAGTTCTTGGAAATCAGGATTGTCCTTTTAAACTTAAGTTGGTTGCGGCTTCACAACCTTTGAAGATCGAGGCACATATTTGCAATGTATTTTTCTGGTTGTAATCAATGATCACTGTTATTTTTTGATGATTTTATTAGTTTGTAAATTGTAATAGCAACGTACTTTGTATCTTACCTAAAATATCAATATACGTAGAATTTTTAACCAAAAGAGCAGTGAAATGTGAGTTAAGTACTTAATTATTTGTAAAATTTGTAAAAAAAAAAATGTAACATAATTATAAATTTTGTCAAAAAAAAAAAAATGAGTTAAGTACTTAATTATTTGTAAAATTGGTAAATAATTGTGAATATGTAAAAATGTCCTTTTTGGTCATTTTACATATATAAAAGCTTATCCAAATACTTTTTAAACCTCCTTATCAACTTTTAGCTTTTCCCACCACATAAGGTTATCCAAACACTTTTTTAAGAACTCCTTTTTGAAAAGTCATAAGCTCATAAGCACTTTTGCCCAAAAGTGTTTTTGAGGTAAATAAGCTTATCCAAACAGGCTCTAAGTTACGAGTTGTATTTGTCACATGTTACATTTAAAATATTTCAAAACTCAATATTGAAAAAAACATCTAATTTTTAATATTAAAAATACAAAATTTTAATATAAAAAACTTGTTTTGGGGTTAAAAGTATCCAATTTCGTTGACTCCAAATTTATAATCAACAGTATTTTATTATTTAAAAATATTTCAATGATTTATAAAAGTAGTATTTTATTTTCAAAAAAAGATTTCATTAGTTACGATGTAGATTGCACACTTTACAATACAGTAACAGCTTTTTATTATTTTTAAGTTTGACTTTACATCTACCAAAAAATTCATTACTAACGGTCAAATAAGTGAAAATGGGTCTAGAAGGACCCTTTCATAACTCTCCCCCTAAGAAACTTTACCTGCAACTCGAATTTGATTCCAGACGATATCATAGACCGATGATTGCTTTCCATCCCAAAACCTTGCACTTCTATGAAAAATCTCTTCCGAATTCATTTTCAAATCCTGATACCCAGATTGCATTCCATAAATTATGCGATTGATGAAATCATTCGGTTCTGTACTTCAAAGCACTTTGGCAGCTTAAGTTATGCTAGCCGAGCGACTCAACATTCAGAAAACTCAAAGTCGACATCATGGAACAACGTAAGCAGGGATTGCACCGCTAGAAAAGGAAATAATGGGGATTTGGGTAGAGAAACCATATTCAACTTTAAACAGATGCATTCCTCACGTATCAGCCCCTTTGAGCTAACTTACGCTTCCGTATTTAAAGCTTGTGCCTCGTTGGTGGCCCTAGAAGAAGGCCGGCAAATCCAAGTTGACTGCTTGAAACGTGGTTTGGATTCTGATGTCTACGTGCAGAACACCATTATTCATTTCTACGCGTCTTGTAAGAAGATCATTGATGCACGCAAATTGTTCGATGAAATGCCATACAGAAGCCTTGTTTCTTGGAACACAATCATTTCTGCTTTCTTTCATGTCTCCTGGCTTTACGAATCAGTAGAGTATTATATGAAGATGCTCGACCTTGGGGTTGAGCCAGACGGAACTACAATGGTGGTGATGCTCTCTGTTTGTGCCCAGCTAGGGAACTTAACAATGGGAAAATGCATTCATACTCAAACAATCGAAAAAGGTTTACAACTCAATTGTCAATTAGGAACTGCACTTGTTAACATGTACGCCAAATGTGGGGCTTTAAATTGCGCACATAAAGTGTTCGACAAAATGCACAACCACAATGTCTGGACATGGACTGCAATGATTCAAGGATTCGCTCAACACGGGCTCCCTACACATTCTTTAACACTTTTCAAGAAAATGAAAGCCACCAAAATCCAACCAAACCACGTGACATTTCTTGGAGTTCTTTCTGCCTGCAGCCATGGTGGATTAGTGAAAGACGGGTATAGATTCTTTAACGAAATGAAGGGCGTTTACGGAATTAAACCTCGAATGACTCACTATGGTGCAATGGTAGACGTTTTAGCAAGATCTGGTTGTCTCAAAGAAGCATACAACTTCATTTTGAAAATGCCAATTAAGCCAGATCCAACTGTGTGGAGAAGTTTGATGAGTGCATGTTATGTTCATGGTGATTGTGACTTTGATGGGGTTGGTGAGAAAGTTAGAAAAAGATTACTTGAATTGGAGCCAAGGTGGAGTGGCAATTTGGTAATTATTGCAAATAGATATGCAGATGTATGTAAATGGGAAGAGGTTGAACAAGTGAGGAAGAGTATGAGGGTTAAAAAGATGGCTGGAGAGAGTTGCATTGAGGTCAAAGGGTCAACGTTCAGATTCTTATCCGGGTATGTTTTTAAAGCTTCTTGTTTAAATATTTACTTGTTATTATATGGTTTAAGTTTGAACATGAAGGCTAATGATCCATAATTTTGCTTATGTGTTTTACTTAAATATGCATTGTGTTTTATATTACTATAAATTTCTAAATTTTTAAAAAGAGTTTGAAACATAATCTTTTTGAATATGTATCACAAATTAATATCAGTCTAATCTATAATATTGTAAGTAACAAATAATACACATAGAATATCAATAGAAAATTAACAAATCAAAATTACACAAATTTTAAAGTTGAAGGACCAAATTGTACAAAAGAAAATTTAACACCAAATTTGGTGTAGTTAAGTATAACACCATACGACTAGTGTTGGGTTGGAGATGCATTCGTATAAATAGACATTTCTTTTTTAAATTAATGAAGAAAAAACGAGTTAATTAACAGAAAAAGTCATTACCTATGAATATACCCTAAAAATAAAACTTTGACTTTAGCATGTAGTTTAGTGAGCCTTTGATTAATAATCAAATTGGCCCTTAATACACAAGAAAAAAATCTAGAAACTTTGGAACCACATTAATATGACAATAAACCCAAACTTTTAATTTGGAATTGTTACTAAATTAATAATTTTGCAACCAAATATTGACCTAAATCAAACAGGTAACTTCATATTGTAATCTTACTACAAAAGAACGTCACAATTTCTTTTTCTAGAACAACACAAAAGATTGTTATTGTTTTTGGAATTCTTACCAATATTGACCTAACTCAAAAAGTCTTTGAATCCATCCATTATAAAGAATTAAAGATCCAGATTGGAGTTTGACTTTCATTTTGGTCAAATTTTCAAAAAATAATACTTGCTTAATAAAGATAATAAAATCGAAGAAAGACCATTGAAGCAAGTACCGATGAATTATATAAAAATTATATAAAAATTACAACTATAAATTCAATTCTCATGTTTTTGTTCGTAAGTCAAAACCAGCAATTCCAATTTTCACATGTAAAGATCTAATGACGATGGCAGAATCAGAAACAAAATCATCAAAACCAAAACGAGGGGACTTCAAGAACACAAAATCAAAATGAGGGAAAAAATCATAAAAAACGTTGTCGGATTAAAAAGATTAATCAACTATATACTTATGTCCATGTGATCTACTACATAGATCAAGCAGGAACTTTGTGTTAACTTTAAGAACACAGGTTACCTAAAACTTAGAATCATAGAAAATTCTATTATACATCAAACAGGAACTTCAACATACATTTAATCGAAAATTCAGAATCACAAAAATATACATACATTGAATCAAGAATCGTGCCTATTAGGGAACATCAAAATTGGAATCCAAGAGGCTGATTAAATACCTATGGTCGAATATTTGAAGAACCGAATAAGACATACATTGAATCGGGAATCGCTGAATTGAAGAACTTACAAGACATAGATTGAATCAGGAATCGTAGACTTGAAGAACCGAATAAGTGCCTTCGATATGCATCACTTTAAATCTTTAAAAGTCCTATTAACTAGACCATTTTTTCCTAACTTGAACCCCTAATGATGATATCTTTGATAAAAGTTGAAGTCAAATCAAGGGTTTGGCTAGTTAGACCCCCTTTAAAATCTTAAATGACCCCTTCATGATTACACCACAATATTTCTATGAATAATGTTTATAGGTAATTATTAAGTAATAGTTAGGTAATTATTAAGTAATAATTATGTAATCATTTTAAAATTATAATTTTTTTCTTCTTTCCATGAACTTAATTATAACTTATAATAGTTATGTAATCATAAAGTATTTATAAAAAAAAAGTTAAAAAGTATTTACAAAAAAAGTTACAATTATGATCAAGCAAAATTTCGACGTAACAAATAATAAAAGAGTTCAAATACATTCGTACTTAATCATTGATATGTATGAACGACATATACAAAAAGTAAAAAGTATTTACAAAAAGAGTTAAATGTATTTATAAAAAAAAGTTAAAATTCAAAATTTCGATGTAACAAATAATAAACGAGTTCAAATACATTTGTACTTACTCATCGATATGTATGAATGACATTCTAGAACTGCCAGGCCTATATTGATTGTATAATTCGAAACGCGACCAATACATAGTTTGCCAATCAGATGCATACAGACAAACTTCTTTGGTAATTCCAATACATTGTGGTAGGAGGCATTGAGTAATTTTCCTTTAAACGTATCGTCATATAGTGGTTGCCGTTTACATGTGCCGATGTAATGGTTCGACGGGGTTGAAACTCTTCAAGACCTCTCCAAATAAGGAAGCGGGTCATAGACTATTCGTGACTTAAACAATGAACGATTACACAAAACTTGTTGGCAATCAAGTAACCTGTCAAAGGCATATTCATCTAATATTGCCTAGGTGCAGGTGATTCCAACTAACATAATGACTCGTATAGCTCGTTGAACTTGTTGGTAAAAACATTATGGTATGCGTAATATTCACTCTGTAACTGTTCAAGCAATTGTTGTCGGATGTGTAGCCATTGGTCTTCACTATGCCCAAGACAAACAACTATCGCTCAAAACCCACAATTTCGATCACCGATTGCATCTGTATATCGTCTACGTAATCATGAATTACATAAGGAATGCTTGTCATTAGGAATGGACCATCTCTTCATGGTTCATCATTTAAGTCAATCTCGTACGAATAGCTATGCCTTTCATGTTCTTTATTCAAATCCAGCTTAATAAAATCCGACATGGTTGAGTAGGTGCATCTACGAGAAGCTTCTTTTAGCGGATTCACGTGCTTTTTTATTATTTTCTTCATACTTGGCCGCCCACGAGTGTTTTCGTGAACAACAGGTACTTCCAGTTCTGTTGTTTTCGGATCATATATATTTATTAGCTTTCTCATATAACATTTTTCCCGGCCTTTGACTGTTTGTTGAAGTTTTTTTCAAATTTCTCTAATTCATCATCGCAACAAATGTTGTCATCTTCTACAGTCCTCGTCTCTGAAAGATCAAGCTTCCTCCAAAATACATCTATAAGTTGTAATTGAAAGTACTAACCTGACTTCGAGTAGACAGAAAGCATGCAAGCACATGGTAACCCACAACTGTTACGAAGTTGGCAACCACAATCCGAGGCGTTTAACTTTAAAGTGTTCGGCCTTTGAAGCTCTCCTAATATTATATCCAAACCTTCGTTTGTGTTGATTATAATGGAAAATTTTGCTTTTTTCAAAGCTTTCACTGATTGCAGTTAGCTGTGACTGCACGATCTGATTAATCAATTTCACAAATTTGTCGAGATTAGAATTTACATAGTCTAAATGTTTCTATAGCTTAGCATCTCTTTGTTATGATTTAGATTTATAGTTGATAAAACAAACTTACGTGGATATTTTATCAACATTGCCCGAAGCTGTCTTTAGTTTTCCTTGTATGCTATCCATGTTGGAGACTCAATTAGTGATTTTAACAGTGATCTAAACAAGTGCCAATCGTGTTGCAACTTGATAGACGCATTGCAATGTTTTGCTCAATGTGCCATCTACAAAGTAGTCGCGTAGCATCCGAAAAAACTGTTTGGCATGCATTCATGAGTGCCAACTCCCTGTCAGTGATTATTACACGTGGGTGCGTACAATCTTCGAGTGTCGACTTTAGACTGTTTAATGCCCCAAGTATATTTGACCCCCTTTTCTCTATGTATAAAGACAAAACCAACAGAGAATGTCTTTTGAGTTGATGTTACACCAATAATTTGAACAAACGACTTAATATATTTGTTGGTTTTGTACATGACATATATTATCAACATGTGTGGAAATGCACGCCATATCTTCCACGACATTGGATGAACGAAAAATAGATTTTCTAACTCATTTGAGTCACCTGTGGTGAATCCATAGACACAATTATTGGCGTGCAAAAGACACATAAGAACCTGCATTGGAGTTCTTCTTGCATGCTTTTCCATGCGAATCTTCTGTTGAGCATTCTATATTGTTTGAATTGTCTAGACATTATTTTTATTTTGTTCCTTCGGTATTAACAGGATATCATGTGGTGACACATTCTTTCTTGTTAAATTTGCCACCAAACGAGTCTCGTCGACGAATAATTGTCTTACAAATGGACGACCCTTTATATATTGTGTAGGTGGATGATTATGTTCATCACATATTACTCTTAGCATCCATTGATCATATTCTTTTGAATATTTTTCTTCCAGTTGAAACTTACAATTAGTCTCTTTGCTTCCAGATGCTCTAACTGTGTTTAGCTTTATAATCTCCACTGCGATCACATCTAAATATGACTTCATACACGAAGCCGTTCACATATGCCTTTGATATTCTAGTGACGATGACAAATCCTAGAGAGCGTCGTATGTTCTGTGTCCACTTAACCAATTCCTCACAAGACTTGAACATCTGAAAATTGAAATTTTAAGAGTTTTAGTATATACGTTTTACTTCAAACATTATAATCTAGTATAATTATATAAACCCGATCGGTGAGAAATGCTGACTATCTATTCGAGAAGTCTTCATCTCCGGTTGATAAGTTGATTCCAAAAGATTAAACATAACTACATATAAAAACCACAATAAATGAAATAATTAGAATATCACACGTAAAATGTATAAAATTAAATAATTTACAAATTTTAATATGAAAAATTCTATTTTTTTAAAACTGATTTTAGAGTCCGTTTTAAATTGTATTAAAAATTGATTTTTTAGAGCCCATTTTAGTAATAAAGCTAAAGACACAGTTAGAGAATCTAAAAACAAAAAAATTAATTGTAAGTTTCAATCAGAAGGAAAATATTCAAAAAAATATGATCAATGGATGCTAAGAGTTATATGTGATGAACATAATCATCCACCTACACAATATATGGAGGGTCATTCATTTGTAAGACGGTTATCCGTCGACAAGACTCGTTTGGTGGCAGATTTAACAACAATAATGTGGCACCACGTGATATCCTGTTAACACTAGAGGAACAAAATGAAAATAATGTCTAGACAATTCAAACAATATATAATGCTCAACAGAAGATTCACATGGAAGAGCAAGCAAGAAGAATTCCAATGCAGGTTCTTATATGTCTTTTGCACGCCAATAATTATGTCTACGAATTCACCATAGGTGACTCAAATGAGTTAGAAAATTTATTTTTCGTTCATCCAAAGTCTTGGAAGATATGACGTGCATTTCCACACGTGTTGATAATAGATGTCACGTACAAAACCAACAAATATATTAAGTCGTTTGTTCAAATTGTTGGTGTAACATCAACTGAAAAGAGATTCTCCGTTGGTATTGTCTTTATACATAGAGAAAAGGAGGCCAAATATACTTGGGTGTTAAATAGTCTAAAGTCGACACTCGAAGATTGTATGCATCCACGTGTAATAATCACTGACAGGGAGTTGGCAATCATAGATGCATGCCAAACAGTTTTTTAGGATGCTACGCGACTTTGTAGATGGCACATTGAGCAAAACATTGCAAGACGTCTATCAAATTGCAACACGATTGATACTTAAGATTATTGTGAAAAATACTAGTTGAGTCTCCAACATGGATAACATACAAGGAAAACTAAAGACAGCTTCGGGCAATGTTGATAAAATATCCACGTAAGCTTGTTTTATCAACTATAAATCTAAATCATAACATTTCTATTATTATTTACGTACGTATATGTTCATTTATGTTATTTTAAGGTGTTTTGAGCTACGTAGAGCAGACTTCGTTAAACAAGTACAAAGAAATGTTTGTGTCTGTTTGGTTGATTAACATCTTAATTTCGGAAGCCACACAACCAATAGAGTTGAGAGTCAACATGCTAAGCTATAGAAACATTTAGACTCTGTAAATTCTAATCTCGACAAATTTGTGAAATTGATTAATGAGATCGTGCAGTCACAACTAACTGCAATAAGTGAAAACTTTGAAAAAAGCAAAATTTTCCATTATAATCAACACAAACGAAGGTTTGGATATAATATTAGGAGAGCTTCAAAGGCCAAACACTTTAAAGTTAAACGCCTCGGATTGTGGTTGCCAACTTCGTAACAGTTGTGGGTTACCATGTGCTTGCATGCTTTCTGTTTACTCGAACTCATGTTAGTACTTTCAATTACAACTTGTAGATGTATTTTGGAGGAAGCTTGATCTTTCAGAGACGAGGACTGTAGAAGATGACAACATTTTTTGCAATGATGCATTAGAGAAATTTAAAAAAACTTCAATAAACGTCAAAGGCCGGGAAAAGTGGTATATCAAAAAGCTAATAAATATATATGATCTGAGTACAACAAAACTTGAAGAACATGTTGTTTAAGAAAACACTCGTGGTCAACCAATTATGAAGAAACAACAAAAAAGCATGCAAATCCGCTAAAAGAAGCTTCTCGTAGATGTAACTACTCAACCATGTCAGATTTTATTGGGATGGATTTGAATCAAGAACATGAAAGGCATAGCTATTTGTTCGAGATTGGCTTAAACAATGAACCACGAAGACATGATTCATTCGTAATGACAACAATTGCATATGTATTTCATGATTACGTTGATGATATATAGGATGTAATCTGTGATTGTAAATGTAGGTTTCGAGCGGTAGCTGTTTGTCTACGCACAGTGAACACCAATGGCTACACATCCGATAACATTTGAATGAAGAGTTACAAAGTGAATATTATGTATACCATAATGTTTTTTCCAACAGGTTCAACGAGCTATACGAGTCATTTTGTTGGTAGGAATCACTGCACGAGCCGATATTGAATGAATATGTCTTTGACAGGTTATTCATGTGATTGTTCATTGTTTAAGTCACGAACAGTCTATGGCATGCTTCCTTATTTGGAAATGTCCTAAAGTGTTTCGACCCCATCGAATCATTATGTTGGCACATGTAAATGGCAACCACTATATGATGACACGATTAAAAGAAAATTACCCAATGCCTCGTACCACAATGTATTGGAATTACCATAGAAACCTGTCTAAATCTACGTGGCCAACTATGTATTGGTCACGTTTTGAATTATACAATCAACTTAGGCCTCGCAGTTCTGCAATGTCGTTCATACATATCGATGATTATGTACAAATGTATTTGAAACTCGTTTATTATGTGTTACGTCGAAAGAAAAAAAGATTTATAATTTTAAAATAATGACCTATTTATTACTTAATAATTACCTATAGTCCTTATAATGATTATACTTATTTATAGAAATTTTGAGATAGAAATTTCGAAGAGGAGGAGCCTCCTCTTGTTGATGTTGTGGTTGGGGGTTGTCGAAAGATAGTCCGGGTGCCTCCTTCGAGTCGGTGCAAGGTAGTAAAGAGGGGATTGTGTTGGGGCTGACCAACACTGTTTAATTCTTTCTTTGGACATTGACTCTTAACATGTCCCACCTCCTGGCAGTTCCAGCACTTCACATTCTTCCAAGTTCTAGATGAACTTCTTCCCCGACTCCCACTGCTCCCACTATTCCTGTTATTCCCTCTACCTCTTCCGATATTTAATAACTCCGAAGAAGAAGATCCACCTTGATTCTTGCGTCTGACATCCTCGCCAAGAACCAAATCTCTAACCCCTTCAAAAGTCATACCACTGGTCCCCACTGAACTTGTAACAGCGGTTACTGTTCCAGACCAGCTATCAGGCAGTGAAGCTAGTAGCAGTGAAGCTTGAGTCTCGTTATCAAATTTAATTCCCACAGATGACAATCTGGACAGAATTGAATTTAGATTGTTAATGTGAATCGTAACTGAGCTGTCTTCATTCATCCTTGTCGTGAACAATTCCCTCATCAAGAACACCTTGTTAGCCGTCGACTGTTTCTCATACATGTTCGTCAAAGCATCCATCATACCACGCGCCGTGGTTTCCTTCATGATGTTGAAAGCAACGCTTCTTTCCAACGACAACGTAATAACCGCCTTAGCTTTCTTGTCCTTTGAGTTCCACGCATCTTCGGCAGCTTTTTTCATTTTCTCCGGTTTGTCTCCAAGTACCACGTCCAAATCTTTCTGACATAGCAATGCTTCTAATTGCATTTTCCACCAGCTAAAGTTAGAACTGTTGAACTTCTCGATTACAACCTTGTCTTCAGCCATTACGACAAACAAGAAACAAATTGAGACAACGAAACAGACACAACAATGGCACGAACCTGACTGGTTCGTTCAGTGTACTCGTGTGTGACAGAACAGTACCCTTCAAAGTACCAAGACACCTTCAATACGATTAATAGAAATTAGTTTCTGATGTGGAAGATCAGACAAAACTGCAACCACAGAGCATACTCTAATTTCTAAAACCGAGACCTCCTCCAAAACCCGAAGCTCTGATACCAGTTGTTAGGAATCGGACAGGGTACACGCAGCGGAAACACTATCTCACACACACGAAAGCAGAAAATAAAGCAAAAAGAACACAAGGATTTTTACGTGGTTCAGATTCGGTGCAAATCCTACGTCCACGGGCTGCAACTAGAGAACTCTTATTAATACTCACAAGATTACAATTTATAACTCTTGTTATGAGCTCAAGTGGTGCATTTTGTTCTCAAACCAAAGCCTCCTATATATACACATTGAGAATGTATAAAATATATATAATCCTACACCTCAATTTTGAAAAAAGAAAAGCTTCACCTAATTTCCTTTGAAAATTCTTCACCAACTTTCTCCACTAACTTTCTCCACCAACCAACATGAAAGACGAGTATGGATTCTTTAATGAAATGAAGGGCGTTTATGAAATTAAACCTCAAGTGACTCACTATGGTGCAATGGTGGATGTTTTAGGAATATCTGGTTGTCTTAAAGAAGCATGCAACTTCATTTTGAAAATGCCAATTAAGCGAGATCCAACTGTGTGGAGAAGTTTGATGAGTGCATGCTATGTTCATGGTGATGGTGATGGTGATTCTGATGGGGTGGGGTTGGTGAGAAAGTTAGAAAAAGATTACTTGAATTGCAGCCAAGGTGGAGTGGCTATTTGGTAATTATTGCAAATAGATATGCAGATGTATGTAAATGGGAAGAGGTTGAACAAGTGATGAAGAGTATGAGGGTCAAAAAGATGGCCGGTGATAGTTGCATAGAGGTCAAGGACTTTGAATTTGAGTATGTTTCGAAAGCTTCTTGTTTAAATATTTACTTGTTATTATATGGTTTAAGTTTGAACATGAAGGCTAATGATCCATAATATGCTACAATAGTGCCTTTTCTGCAATTCTTGAACACAGGCGTGTATTTTGTTGCAAAATTATTTATTATCTCTTAACTCGAAAAATATTCTTTAAATATACAACAATAAAATTGAATATGTTTTATCTAAGAATATATATCTTAAAAAACATTTGTCAAAACAATCAACATGACACAAATATCAGATAGTATAAAACATTGCATCCGTGTGCTATTCTTTTGTTGTATCATTACAACAACCATTTTATTCTATAAAAGAATTAGTTTTAGCATACAGTTAATAAATATTACAGATGCATTTACAAATATATTGTGCATACAAATTTTAAAGAAATATTACACATTTATGCATAGTAACCTTATTATGAAATTACTAGTATTGTAATATATGTCAGTTATGTGTTTTACTTAAATATGCATTATGTTTTAAATTACTATAAATTTCTAAATTTTTAAGAGTTGGAAACATAATCTTTTTGAATATGTATCACAAATTAATATCAGTCGAATCTATAATGTAATATTGTAAGTAACAAATATTACACATATAATATCAATATACAAATAACAAATCAAAATTCTACAAAATTTAAAGTTGAAGGACCAAGTTGTACAAAAGAAAATTTAACACCAAATTTGGTGCAGTTAAGTAGTATAACACCATGACTAGTGTTTACTATTCACCTACACTTGTGTTGGGTTGGAGTAGGGCTGTAAATGAACCGAACGAACCGAACGAACATGAACGATTACTTGTTTATGTTCGTTCATTTAAGTTAGTCGAACAAACGAACGATCACGAACGGATAAACGAACGAGTTTTCTTGTCCATGTTCGTTTGTTTAACAAGTTATCTTGTTCATGTTCGTTAACTTATGTTCGTGAACATGCTAAACGAACATAAACGAACAGAGATAAACAAACACAATTGAACATATATGAACATAAAAAAACATAAAATATGGTGATGTAATTGAACATATATAAACATAAAAAGAATTTAAATAAACAAACATAAATGAACGTTCACGAACATAATTGAACGAACGAGATCATTGTTCATTTTCATTCGTTTAACTAAACGAACGAGAATTTGTGTTCATGTTCGTTCATTTATTAAATAAACGAATATAACGAACTTCCCGCCGAACAGTTCATGAACGATTATCTGAAACGTACTGATGTAGAGTACAAACACAAAACATAGATTAATCCTGTTGATTCACTGAATACCAGGACAATCTCTTCCAACAAACGTTAATTCAACAAATCACGTAGTTAGGCTCAAATTCTGTTTAAACCAAGAACAAGGAATTTGGGGTAAAAACTGAAATTTCATAAAAATCAAGTCTGAACGGCTAGGGCACATAAACAAACCCTAAATAAAAAGCAAAAATTCGAATGGGCCTAAAAAGAGTCATGGGCCAAACACAAACCCAAAAACAAAACCCAAAAATTACGAAAAAAACATAAAATGGCCCATAAACTCATCCAGAAAGCGTTTTCTGGGCTCAAAAATGGGCAAGGCCCCTCTGGGTCCCTAAGGCGTTGTGCTCCTCGTTCCAAGCTTCATTTTGGCTGGTCGCGGGCCCAAAACAGAGACCCGTAGCCAAAGTTATGGCCATTTCCGTGAAGCCCATTTTGTCACACGATCTTGGGCCTCCAGTAACATAAGGGCCCGTTCCTCCACGTTAGGGCTCGCATCAGTTCGGTTCGTTTACAGCCCTAGTTGTTGATGCATTCGTAAAAATAGATATTTCCTTTTAAATTAATAAAGAAAAAACGAGTTAATTAACTAGAAAAAGTCACTACCTATGAAAATCGACGTTTATTCTTAATGGAAAATTGGAAATATATAACGTAGGGAAACCGGATGAGCACAGTAACAAAATAAGTACAAGCTAACAGTTGAGGTGACCCCTATCCAATTTACGATTTTACCCTTTTCTTCAAAACCAATACCATAAACGTGCCGGCCCAAAAACGAATTTCAGGATTCAAGATGCCCCTTTTAAAGCATTAAAATATGACAATAAACCCAAATAGGTAAGTTCATATTGAAATCTTACTACAAAACAACTTCACAATTTCTTTTTCTTAGACAACACAAAAGGTTGTTGCTATTTTTGGAAATGTTACCAATATTGACCTAAATCAAAATGTCTTTGAATCTGTCCATTATAAAGATTTAAAGATCCACGATCGGAGTTTGACTTTCATTTTGGTCAAATTTTCAAAGAACAATACTTGTTTAATGTTTATTAAAGATAATAAAATTGAAGAAAGACCATTGAAGCAAGGACCGATGAAAGAAGCATTGCACGTGGTCCTGCTGTATTACTGCTTTTTTCATTGGGTCCCACATCTCCATTGTTAAGCAGTAATAATATTTTAACAGAGTAATCTTTCATTTTTGTAATTTCATTATTTAATAAATCCATGAGGTGACCCCAAGGCCTGGTCAAACTAGGCATCCAAATTTAGTGAATTTTTGAAATGAAAAAAACAGGATAGAACCCATTTTGTGGTGTTACTGTTATCAAATTTTGTGAAACGCATGCCAATTTAAAAATAATAATAATTTTGTCGAGTGTATTATTCCTAAAAAAAGAATATAAATCGATGACTTCAATATTATATCCAAACTTCCTAATATTGACTTATTGTATTTTTTTATTGCCTTATTTTGATGATATTCACAATTCACGTGTTACATTAATAATTTTTTTTTTCTGTTTTGGGTAATATATTCCTGCCATCACTCTATTTCGCGAAGCCACATATTAGTTTTTTTTCCTTTGGTTTTTCTCTCGTTTTCCTGCAAACATGAAAATGATTTTCTCTGGCACCTTTCTCAACCTTTGCATTTTGGTACAAAACAACAATGCATGATGTACAAGATGAAAAAAAAAAAAAAAGGAGAGGGAAGCTCCGGAAGTTTTATCCGGAAAATTTTCACCCTACTCTACTTTTACTATATTTATATCACCTACTCCCTTAATACCTTAATCATTTGGGGCATTTAAATCAAAAGAAGTGTTGATGATTGTATATTACCAATGTGTATTTATGTGTAATGGATTAGTTTGTTAACCAAATGCAATATTGACAAAACATTAAATAAGTAAGGAAAGTGCGGAATGCAAACTTGTTTGAGTTTGATCAAGATTCAAAGTACACTTTCGTTTAGGGGCGTAGCCCCTAAACTAACAGGGGTCCGCGGGCAGCGCCCTGGTACCGGGGTCCAAGGGGTTGCATCCCCCGGTGGGGTCCAAGGGGCAAAGCCTCTGGCTGGGGTCGAGCTGAGATGGGAAAATTTTTATTTGGACTATATTGCTTTATAAAAAATGCATCAGAAATTTGTTTTTTCTGAAAATGGCCCGATTTCTGACCTTTGTGATCACACGACCCGTGTGATCACAAGGCAAATTGTAAACAGATTGTAATCAGACATCACACGACCTGTGTGAATGTCAAAGCATTTTGCACACGAGAAAGGACACGACCCGTGTGCGTGTCAAGGTAGTTTGATACCGAGACATCACACGACCCGTGCGACGTGCCTAGTGACATTTTGTTGTTGGTTTTTGACAGGTTATATCGTTTTTGGTCATTTTTCTGGTATGAAAAAATCATAATTTCACACATTGTCTGATCTAGAAATACTCTGAATCCTATCCAATCAAAGATTTAATCGTATCATCGAAATACTTTGATTTGAGAGTGTTTAACACGATTTTCAAAGATCAAAGTCATTCTTTAACCCCTAATTTCTAACAAGAAGTTCGTAGAGAACAATATTTTATGGCTAAAATAACTTAAACTACCAAAGAGATTAAAGTGTGTGAATGTAAACACATAGTGTAAACACAAACTTGCAGCCACCACCAACCACACCTACACCACCAACCACACCTAACTTTGTTGAATTTCTCATATGAACTCATTTTTAGGTTGCAGCTATTGTAGAAATTAGGGACACTACCATCACTATAAATAGATGTTCTAACATCCATTGTAATGCACCACAAAAACATAGAAGAGAGTGTTTAGATAGTTAGCGAGAGTTGTTATTTTCTTGTATTTCAGTTTGAGTATTGAATAAAAGAACATTTGAGTTCCAACAAGTGGTATCAGAGCTTGGTTAAGCTCCCGGGGCAACTTTCGAAACACCCTCGGGTTTTTGGGTCAAAAATTTTCTGTCTCAAAATCGATTTTCGAGAGCACCATTGGAAAGGTCGCGTTCTCAGGATTCCGTATATATATTTTTCGGATTTTTTCGACACCCGGATCATCCTCAAACGGCCGGTCAAAGTTCGCCGGAATCTCGCCGGAAAAACCAGTTCGCCGGAGATCTCGCCGGAGAAGACGACACTGTAGCGTCACTGTAGCGGTTCACTGTAGCGACACTGTAGCATCACTGTAGCGGGTTTCAGAAAATTGCATTTTGGTCCCTGAAGTTTCGAAAAGTTACGTTTTGGTCCATGTATTTCCGAAAAATTTCAGGTTGGTCCTAATTTTTCAGAAAAACCTCAAACCAGCCCCTATACTTCTAAAAGTTTCGAACCAGCCCCTAAAATTCTGAAAATTACATTTTGGCCCTTGTAATTTTTATAAATTACTCGTAGCTCCCCATTATTTTTGAAAAAATCTCAAGATAATATATGCCAAGAATGACTACACCAAGCTCGTTGTTTTCTCAACCCGAAATTGAAAGTGTTCAAAGGACCGGGAGGGATAGTAGTGTTACGTTACACTATCCGTTGCTTACGAAAACAAACTACGCGGTGTGGGCTATAAAGATGCGAGTGAATTTGCAAGCACAAGGAGTGTGGGATGCAATTCAAAATGCAAGAGTAGATGAACGAACAGATAGGATGGCGCTTGCGGCCATTTACCAAGCGATTCCAGAGGACGTACTTCTTATGTTGGCCGAGAAGGACACGGCTAAAGAAGCATGGGAAACGCTTAAGATGATGCATATGGGAGCTGATCGGTTAAAGGAGGCTAAAGTACAAACGTTGAGAAGTGAATTTGAGGTGATCCGAATGAACAATGGTGAGTCGATAGATGATTTCGCCATGAGATTGAATACTATTGTGACCGGTATTCGATCTCTCGGTGAAAAGATAGAGGAGAATACGGTTGTGAAGAAGTTTCTTCGAGCCGTCCCAATGCGATTTATACAAATCGTAACATCTATCGAGCAATTTGGAGACATGAAAAACATGACGGTCGAAGAGGTTGTAGGCCGTCTCAAGACCCACGAAGAGCGACTTCGAGGGTATGAAGAACGGGAAGAAGGACCTTCTCTATTGCTTACACATGCCAAGTGGGCATCTCAATCTAAGCAAACCGACGAGGGAGACTCGTCAAACACTTCAAGGGAAAGTGGAAACCAAGGACAAGGACGCGGTCGAGGTCGTGGGCATGGCCGAGGAGATGGTCATGAGTATGATGCAAACCGGAATGACAACAATCGTCCTCGAAAGGACAAAAGTAAAATAAAATGTTTTACTTGCGAGGAATATGGTCATTATGCATCAGAGTGTCCAAACAAGAAACGAGGTGAGGAGGTGAACCTCACCCAAACCAATGAAGATGAAGAGCCTATTTTAATGATGGCGATCTCGCAAGAAGATACACCAGGTATGGTGCCGCTAAAAGAGAAGAACGGCGTTGATATCCCTGCATCCGAAGAAAGTTAAGTTGATTCCGAGGAATGGTACCTTGACAACGGTGCTAGCAATCATATGACCGGAGATCGTTCAAAGTTCCATGAGTTAGACGAGAACGTGACGGGTTATACACGGTTCGGAGACGGGTCAAAGATCGACATCAAAGGAAAAGGTACGATCTTGTTTGATTACGGAAACGGAGATCAAAGACTATTTAACGAGGTATATTACATTCCTAGACTTAAAAAGAATATTATAAGTCTTGGACAACTAACCGAAGACGGGAATCGAGTTGACATGGATGGTGATATTTTACGGGTATTTGACAATAGTAATACTTTACTTTTTAAAGTAAAAAGAACCCGTAACCGACTCTATAAGACACTTTTAAAGACGAGACGAAAAATGTGTCTTTTATCATCCCAAGATGATCCAGGTTGGTTGTGGCATCAACGACGTTCGTATGCCAATTATTATACCATGAAAGTTAATGGTTATTTGGAGCATAATAAAATTCTAGGTTCACATCTAAAGAAATTAGATGATCCGAGTGAGGAAGAATTTTATGTTGAAGTTGAAAAATGTGAAAAAAGACACCAGTTTTTCGACGCATGGAAAAGGAAGCTACAGATAAGACAAGAAGGGTTCTTTGGTAATATGCAACATGATCGGCGTAACGAATCACGAGCCAAGTTTGGTTTAAGGGGGAGAATGTGAATGTAAACACATAGTGTAAACACAAACTTGCAGCCACCACCAACCACACCTACACCACCAACCACACCTAACTTTGTTGAATTTCTCATATGAACTCATTATTAGGTTGCAGCTATTGTAGAAATTAGGGACACTACCATCACTATAAATAGATGTTCTAACATCCATTGTAATGCACCACAAAAACATAGAAGAGAGTGTTTAGATAGTTAGCTAAAATAGCAACATGCTTTATTTTTGTTATTGTTATTGTTATTATTATTATTATTATTATTATTATTATTATTATTATTATTTTGCATTTAATCCATGTTGAGATATAGCAGTGTACTTTATATTCTTTGGTTTTTTAACTAAATTTTGATGGACAAATCGCTTCATAGAGATAAAGTCATTAGGGACCGTGTTTTAAACGTATTGATTAAAAAAAAATCCAGACTTACATTGAAAGAGCCATGTTTCATTCTAAAAATCCAGAATATGCAAAAGTTGGGAATCCACTAATAACGGTACAAAGTTATGTCCAACAAAATGCATTACTATGATAGTATGATGACTTTCCTTGTATTTAGGCCGGACTCTTTGAAGGTTGACTTGGCTATCAACGACTACTATTTTTCCTATTCTATCATTATAGATGATCTGGTAACCAATGGGCGAGATTAGGGGAGATCACAAAATTCATGGCGTTGATTTGGAAACAGACCCCGTGGGGGGGGGGGGGGGGGTTGTGTATAAGAAAATAGGGTGTTATAATACGCTATAATTGGCTATATTTTTCCGAGTACAGTTTGTAATTGAAAAAAGAAAAAGAAAATAGAGTGTTATAGTACGCAAACATATGAAATCACATTGCTATTGTGGAACCATCAACACACGTACATAGATAAATACTGTCACAAAATGAAATGAAAGTAGGATGCTTATTATACATAAACATACGAAAGTACATTGTCATTCTTGCATTTAGAAGTAAAAACTTAGTTTACCTGGCATTCTGGATCCCTTAATCACACATTGTACTCAATAAATTTCGATAATCCATGTTTCTATTCAATCATATGTTACGCATACAAAACGTAACAAACTTACAACCCTCATTTGTCATCCCTTTTACTCTTGGAAGAATTATATATTTCATAACCAAATATTGAAGTTCTTGTGTCAAAACCGGTGCATGACAAACATTGGTATCCATCGTCCATATTTTATATTCTTGCATTCACAATACTTAGCAATATAAAACCTAAAAATCTCAAACAAAGCAATTAAAAAGCACATTCCCAACGAAGCCAAAATGTACATGTTCCCAAAGAAGCCAACACAAGTTAATAACAGAAATACCATCAAAACATTATGTTACAAGACTTTATCACCAGATGTTCTCCAGCGGAAATGGTAAAGCTATCCACATATGATAATTCAAGGACCAACAATTTCAGCACACTTTTGCCAATAACAAGTACTGACAGTGCCCCAATAAGGAGGGACACATTAATAAAACCCAAATGTTTAAAGCATTGAGTACGTCAACTAGCCAACCGACCATGACAACAGGATGCAACGATTCATTTTATCACGTTGTTCATTCAATTTCTTTATGATTTCATTACGTCAACTACCCAATTGTGTTTTTATCGGTGGTTGGAAGTATCAACAATAATGTGAAGCTCAATGTGACAATTGAAAATTATAATTAATCTAAAAATTGGCTAATTTAGATTGAATTTTATTTTGGACGGATACAAATTGTAAAATTTAAAGTCTTAGATAAAAGGGCCATGGATTTAATGGGTTATAAAGGTATACTTAGAAGAATTAAAAAAAAATTAATAAGTTAGTTGAAATGTTAGTTTTGAATTTTTTAGAAAGTTTGTTCATGATATATTTTTTAGATTGACAAAAATGACATTTTGAAATAGATTAAAAAATTAGTTTATAAGTTAATTGTTGTGTGTCAAATATGACTTAAATGTACACAAAAGAGATTATACTTACCCTATCAAGTCATTAACATTATCCATGTAACTAACATTTGATTATTATTTTTTCAAATAAGCAAGGTTATCAATATTACTCACGATACTCGTTCATAATAATAATTTTTAAATAACTAAAGAAAATTTAGTAAATCGTATACGAAAACAATTATATATATATATATATATATATATATATATATATATATATATATATATATATATATATATATATATATATATATATATATATATATATATATATATATATATATAGAGTTGGGATTTTTTGAGAACCAATGAGAGCCCGAGAACCCGAGAACTCGAGGAGGAGCGTCGGATGAGAAATTTTAATGGTCAAGATTCATTAATGGCAAGATTGTAAATAACACAAAACTATTGGACATCAATTAAACAAATTAAACATTCCAGGGGCAATTGTGACAAATCACAAACAAAATAACTGAAAAAAGAAATTAAATCATTATCGCAAAATTCAAGGGAATCACGAACATTCTTTGAATCTTCATACATTCTTCGTATCTTCATAATTCTGAAGAACTCGTCCATGGCGGCAACTCTCAATATCTGATCGATTCTCGCAACTTTCGATTGATTTCTTCTAATTAAATGCACAGGTTTATTCCTAACTACATTATACATAAGATTCTGTTTCGTTTTTTCTTTTTACTCGAAAATTTCAGTCACAAATCATCATCAATGATCAAAATCAAGTTCCACCGAAGTTGATGAACACTAATTACTGCATATCCGACCTTGTTTTACAAAAACAAAGTACAAAAATCACCAAAAACCGACCTAGGTTGTAGGATTTCAAATTTGAAGAAATTTTTTCATGAAAAACAACTTTCTCACAATTTATAACATGTATATCTATCAAATTTGCTTTGATTGAATCGTTTTACTTCTCAAATGTGTTTTTGTACAAATTAGAACAATACACTCATTGTTTGTTGATTTTGGAAAATTATACAACGATCCTACTAATTTTCTGCTATTATTCTGTGATTTGTTCAACAAAAAGTAGTCTACTATGATAATGATAGTTGTTTGAGGACAACATTCATATATTTTTATGCTAAAATGTTTGCTAGACGTAAAACCTAATACATTGAGATTGTTTCACTGTGAATATGTAGTTTTCTGTACATGTACAACTTTGTATATCATAAAAATAGTCTATGAAATGATGAAATATTTGCATATTGACAAACTTTCTAAACCTGAATCATCTACATTGTTTAACTATATGTGTATGTAGTTTGTTGCACATGTACACAAAAATTGTCTATGAATGTTCAAATATTGGCATATTGACAAGTTTGCACATGTACAACCCTGAATAATTAACCATGCTTGTGGATATGTGTATGGATTTTGCTGCACATGTACACATTTTTTTGTGAAATGTTGTAAAATTTGCATATTGACAAACTTTGTACATGTACAACACTGAATCATCCACATTGTTTGACTATATGTATATGTAGTTTGTTGCACATGTACAAGTTTGTACATCATAGCAACTATCTGTGAATAGTCATTAACAAATTAACTTAAATGTTAATTTATTACATGTACAGGACAAAAGTTAAAAAGGAAAAAAATATGAGGAAAAGTCAAAGACAGTTGAGTGACAGTGAAGAAGATTACAACACCGAAGATGAGATAAATGAAGAGAACTTGACAGTACTTGTACAGAGCATTACAGGTACAAAAAAATTTCAAAAAGGTGCAACTAAGCACATTATTATTACCTTCTTCCCTATATGGATAATTTTGTACATGTGCAAAAGGTGGACATAGTCAATTTACAGATATGCAAACTTTTGTACATGTGCAAAAAACGTGTACAAAAGAAAACTTATGAACATTTCTATACATTGTTTACATGGACAAACTTTGATGAAAAACATGCACATGTGCAAAACTTTAGACATATGCAAATTTGTATACATTTGTAAAGAAATTTGTACATGTGCACAAATTTGAACATGTGCAAACTTGTGCACATGTGCAAAGATTATTCATGAATATATCTTATAATCATAACTACAATCCATCTTTCAACAGACACATTAGCATATGACAGCGATAACGAAACCTTAGCACAATATCAAGAAAGGACAAAGAAGCTGCAGAATTTTTCAAAAGAGGAAACAACAGTCAAAGCTTCTACTTCAAATACCACAACATCAGGTGTTAAAAGAAAAGGACAAGATAGAGGAATTAGACGAAATGACAAGAAGAAAACAAAAAAAGCAAAGTCAACTCTCACACCATTCAAAGGATTCCGAACAAGTGACATATTAAGATCAAAATCAAGTTCAGGACAAAAAATAAAGATGATGGCTATAACCAAGTTGACTAAAAAAATATCATCTATTAAAGCAAAAAAACCAAAAAGAAATGATGAACCTAAATCAAATTCAAATGAACCACGTGCACGAAAAAGACTGAGATATGCTGAAGAAAAACCAAAAAAGAAGTTGAAGGGTAAGAAGTCAGAAGCCCAAGCTGATAAAGTAAAAGTTCAAAACAACGCAATTAATGAACATTTTGGCTTGAGAATTAAAACTTCTCCAGCAAGCTTGATTGATGCAATCAAGGTGATGTCAAAAGAGCAAAAAGAAGCCGTCATAGACATGGGATTCGAATCTATTCTGAACATCAAGATGCACCAATGTCCTCTAAGATTGGGACATTACTTGTTAGAGAACCTGGATGACACAATTTTGGTCATGAGGACCGGAAAAGGAGACATACAACTCACACCTGATCTTGTTCATGAAATACTTGGGATTCCATTAGGAAGTCAAAGCTTAGAAGAAGTTGAACCCGTCAAAAGAACAAACAATCTTTTTAAACTTTGGGAGGATCAATTTCCTGGAGAAAACATAGCAAAAGGTACTGTTGTGAAAAAGATTGAAGAGACGGATGATGATGGAATACTTTTCAAGCTGAACTTCATGACACTCTTTGCAAACTGTTTCCACGAATGCTACACAAGTGGAACCTGCAAAAAAGATATTGTATACAAGCTACTGGCTGTTGAGGAGATCAAAGATATGGACTGGTGTTCATATGTGTTGAAGGGACTTGAAGGTTCAAAAGAAGGATGGACTCCATACAACACAAAAAGCATATATGCTGGTCCAATCACATTTCTTGTTGTAAGTAACTTTGTACTTGTTGCAAGCAGCATCTACTATTTCATTATTACTAGTACTGAATGTAATTTTCTTATTCCAGCTCACATATCTGCATAAGATCAGAGGTCCAAAAGATAACGTTCCAAGGAGACTACCTGCACTTGGGAATTGGGATTCAGACATGGTGAAAAAAAGAGAAGAGAAGGAGATAAGAAGTGGAGGTTTTGGGGAGTTTGAGGAAGATGAAGAACAGGATAAACAACAAGAGCAAGTTGTTAGAGAGAAAACAAGAGAGGTATGTATGATTATCATATTTGTGACATTTTTTAATGCACTAATTACTTAAACTAATAAATATCCATTTTTTTGCACATGTACAAGTTTTATTATACAAAACTTTGAACATGTGCAAACTTTGGTATAGGCAAAACTGTATTTGTGTAAAAATTTGCACACAGGCAAAAATTTGCACATATGCAAAAATTTCAGTTTTGCACATAGGAAAAAATATGTACATGTGCAAAAATTTCATACACCATAAAGTATGGACACATCTGCCTGTATGAAACAGTTAAAACTTTACTAATGTATATTTAACAATGTATACAGGAAGATTTGATAGAGATGAAGGATAAAATGAAGAGGATTTCCAGATATGAATGTGAACTTACAACCAAGTTTTGGACCTATATGCAAGAGAACCCTAACGATGAGGAGATTTTGAATTTGAAAAGGGAGTTTCAATCGATGTTTGGTATCGCTACATATTCAGATGGTGATGACGATGATCATGAAGACATACCAAAAGCATATGATACTGATGATGATGATCAACATAGTGACAAAAAAATGAAGATAAAGAAGGTGATGAGGATGAAAATGATGAAGATCAAGATAGAAATGATAATGAAGTCATACCAGCAAGTTCTGATGATGATGATCAGCAAAGTGATGATGAAGATGATGATATTGAAGATAGTGATGGTGATCAACAAATTCATAATGAAAATGATCATAATGATGATGTAAAAGATAAGGAAAATGAAGATGATGAAAATGATGATGATGAAGACAATGAAAATGATGATGCAAAAGATGACAGTAGTAATGGTGATGCCAATAAAGATGGTGATGATGTCATGAATACAGAAACGGGGGATAATGTTGCTGGTAATCAAGTAAATAAAGAAAACAAAGAGAACGTGGGTGGTGACCAAATGAATACAAACACCATGAAAAAAGTCGGACAAAATGAAGATGTGCAAGATGATATGATGAACATTGAAGCCATCAACAACGTCCGAGACGATAGTGAAAGAGATGAAAACAACGATGGTGTTCAAGATGAGATGATGAACAAAGGAGAAGAAGAAAAAGAAATCGTGGATAAATATATGGTTAATACAAGAGTAGACACATCCATGTACCATGCACCAAGTCATGTGGAGAAGGAGACGGAAATCAATCAGCCATCAACAGAAACTCCACAAAAAAAGACACCCGATTTCGAAAAAATGACCAAAGATCAACAACAAAAACCCAACATCGAACACCAAACAGACATTAACAATCAAATCACAGTTCCATCAACATCATCATCTGGACCTGCCAAAAAATGGACAAACTATGTCCCAAAATTCCAAGTTCTTCTTCCTATCACGTATGACGAATACATGGGACAGGTATGCGATGAATTAGTAGGCCTAGTAAAATCAGGAAAAGTAGATAAAAATAACAGTAGCTATACATATGTTAATCATCTTGAGGATGATAAAAAGCTTGAGCAAGTTCAACCTAGTTTACATACCAATAAAGATATTAAATTTGAGCAAGTTTCAACTACATTGACTAAGCAAGTGGATGGCTATGACGGACCTAGTTTTGATTTGAAAATATCCCAAGAATCTCAAACTGATTTAGATACTAATGATGAAAAAATAGCTGAACAACTTCAATCTAAAGTGCCTAAAGAAGATGACGACTTTGACAAACCTACTATTGATTTGAAATTATCCCAGGAGTTTGGCATTATATTGGATAAGTTGGAAGCAAAACCTGTTGATGATGAAGGAAAACCGGTGAAGATTCATTTGGTGAATCCAAACAATGAGATTGATGACAAAAATGAAGAAGAAACTCCATTGGTTAAAAGGCTACGGAAACCATCTGTGTACAATAATTCTCCTTACTACAAGAAAATTGTTGAAGTTCTTGATATGGTGAAACCAATCGAGGTGACAATATCAAATAGACTTTTTGCTTTGGAGGGTGAAATCCAGTAAGTGTTTTGTTTATATTTACCTAGGCTAATAAAACTTACTTTGAATATGTATAAAATTGTGTACTTCTGCACATGTACAAACTTTGCACATGTACAAAGTTTTTTTTTTAAATGTGAATATCTGGAATAATATCTATTTTGGCATATGTGCAACTTCCAGAAGTATGATTCTTTCTAATGCAAGGTCTTATTTTTCAGAGATTTTTTTAATGGTATAAACCATTTTGCACATGTGCAAACTTTTCATATGTTTGCACATGTGCAAACTTTTCATATATTTGCACATGTGCACCTTTCAACATTTTTGTTTGATGGTTAAAATGTTAAACATGCATATCTTGAATAATTCTACAAACAGTTATGTAAAAATTCAAGAACTAGGAGTTAACTTTTTTTTGGTTAAATGCAGCCATCCCGTTTTTGAGACAAAAGATGGGATGCAGGTTAGCAGGATTCTGATGGAGACAATGATACCAAACACATGTGTAGCTTTAAATGTCATAGATATCTGGATCTTCATCTTAAACCATGAAGAATTGCTTAAAACCAAACACAAACCAAAGAAAGTTTATTGTAATGTCATCCATCTGGTAATATTTCATTCAGTTTATATAAATTATTAAAGAACAAAAATGATATTCATGCTACTAATATTAAATTAATCAAATAACAGAAGAAGGAAGACTTTGATGAAGATGCTGATCTAGAAGCGTTGTACAAGATCTTTGAAGACAACACCAACAACACGCTCAAAAAATGCAAGATCAAAAACCTGAAAAAAGTTGATTTGGTATGGACTCTTTCTTAAATATATCAAATTGCATTTGTACATATACATGCATATAGGCAAAAATTCTAAATCTGCATAAATGTATATGAGGCATTTGTACAGGTGTATTCCTGTTAAGTTGCACATGTACAAATTTTTGCACATGTTCAAAAATTAGAAATTTGCCTATGTACACATACTTGTACATGTGCAAAATTTTATCATTTAAACTTAATGACTAAATTTGCATATATACAGGTGTTCTTCCCAATTAGTCACCATTCCCACTACTACGTTTATGTCTTTGACTTGAACAAAAAAGTGGTACACCTTTTAGACAACATAAAAAACAAGAAGGTTGGCTATTACTGCAAGTCTCCAAAGAGAATGGTAAGCATTAATAATCTTAAATATTTCAACATCGTTACATATATATATAACTAGAAAGAACAAAAAAACTTAAAGAAATCTTGGTTTTACTACAGGTTGATTTCTTCTCAAGGTATATAGCTGAAATGAAGCACAAAAGTGCAGACATAATTGCTAAACAACAGGTGAAGTTGGCCAAAATGAAATGGCAAACAGTATACAATAAAGTAGACTGTGCAATCTTTGCAATGAGACACATGGAATGCTTCACTGGTGGTCCAATTTCAAGGTTTGATTGTGGGTTTGTAAAAGAGTCCGACGAACAAAAAATTCAACTGATGAGACTCCGCAAGAAATATGTAACCAAGATTTTGATGTCTGATAAGAACAAACGGATGAAGGAATTCCTCGATGATGCAAAATATTTTTCAAAGATAGAGTTGGGACTAAGGAGCTCTATTCTACTTGAAGCTTACAAAAACAGAGCAAACCGCTTCAATTTACTCTTCTAACTTTTAAATTCATTAATTTGTTTTCTGTCTTCAACACATATCTTCATTGTATTTGAATTTGCTTTCATTTTCCTTTCTCATATGTTTTTTGGTTATGTAGTTTGCTAAACATATTCTAACTCTACAATGTCCGTTATGAGTATCATATTTCTATATAAATTTGGAGCATTTGCAAAAATATGGAAAAGTATTAAGTTTGCACATGTGCAAACTTCCAAAAAAAAAAGGCATACATCTTCAAAAACATATAAGTTTCTATGTTGGCAAACTTATGAAAAGTTCTATACATGTACAAACCTCAAAAAACTTTGATCCATTGTAGGTTTGGTAGGTATCATGGGTAGAGTATGAGCCGTGGATGTCGTGAATGGAGGATTCTGAGCCGCCACCATATGATCTTGTTCACGGTATCTAAATGTTGACAAGAATAATAAGTTTATAGTAATACATAAATGAAAACAAATTAAAAGGTTGAAAAACTAACCTCACTAAAATCACCAACTCCGTGTCGACTAGTGCTACGCATCTTAAGATCCACACCACATAGGAATCTAATGCAAAACATAGAACACAATGTATCAACATAATACTTTAAAAATATATAACAATAATAGTAAAAGAAAGTAGCATACATATAATAATTAAACGGTTTTTAATTAAAAACAAAAAATTTAATATATTTATTTTGAATCAGCTTTAACCAGGGGCAAATAGTTAATATTGTACCTTTTAATGTCAGCCTAAATAACTTTTTACGGTAACCTAGGTTCTCACAGCAATTTTGTCTTTATTTCATAAAACATATGATAAAAAAATAAGATATATAAGCCTCAGTTAAACTAACCAGTTAATACATCAGATTAAAAATTTTACTTACCAATATACGAGTGAAATAAATATTTTATACAACATTATATAATAGACCATCACAATATTGGGATATGATTTTTATAAAATATATTAAATATTAAATTCACTTACCCCTTATGTTTAAGGCACGCCTCACTTCTTTTCTATTCTGACTTTGATTTTCGATTACGAACACAAGCTCCAATCCTCCACTTCTGATTTACGATTACCAGGTCCAACCATTTACGCCTTCACACAATCACTACCAGATCTCCGCTCCACCCTCCGGCAACGGCGAGTCAGCGACAACGAACTAATCAATTTCATACGCCTCCATCGCCATTACGTTTTTGACGCTACATTGCGCCTGCATCTCCGTACCTCGTCTCCTTCTCACCAGAACCTGTCGCACCACCACATTAAACCCCCTCTCATCCTTGGCCGACACGTATTTCCAGGTATGCACTCTGAATTGCATATAATTTTACCCTATTGGGGGTTTAGGGCATATAAGTGATTGTACTGTAACAATCAAAGAGATAATTCACCAAACAATATTGGGATTGTTTAGTATTGATGCAAAGGAGAAATAATTCTATAAATACAACATCTGATTGAATGATACCTTAAAAAAATGTCATGTTTGGGAATTTTGTACTGTTAGTATGTTTATGAAGTAGCCATATCACCCTTTCTACTCCCATTTAGTTGCAGGTGAGTGACTATCTGATTTACATTGATGGTATGCACTCTGAATTGCTACTACGTTGGTAAAAGAAGCATACCACATTACCTGTTTGATAAAATGCCTTGTAGAAGTAGGATTTGTGGAAATTTGGAATAGGTTTGAACCACCAAAACATTATAGTTTCTTAGAATCATGTTGATATTGACTTTGGGCTTTACAAGCAGTTAATTAAAACACTATGTTGATTTTTTTGGAACTAAAGTGTCATTCAATCTTAGTTTCAAGTACAAGTGTCCTTGTTTGAGTTTGCAAGTTACATTTGTCTTTTGTTAATCTTTTCATGTGTATACTTGATTGTGAAATGTTAGTTTAGGACACATCAAGAGATTGTTTTGCTGATTTGAGTTCAAATCAAGATAGATGTTTTGAAAGTTTCATACATCTATTGATTATTTTGACACTCATATGTCCATATTGTTTTAAAAATGCAGGAAACTGTTCAACTTGAAAGTTTCATACATCTATTTAACTGATCAAAAGATGACAACTCCAAATTCAAAACACATTACAGGTAACAACATTTGAAAATATTTATCTAGATGATATAACTTTTCTTGTAAAATGTGAAAATCATGAACATGTACACATCTGTGTAATTGTGCACATGTACAAAGTTGAGTACTTGTGCACATGTGCAAAGTTGTGAACTCATACACACATTTCTACAAAGAATTATGTTATAATACATATATTTGTACATGTACAAAGATGTGTAATTTTGCACATGTACAAACTTTTAACATGTACAAAGTTGTGTAATTTTGCACATGTACAAACTTTTAACATGTACAAAGTTTTTTTTAAAATGTGAAAAAATCAAACATTTCTACAAAGATTTATTTTATAATACATATTAATAATCTTTGAACAGGTGAAGAGGAAAATAGTACTAGTGATGAAAACTCACCGCAGAAAAGATTAAGAACCAACAACTTGAAAGAAATAGCATCATCATCAACTCCTACTCAAGAAAATACAAGGTGGACAAAAGAGAAAATACTAGCTTCAACAAAGAAAATCAAACCCTCACCTGTCCTGCAAAAAAAAACAAAGAGAACTCCAGCTCTTAAAGGAATTACAATAAATGAACCAACAAGAGTACTTCGGTCGGCTCACAAGATCAATCCTGCAGAAGCAAAAAGAAAAGGAAAAGAAAAGGAAATAATGGTACCACAAAAAAGAAAACCCAAAAAACAAATCCAAAATAAAGATGATTTTGCATCAACATCAAGGGGACAAACATCAAAAAAAAGAAAAATATCTGTTAAAGAGGTGCAAGCACACGTTCAAAACAAGCCAATAAATGAAATTTTTGGGTTGAGAATAAAAACATCACCATCAAGCCTCATAGATGCAATCAAGGTGATGTCGGCAAAAACCAAAGAGAAGCGGTGAAAGATATGGGCTTCGAAGGCCTTCTGAATATGAAGCTACAACAATGTCCTCTTAGATTGGGACATTATTTGCTAGAGAATCTGGATGACACAAATTTGGTCATGAGGACCGGAAAAAGAGATATAAGCCTCACACCTGATCTTGTTCATGAAATACTTGGGATTCCCTTAGGAAGTCAAAGCTTAGAAGAAGTGGAACCAGTCAAACGAACAAACAATATTTTTAAACTTTGGGAGGATCAGTTTCCTGGAGAAAACATACAAAAAGGTGCTGTTGTGAAAAAGATTGAAGAGACGGATGATGATGGAATACTTTTCAAGCTGAACTTCATGACACTCTTCGCAAACTGCTTCCACGAATGCTACACGAGTGGAACCTGCAAAAAAGATATTGTATACAAGCTGCTGGCTGTTAAGGAGATCAAAGATATGGACTGGTGTTCATATGTGTTGAAGGGACTTGAAGGTTCAAAAGAAGGCTGGACTCCATACAACAGAAAAAGCAAATATGCCGGTCCAATCACTTTCCTTGTTGTAAGTACCTCTCCATTTCTTACATAATAATATGAAAATGATTTTATAATACAGATCCACAAAGAGGCTGTAGACTTGGTTGCATGTGGGTGTCTTTTAATAATAAACGTGATGCTTTTTACCAGGATGATAAAGTTTATGGTGACCCTTTCATGAAAGGGTGTTTCTATGTCTTGTGTTAATTAATATTTGCATCTCTTTGCATGCACATTTTTACCAGGATTATAATAATCTGTAATGGTTGGTGCTTTTCAACTCATGTATACTTCTTACTGTTGTCTATTCATATTTGGGTGTCCTAAACAGATGTCCTGTTTGAACCGTTGATGTTCCATGGCTCTTTAGAGGGACCAATTTGTACATATTAGTTAATTAAAATTCTTATATGTTAACTGTTTGCTCCATTGTCATTGACTATAATCGTGTGTATGAGATTTTGTTTATCTGAAATACTCTGTGTGTTGGCTTATGGTATAAAAAAATCCAAAATAATATAAATAACATGTAATCTTTATTTATGCGATTATGACTATGTGTAAAGGTTTTTTGATTCTCAACTATTAAATCTTAGCTTTATTGTTCTTGATTGTTGAATCTTTAGTTTTCTGATTAGTGTTTTTTCCCATATTTCTTACATAGCATTTCTTATTTTATTATTCCTAATACTGAAAACACATTGTTTATTTCAGCTCACATATTTGCACAACATCAGAGGTCCACATGATGATGTTCCGAGGACCCTACCAGCGATTGAAACTTGGGATAACGACATGGTGAAAAAAAGAGAAGAGAATGAGATAAAAAATGGAGGTTTTGGGGAGTTTGAGGAAACACAGGAAAAAACTATTAGAAAGAAAACAAAAGAGGTATGTACAATTCATAATACCTTGCACATGTGCAAATCTATGCACAAACACAATATTCACAGACTTTGCATATGTACAAACATTTTGTGTGTTAGATTTTTTTAGTTGACTTGAAATATTCAAATACTTATGTATATATGTATGCAGGAAGAGCTGTTTGACATAAAGGACAAATTAAAAAGAATCAAAAGACTTGACATAGAAGTTTTAACAACAATCTGCAAATATCTTAGAAAGGACCGGTATTATAAAGAGATATTAGAACTAAATGATCAATATGATTTGGTATTTGGTATTCATAGAAATAAAACAAATGGTGAAGAAGATGATGGCAAGAATGATGATGGTGAAGATGATGATGAAGAGAGTGATGATGGTGAAGATGAGAATGGCGAGAGTGATGACGATGACAGTGAAAGTACTTCCGGTTCTTGTATGAAGATTTAATCCCATCTTTTTTTATTAAATCATGTATATTAAACTGCTAGTAATATGTACTACAAGTGAAGATGATTAATGTAATGTTATGAAGAAAATATTTATGTGAATTAGTGGCAAGAAAATCAAAGGTACAAATTTTTGAGTAAAACATTTGTTTGAGATATGTATTTTATTAGGATGTAAAGTAATTGTTTTAAATCGTAAAACATGTATTTTTGAGGAAGCTTGTTAGAGATTTATGGTTTAGTTAGGTAGTGGCTAGTATATTTGGTTGTTCGTAAGTGTCCAAACCATCAATTTCATTTTTTGACAACCAAATAAAATATGGAATTCGATTCTAATTATATTGTTAATCTTGATGCTGCAGTTGAGGGTGAAAAAGATACACAACTGGATCAAGAAACGATAGAAATCATACGAGACTTGAAAGAATCCAACTACAAAAATGAAGAAATAGCAACACACATCGGTTTCACTATCGATCAAGTGAACCAGGTTGAACCACGTAGACGAGTTGTGGTTAATCAAGAGGTATTAAATATTGTTGTTAATTCTTTCATTATATAAAATATATGACCATAATCCTTTGTAAAAATATAGGTTGGTCCGTCTCAAGTCCATGATAATCAGTTGAATGAAGAGGTGGTTGATCCAGAAGTGAATCAAGAACAAGTTGAAGAGGTCGTTGATCCGGAACCGATTGCACCGGTACAGATGAGAACAAGGAAACATTCAGAAAGAATCAACAGATTGAAGTTGAAAGCACCATGGAAGGATAAATATGGGAGGGGTTTGGATAAAAATAATCCTTATAATATAGATTAGGTTGTCTATGAAACTTTTGTTTAAGCTATGAGGACTTTTATGGATATTGAATAATTGACAAGTTTATTAAATAATTTGCAAAAATTTGCACATGTACAAAATTTCTTATCCACAACAAAAGCAATACAAAAAAATTTGCAGATATGCAAACATTTATTTCAAGCAAAAACAATTATAAAGATATTAGCACATACAAAAAAGAAATGCCAGTATACATCTCTCAAACATCAACAAAAATGCATATAGACAAATTTATAAACTATGATTAAAACCTTATAAATTCCTAAACTTTGCATATATGCAAAAAAAATTCCTAAAAGAACAAATGAACCATTATCCAGATTATTCATACTAAATCTCAATATAAAACTCATCATCAATGATACTAAAAAAATGAAAAAAAAAATCAAATGTTCATTCTTGCTGCCTCTTTTTCTTCTGCTGCCTTTCTTTCAGCCTCAAGTCTATCTGGACAACATCTCCAATCATGTTTTTCTCCAGGTGCTACCTTCTTCTTACAATTGCTGCAAGTTCTATGATTTTTCCCAACCAATTTCATTGCTGCTTCTCTTTGCCCTTGAATCCTTTTCCCACCAGTTCCAGACCCTTTAAACTTCACACCTTCAGGATTACGTATGGTAACTTTATCAACCTTCTTTATACCGAGCATGGAAGATATACAATCATCTTTTGTACGGGTATCTTTCTTCGGAGGATTCTGTTCAATTTTCAACCTAAGTTCCTTTTGCCACTCAGTAAACTTAAGGATAGAATCTGGATCATGTGCTATCATGTTTATGGAATCTGCTATCACTCTGTATGCATCTTGTACCAATGCATTACAGCATCCAACATCTTCACCAATGAAGTAGCACTTTTCCAACTCATGTGAACGTATAACACCTTTTTGCCATCTTTTAAGAAAATACTTTGCAGGTATTTCAGACCGAAACTTTGATTTCATTACACATAGCACATGTCTGCAAAGAAATCCAAAATGCTCGAAAACCATGCAGTTACAGTTGAAAGAGTCATCTCCTGCAGAACACTCAACCTGAAAACAGTTTGCAACTAATGACTAAAATTTGTAAAAGTGTAAAAACCTGCATATGAAAAAACTTTCCCATGTGCAAACATACCTCATATTGGAACTGATTTCTGATCAAACTTCTGAAGTTGCATGAATTGGGATTAAAGAACACACTTTGGTTTGGTAAACTTTTACCCATGATCTGCTCTAAAACAGTAAATGTTTCCTTTCCACCCATTGATCTACAGTTGCAGACCGAGCAACTCCACACACAATCATGAACTTCTTTCTGGAACAAGGAAAATATTTTATGCGTGTAAAACCTGGATCCCTGAACTTCAAACTCCAAACGTGAATGAATTGGCGGTAGTTTGTTTACAGAGTTGTAGTCGCTTTCTGACTGAATAATCCTTTGTTTATCCATGGCAGCATCAAACTTGACCATGAACATAATCAAGTTGGTTGTATTTGACAAGAAGCTCTGAAAAAAATAATTCTCACTCTCGGATCTTGATGTCGTCCTCATAAGACCAGACAAGGGCATATCTCTGAAGTACGCCGGAATCCAGGATGAACGCAACGAATACATCTTTTTCAGCCATTTATTTTCATTAAGTCCATGTTCTGCTACCAACGAGTTCCAGTTGTGCTCAAAGACATCAGGATCAAGACATGAGTTCCAAATTAGATTGTTCATCCTTTTTCTAAAGTCAGTTTCTTTAATCACTTTTGAAGACACCTGCATTAAAATAGTTACATGAATCTTTATGCATGTTTAACATTTTAACCATCAAACAAAAATGTAGAAAGTTGCACATGTGCAAACATATGAAAAGTTTGCACATGTGCAAAATGGTTTAAACATTAAAAAAATCTCTGAAAAATAAGAAATGGCATTAGAAAGAATCATACTTCTGGCAGTTGCACATATGCCAAATTAAATATTAAATATCGATACATGGTTCTTTTGCAAATTGTTACAGATGTAAAATAATTGCATGTGCCAAGGTTTAAACATGTGTAACCATCAGCACACATGGACAAAAAGTTTGCCCATGTGCATAAACAGTAACAATTTGCACGTGTACAAATTAGAAAAGGGAGGTTAATCTTACCTTGACTGTTAACTTTTTACCAATATGCCACATGCAAAGACGGTGCCTAGATTGGGGAAAAAAATTTAGAACAGCATTGCGCATAGCACGGTCTTGGTCTGTAACAACAATCGAAGGTGCACTTCCAAAGGCATTAAGAAAACTATGAAGGAGCCAAGTGTAGTATTCTTCAGTTTCCTGTGCGATTAAAGCTGCCCCAAAGGTAACACACCTTTGGTGGTTGTCAATTCCGGTGAAAGGAACAAAAATCATGTTGTACCTATAAAAAAAGACACTTTACTCTTAAAAACATATAAAGATAAAAAATATATATTTATATATATAACATATATAATACTTACTTGTTAGTTCTGTACGTAGCATCAAAGGAAACAACATCAGAAAACTCCTTATAATTTCTTTTTGCAATAGGATCAGCCCAAAAAAGACCTCTTAACTCAGTATCCTCTAACAAATGGTAAAAAGAAAAACCTTTGACATTCTCGGCTCGTTTTTCCAACATACTGAACAACAAATTTGCATCGGTGTCTTTCGTATAACAGTTCAAGTCCCTTGAGAAGTTTTTGAAGTCAACTTTTTTCGCACCTTGTTTTTCAATACCACCTTTGAGAGCACCTACAATACCATGAGCTCTTACTGCACCTACATTAGCCTTGTAAAGCTGCCAAATGAGTAATTTATCAAAATAATCCAACTTCCTCCTTGACCGAGACATATGAACAGTGCTTTTGGTGAACAGCTCATGGTTATGCATTGGCTGAAATGAGTGTATGAAACATCTACCACTCTTGCCTATCATCTTGATACCAATCTTTGCTGGACACTCTCTCATTTGACTTGGATATTTCCTTTTTAGTTTTCCAGTTTCAGCTTGCAAACCATTAGCATTACACCCCTCTGCTTTACCACCCCTTGAACACATCACATACTTATGTAAAACTTCTTTTGACCCTGGTTCAACATATTTTACAGAAGACCGCCTACAATTGAAACCGGCTCTGTCACCATACCTAAAGTAGAAAAGAATGGCCTTCTCAATCTGATCGAAAATCATATCTTTCCTAGGAAGATACGATTCAGGAACTTGAGGAATCCAGTAAATCGTTTCACACGAGTTCGGAGCCTTGATTTCAATACTGCTGAATGTATCGCCCGAATACCAAAAATCTATTTAGATATGTACAAGTAATATGTTAGCATATAAGCACAAAAGCAAAAATTTGAACATATGAACAGACACAAAGAAAAGTATTCAGATACAAAATTAAAAAACTTTGTACATGTGCAAACTTGTGTGTGTGCAAATGTTTGCACATGGACAAAACTTTGTCCATGTACAAATTTCTGTATTTCAAACCACTGTATATGGATATGTTTACACATTTACAAAGTTTTAAATATATAAACTTTGTACATGTGCAAACTTGAATGTAAACAAACATGTGTGTGTGCAAAAGTTTACACACGTACAAATCTTTGATACACAATAAACTTCAGAATAATCTATGCACAGAAACAACATACAAGTACAAAAAAGTACACAATTGGTGCATAGAAAAACACATGTTCAATTGAAAAGGTAGTACCTGCAGGAACATGAGGAATATCTTCTGAACCAGATGTTGAGATTGAAGCAACATTTCCAACATCAAAGTTTGTTAAAACAATAGCATCCGATGAAACTTCTTCAACAATATCATCCGATGAAACTTCTTCACTCAAAACAGGACCTGATTCATCTGAAACTTCTTCTGCCAAATCAGGAGCTAATTCCTCATCAGAATCAGAATCAGAATCTTTAAAAAACAACGAATCAATCTTCAATGAATCATCATAGCTAGACTTTTCACGAAAAAACGAATCTGAATCCTTCCTAAACAAATCATTAGCTGCATTGAAACAAATAGATAACATTAGATTGCATTAGCTGAATTGAAATAATACATAAAATTTATTGAACAAAAAAACCTTATGAATACTTGAAAAAAATTTATGTACATGTGCACACAAATGTGTATATATGAAAAGGTTTGCACATGTACAAATTGTAGTATTTGTGTTCTGCAAACTTTGAAAAAACTCTGTGTACATCTGCACCAAAATGTGTACATGTCCAGAGGTTTTCATATGAACAAATTATAGTATTTGTGTTATGCAACCTTTGAAAAAACTGTGTACAAGTGCAACAAAATGTGTACATGTGCAAAGGTTTACACATGTACAAATTATAGTATTTTTCATCTGCAAACTTTGAAAAAACTTTGATATAGGATTGTTATTAGATACAATAGATAAATACCTGTGATAATATTCAAATGATCTTCGTTTTCAACTCTAACATTTGATTCCACAACTCTGTTAGCTACTTTATTAACTATATCTGGTATACAACATCAAATCAAAGTTAACATTTGAATTTCCATTACTTATGGATGAACTGAATATAATGACTGAGAATTTGAATACATGAAGAATTTGATACCTGAGACGATACATCGAACATCTCGTTCTCCTCCAATATATGAATTAGGCTCCATAAGCAGTAGAAATTCAGTTAACCTGAGAAATCAAGTAACACTAACATAAAACAATTGAATCGCATGAATATTAATGTTATTTATTGAGAATAAACTGATAAACAAAGTCAAAGTTTTAGGTAAACTAAGAAATTGAAAAAAATAGCAACATGTGTAAGTTAACATGAGGATTACACCAGAAACATAAAAAACTAACATTACTAGTTAACAAAATCGATTCAGAACACAAATCAATTGAGGAATTCGCTGTAGTAAGGTCGAACATACGTGAACAACAGAAAAAAGCAAAAAACAGGTAGAATGTACGAAATCAAATCACAAACTCACGTAAAAAAACAGGAAAACGAAAAAACAGGTAGAAACTACAAAATCATATCAAAAACTCACCTGTAATTGTTGCAATTTTGTTGTTGCGATTTCAAAATTGTTGATGCGTGATGAACAAATAGAACGAGAAAAGAAAGATTTCAATGATATTGATAACAAGATATTGCTTTTTGATGACACGATTAGATAAGAAATCGATCAGCAAAGTTTAATTTCTGTTCAAATCGAGAAATCTATGGCGGCGGCTCAGTATGTTCATACGTGTTCTTGATGATTTAGTGAATCTTCATATAAAAGTCAACGTGAATATAAAGAATCTTTCAATTAGATATATTTAGATTATGTTTTAATTAATTAGTTAAAAGATATTTTGATTAATTAAATGATTTATGATTAATTGGTAAATGGAATAAAGAAAAACGGAATGACCATCTTGCCCTTAATGAAGTTAATCTAATCTAACGCTCCTCGTCGAGTTCTCGGGTTCTCGGGGAACTTATGGTTCTCAAAAGATCCTAAGTCTATATATATATATATATATATATATATATATATATATATATATATATATATATATATATATATATATATATATATATATATATATAACGAAAACGCAAGCGTGAATAGTAATAGAATCTTCTATTAATAAACATTTTTTCCTTTGACCCATTTTTCAACAGGTCTCTTCAATGCTTGCGACGTTTTTTCCATACTTCTTTTTACACTCTACTTTACACCAATTTTCTTTTCCTCTTTTCCTTACTTCTTATTTACAACAAAAGGAATTTACAAAAATTTCTACTGATTTCAGCCGTTATTGGACAGAAATGAGCTCACTTTTGATGTACTACTGTTTCAACCGATACTTTGGGAGCATATTACACTACTTGCTTTTATAGTTACAGGTTAATGATATAATAGTTTGTCTGTATGTATAAATAAACAATATTCTTTTGCATAACCGATTGTAATATCACTGTAAATTATTTTTTTCCTGATGTATGTATAAAAACCTCATGCAGCAACGCGCGGGGGAAACATATATAAAAGCTCATTAATCTAGTAAAATAACATATAAAATAGGTATAAAGTATCATAATGAAAAATGATATCATTTGATTTCATAAAAAAATAAATGACTTTTGTTGCTGATTTCATTCTTTCATATTATATTTTGTTTCTATGTTTATTTTAACTAGAAAATATAAAATAATTCAAAAAGAAGATTACTTCATCCAAATATAATTAGGACAAAATTTGCTTAAGACTACTCTTATCAGTAATTAAATCCAATCTAGCAATCTAACTTCTTTATTAAAAAAAATTATCTCACAACACAATCCGACTTTTCACATTAATTAACAACTCAATCCAACAATTTTTTAATTAAAAAAATTATCAAAATACCTATTAAAAAGTATGCCAATATTAATCTCGTTTTATAATGAATAATAAAAAATATATACATATTTCTATATATTTTATTTATTTATTAATAATCATACCATTTATTGTTGATAATATAAGTTTTGTTAAATAAAATATAATAAATAAACCAATGATATATCAAACATACGGAAGAGAAGGATAAGACGATCCATAACCTTGTCGGGCTGCCGATGAAAGTTTAATTACTTTAAATTCTTTCTTTTAGTTAAATTTTTTATATGGACTTGGATTGGTGGAGATCATCAAACGATGGAAAAGTCTAACAATCAAAATAATACAAAATAAAATAGAGTACAAATCTTAGTTAAATATAGTAAAAAATCATAGTTAGCAATCACGTGTTAAATATTAAATCAATCATTGACTATTTATTAATTTAAGATTGAAATAATGATCCCTGACTTCAACACGTTCTTAATTAAGGATGTATATGTTTGATTTTTTATAATTCTGGACCAATTATGTTTTTATTCCATAATATATGTAAAATATATGTAAAGCGTCTATTTTATCTGTATTTGTTTTTTTTATTATGAACGTAATTGTAGCGCGCACACACATAAACGGATGGAGTAAGCGAGTTAGACGGGATACAATACAAAACCTAAACGATAAAATTAGAGTTAACATATTTCAAGTCGTTTAGTGTTTCAATCTGTCGCAAAACGAATGGTTATATAGTCTAAACTCTTAACTAGCAACTTGACACGAACTCATACGAAATAAACGAGTTTGAGTAAGAGATTTCAACCCGTCTGCGCGACACAATTAAATAAGTATAATTCGAGTCAAGCTTTTTCAACCCGTTTAATGTTTCAACTCGATACCTACCTGAGACGACATGTTACAACATGTTTAAAAAGGTCTACAAATTAGTGTAAAAGTCTAGGAAGAAAAACTTTAATTAACCGTAGATTAGTACCTTATTTAGTTTATAAATAATGTAGGTACTTGTGCGGTCGAATTACCAACGTTGTTGTAGAGTTTGTGCTTCTGCGGTTGCCTAGTTGAGGTGAGTAGATAGTTTTATTAAGCATACATTGTTGGAAATATGCTCATAGTCACAACAAGTTGATGATACTTCCATAACTACCATGGTCCTTTTGAGTTACACACAATATATGATTTGAGCATTAAATGATAACAGGAGAATGATGAGGGACTAGTTTATTGACTTATTATTTTACAATATGTTAATTAGAAACTAGTAAAATTCAAGGGGTTAAAGTGAAACTAGTTGAATTCAAAAGAGGATAAGGATAAGCATTTGATTCAGTCCACTATAAAGATTAGATAAGCACGGGATAAACCCTGGCCGATCACAACATTACTCACGGCCAGAATTTTCCCTTCCAAACCTCTCTCATTCTCGGTCCTTTTTAGGTCACAACCTCCCATCCCCTCTCCATTTTAGGCCACCACTTTGATACACACCACAAGAAGGTGTTGTCATTTTGCTGCTAGATCATCATCTTAGGTGCTACTACATTAGAGGAGTTATGGTTTGAGCTCTAGTTCATCCAAATAAGATCCAAGGAAGTCGATTCCAAACTAGAAGGTGTAATACTTGATTTTTGCTTTCTAGTGCTCTTGTTGTTTTGTTGCAAAAGTTCATGTAATTTGCGATCCTTGATGGAATATGGTTTTTGTGTTTGCTTTTGTTTCATGCTCATGTTTTGTTTTAAATTAACACCATATTCCATTGGTGGTATCAGAGCCACTGGTTAATGTTTTCTTGCACATGCACAAAATGTAGCTAATTTTTTTAATGAGAAGATAGGGTGTAATTTGCACACATTAAAGGAAACTGTGTGTGAATTCCACACACTTTACCTCACGACGTTGGAAGAAAAAATTGGCTTTCAAAGTTTGAATGTTTTGGTTTCCTACATGTATTGATCATTAGACATTAACCAAGCAAATGCCCGCACATTCCACAGGAAAATTTTTATGTGGTCAATATATTAATAGATATATATATATATATATATATATATATATATATATATATATATATATATATATATATATATATATATATATATATATATATATATATATATATATATACTAAAAATTAACCAAATTATCTTCATTAAATATGAAATAATTATTCTTATACCAAATAAAAAAGTTGATATAAATTATTGATATTATCTATAACCATATGATAAAAAGAGATATTATTAGAAAGTTAAAAATTAAGTTTTTGCAAAGTAGTTATAATATTAGAAGGCAAATAACAAAATAATATTCAAATTAATCTATTTCAACATAAATATTTAGTTTGCATCAGAATTGGGCATTTATCCGCAATAGCTTAAAAGAAAATATAAACATAAACACAAGTATACCATATGATCAACAAATACCATCTCCATCCCCATTATATAGTTTTCATTATTAAAATTGTCTGATTCCCACATTCTATACAACTGCACTTGAATAACTTAATCATATTTCAATAGATTAAACTCACTTATCTTAGTATATGTCATCACAATATTGAACCCGCAGGTAGACGAAGTACTTTTATGTGGTTGAAATTATATATATATATATATATATATATATATATATATATATATATATATATATATATATATATATATATATATATATATATATATATATATATATATATATATATAGACACACACACACACACACACACCAACATTTAACAAAAGTTAACTAATTTTCTTAAACATTTATTTTAATGTCAAAACTCTTTAACCTTCGATCAATCTTTTTTATCATTAAACAACTCCAATTCAAAAGGTTTTTTAAACTTATGATAGTTAATTGATTTTTATTGTACTTAAAATGATGAAATAGAAAAACATTAAACATATAAGATATCATATATTTTTTCAACTTCAACTAAATTGGTTGTTGAAGGATCATACAAAAATTATGAATTTTAAAATATGGAATTTTCGCATCGAATATAACTAATATTGAAATTGATGAATTAAATATCATGATTTGAAAAGACTTTTGAACTGAAGTAGTTAAATAAGCAAATAAATGATTTTTGTAACAAAACATTCATAAATTATTATTTAAAAACGACTATATACTAAAGTTTTAGAAAGCACTAATTTGTTTAAATACAAAAGGACAATATACCTATGGGTGAAACTATATTTTGTTAGGGTGAATATCTAAGAAACTAGATGTGGCTTAAATGCAGAGCCCACTAATATTAATTAATGATTAATATTGAAACTGTTGTGTACGAACCATTTTCACACATTACATATACAATAAAATTAGAAACATATTTTTTATGGTCAAGAGTTAAACAACTCAATAATAATGTTTCATTAAAATAAATTACCATAATTAATGTGAACTAGCGTGAGTCCGTGCTCCACACAGGTCTCTAAACCCTTCTTTGTGGTCTTTGATATAATCCATTCCATTATGAAGTCTCCACAGTGTGAGTAAATTTTTTTTTCTTTGAAAATAAGTACAAAATATATTTTTTCAAGTTGAGTTTTTTCTTTTTAATTATGGACTACATAGAAGTTAAGCTAGTTTGCTTAAACCAGACTTATCTTTACCATGTCCTTTCTTCATGCCACCTTGAATAGCAGCCTCTGCCTAAAGAAACATAAACCTTGAAAAATGACCATAATACCCCCGGTTTGTATATTTGTTAAAAGTTAAGAATAAAGTAGAAAAAACCTCTACTAGATTTAACGCGCTGTCTTCATGTGAAGCGTTTGATGTTTTTTCTTGGATTCCAACTCTTGATTTGGGAGTGCTGGGGGAATCTAAGTCATCGTGTGGGCCCCGGTAGACAAAAGTGCCACTTATGGAAGCGTCTTCAAGAGAGCTTAACGTGTTGCTTCACTGTTTTGGCAATTAAAAATTTGTGTTAAAATATGAGAGTTTTATTTTTATATTTATTTGAAGCTGGTGTGATTATAATTTATACCATTGTACTTTTCACTGCGAAGTGAAGATGTTTCAGCTCTTGGAGAACGGACAACAACTGTTCATGTGCCATCCATAGACATATCGTCCTGTTGAAAACAACTTTAGAAACAAAAACGGGACAAGAAAGATTGGATGGAATGGAATCACAATGGGAATAGAATGGACAGGGTATCAGAAAACGCAATGTAACTGATTGAGTAAATGGAATAGATTTTTCAAATGAAAATTTTATGTTGTATGTAGATACGACGGATAAATTTAAGTGTGCCATATATATTAATTAATTATGCTTGTTGAATACTTTATTCACAAAGCAAGAAATTAAACATAATAAAAGTCTATTAAAAGCCAAATATGAAAATAAAAAAATTAAACAAAATAAAAATAAAAGCTGATTAAAACCCATAAAGGATATAATTATAAATATTAAATTTTTGTATGAATATGTTATAATGGCAAAATATATTTGTGGGCAATTTTTCAGGCAAATTATATTTGTGGGCAATTTTGCAATTTAACCACTCCAATCAAACCATAATCGTTTCAAACATTTTTCCAAATTAAACTATGAAACATGATATATCTCAGGTCAATATGGTTAATTTGGAAAAATGTATGAGCTTATTATGGTTTAATTAGAAAAAAAATTAAGTATTGGTAGTTAAACCGGAAAACTGCAGAAAATATAATGGTTTTTTTTTCTGTAATTTGCCCTTTATATTACATGTAGATGTAATTATACTTTTAACTCTACGCTATTCATTATTTAGTTATAATCCATGAATTTTTATTTAAAAGTATAATTACATCTACATGTAATATAAAGGGCAAATTCATGGATTCACGGGTTCGGTCAGCGAGGTGTGTTGTGACGCTTTCTTTTTACGGATCATGAATATGAACCTTTTAAGGGTATGTTGGTTATTTTTTTATGATATTGGGTTATTATGATTAAAGTATAGGAACATAATACTATTATATATGAATGTAATTTATTTGTCCATGTCTTTTGCAGTCTTTATATACTTGAAACCATCCAGATTTTCTGCAATATTTCGAAAATTGAAATCCCCTAGTTTTTGGCAGTTTAATCAGATAAAGTTGGACCTAATCGTATATCTAGAAAAATCAAAGTACCTTACTATTTTAGGAATTGTAACAACATTTGTATGAACAGTTGAAACATTTGTATGAACAGTTGAATGCAGAGTCATATTAAGTCATATCCCCATTAAGTCAAGGAAGAAAATATTTCTAGGTATAATTTAAACATGAGGTAAATAATAGAATGTAGTCTTATAACTATCCACCAGTAGGTTGTAACTTGATAGCCAAACATCCTTACGGTAAGGCAGCAACTAAAATGACCAAGAAAATTTATAAGCAAAAACGGTATAAATCTTTTCATTATAGAACAAAGTTAAAACATAAAAGAACAACACAGCAAAAAATCAGAATAAGCTCTTTAAGGGTGGAGGCCATGGCTAAACACAGCTTAGATGGAGAAATATCAAAAGGTTAAATCAACCGGTAAACCGTAGACTTCGATGTACGTGCTCTTTTCAGAATTTAAAGTTAAAGAATTAATCTCCACATCCTCTGACACAGCGATATAAAGTTCATCTCCATTAGTAGACTCGGAATCCATTCTTGATAATAATAGCATTTGACATTTTTACCCCTGCCCGGTTTATTTCATTTTCTTTCAACAATAAAAGCCCCTTTGATCTTTCCTCTAGTGCAGCATGTAACCTTGATAATATAACGTTGTACTTTCAACTTTTTTTTCTTATTAAAGAATTATACTTTGAAAGTTTCAAGGACATTGTACTTTGAAAAGACTACATTACATTGCTATAATAAGGAAGCCTTTTCAAAGTACAATGTTGTAATAGGAGGAAATAAAAGTAGGATGCTATTTGTTGCATTTCAACCTGAATATAAATGAAATTTGGCTAATGAAACATAGAAACAAACCACTTTCCCATGGAAGCATATTCATGAAGATTGAAAGGCATGGTCTAGAGACCCAGGCTACCTGCACTCCTAGGTAATCTAGATGATTAACTGCATCAGAAAATAAGTTGTCATTCATACAGGAAAGCAATTACAAAAAGGAAATTAGGATTATGTCAAGAAAATAAATTTAAAAAAAAAACCCATTTTGGGAAACCTCTCACGCACCAACTCCTCAAAGACAAGCTGATCAACCTGACAATACCAACAATGACAATATATAAAATGCCACATCATCATTATGACCGAATATTATTAGAATTTACACAACTTTATTTAGTGTGATTACAATCTTGATGGGATAATAAGTTAATAACTACCTGAGACTCTATCATTTCTTCTGAATAATAGTCCTCAAAGTAATCATCAAGAATTCCCATCTAAGCCCTTCACAAAATTCAACAATGAGGAAAGAGTAAACATATATTATTCAAGAAACCAAGAATCTTAAAAGATGAACAGATAAAAATATAATGAAGACTCAAACACACCAAAAGGCATTTTCTTCAAGCATCAACAACAGTAACAATCCAGCAAAGAAATTCATAGCCTACACAAGATTCAATAAATTAGCAAGTTAACAAAAAAGATCATAGCTCTAAGACCTAAAAACATTTAGGTCATTGTTAGATAATTTTGAATGCTAATATTTATATGTACCTGACAGTAACCAAGAGAGGGATTGATGACCTGGAAATGTTAGACGTAAATCCTGGAATAATAAAAGTACATATGATTAAAAGTGGCAATAAAAATGATAATATGATAATTAAATAACTCAAAAAGTTCATTTACACAATCAACTTTTCAATATGCCCTTTCCATTTCTAAGGTATACATACAGATTTGACAATTCATGTCTCACTTGCATTGTCTTCTTCTAAAATATGAGGTTCTATATTGTCATCGATCTTCGTATCAGGATTCAATAGGTTTTGGTAATATTTTTCAATCCTGCGTGCTTTTACACCCACAAAAGCATGCCAAAGCTGTAATAAATGGCGAGATACTAAGTGAATTTATCTTTAAAACTGATAATATAGGAATTGGGACAAATGCAGCCTACCTAACACCTCTTTTAACTACAAATCTTTGAGGTTAATCATTGTCTACCGATAATGTCAATCTTGTTCTTTCCTTCATAATTATGTATACCCACTAACAGATACATATATACATTAAATTTTGCGATGTCCCAAAACCATAGCTCATGTTGTACTTCCCTAACAGGTTTTTTCGTGTTCTATGCAATGCCAATTGTCCTCCTTACTCTAAAATTAACAGCAATGTGCTAATTTGTAGAACGTAAACATATTCACTTAGGATTTCACAAAAATACAAGATACATTCTGACAAAATAGATAAGAAAAACAGATGAGGGGATAACAATGAAGACAGTACGGGAAGAAGCCCTAAAATCGATGTTAAACAATGTGAAAGAAAGAGACTCGAGGAAGAACAAATACCTGAAAAACCGGAGAGGCGTTCCAAAGATGTAAATGATAGAATACAGAGTATTTCAGTCTAACTGGAAGTAAATTCCATCACACCCGCAACGAACACCAATCATTGAATGGGCTTATCTGATTGAAGGCGGTTAGCTGCTCCCGATTGATGTCGCGAGATGGTGGATTGCAGATGTAACTAACAGCGAGGTGTATGGTTCAAGGCGGTGCCGTGAGGTGGCGGAGGTGGAGGTGGTGGTGGCGGATTGCAGCAGGGATGACCACATAAACGACAAAGATGAAGATTGAGATCGGTGGTGAGATCGAGAGGGATTAGGTACGCAACATCGACAAACATCTGAAGAACGAAAGTGTTGGCTTCGATTGTTGCCTAGACCAGTCGGCGGTCGATGTGAAGAGGGAGAAAGACTGAAGAAGCGGAGGTGCAGTCACCACCGTTAGGGGTGGATGGTTCGCGATCTTGGCGAATCTCTCTGCCTCTCTCTCTCTCTCTCTCTCTCTCATGTAGGTGGGTCGGCGGTGAAAAGGGGAAGACTCACCGTAAGCAGCTAACTTCTACCACAAACAGAGCAAGGGAGGTCGTAAGTATCAGAGAGGAAGAAAACTGGAGCGAAGAAGGCATGATGCAGTGAACCACAGACCCACCGAAAATCAATAATAGCTGAGCGAATGACGGAAATTCGACACAGTGGATGTGCACCTACTGAAAATCAAAGGACGGAAAATCCACACGGACATGCACCGACTGAAAGAAGACGAGAAGAAGAAGAGAAAAAGCCGGAAGGAACACGTGTAAACTGGAGGGTTATAGATCCGAAAAAACCGACCCGGATAGAGCAAAAGAACCGGATCCGCAAAGCGACCCGGACCCGGGTAAAGACCCGCATGACACCAAAAAAAAAAAAGGGGTGACCATGTTACATACCCAAAAATTACTGGATTTAAGTAATAGAAGAATATGTGATACTATCTAACTTTATCATAACAATTATTATTACAAACTAATCATAACGTTTGTATTGACATATTACACTTAAAGCATGTTTTTACGTATGTTTAATTTTAAACTTTACATATTCAATAAAATTAAAAACATCTTTTATGGTCAATTTTAAACAACCAAAAAAACACACACACATATATATATATATATATATATATATATATATATATATATATATATATATATATATATATATATATATATATATGTGTGTGTGTGTGTGTGTGTGTGTGTGTGTGTGTGTGTGTATATATATATATATATATATATATATATATATATATATATATATAATGAATTACCATGAATCATGTGATAATATCATTATAATATATAACATTATCATAACATTTGTGATTAGAAACAACTAATAATATTGATATTAAATTCAAATAATTATCTCAAATTAATAAAACAATTAGCAATTATTAGTGTAGGGAAAAGGATTATGAACCTCCAATCCGAAAGGGGTGGAGAATATATTATTCAAGAATTCAGTGATCATCTAAGGAACTGATGAGATTATTTCATTGTTGAGTCCTCCTGGAACACCACATCATAATTGTGTGGCCGAGTAGAGAAACCAAACATTGCTTTTATGTGGTGCAGTATATGATTAGTCTCGCTACACTTCCTCAGACAGTAAGTAGTTCAACCTTTTCTAACGTTTTTCTGTTTGTTTAATATATTTGAAGACTTTGGATATTTGTAAAAAAAATCCTAGAAGTGAGTGAAAATCCAAGATTTTTTCTGATAATTACCTATGAATTAAAATCCTAGAAGTAGTAGAAAATCCAAGATTTTCACTACTTGCAAAAACCATAGAAGTGGGAGAAAATAACAGATTTTTATAGTGATAATCTCAAATTTGGAAAAAATACCAGAGCAATTTTTTGCAGGAAATTTGAATTTGAAATCCCATGCGGTTAACGATAGATGGATAATATATCGATTAGTTGGCAGTAGGCTTGATTTATTTCAGTCCACAACCTTCACATGTTAGAAAAATATATCTATGACCATACGAAATCCACTTCTTGTTTACGAGGCGATGTTGCGTGAGGTGTGACCGGACGCTACTTTAATCGCGCAAGAGTGATTATTATTCTTCTTTGGTGAACAATTTATTTATTTTGGCCATGAGGAATTTTGTTTAATAATCGATTTCAAGTTCGACAATTGGCATCCATATGTAAATAAGGAGTTAAAATCATTGTTTCATCGTTTTGGCAACATTTCTTCTTGGAGCTAATAGATACGTCATTGGCAATGGTCTATTCGCAAAATCTTATATTTCGTGAGAAGTTTCTGCACATTTCGGACAAGGACGCTATGAAAGCGTGTTTAGTGAACATTTTATGTGATGACTTCTTAGGAAAGAACAAAAATGATAATATTACAAATTGATGTCTTACACTAGTCGAGGGGCGAGGACTTTGAGCAATGGTACAAGTATATATTCTATAGTTCATGTGTTTATTGAATTTATTATTTATAAATTTTCATTTTAACTCCCCATGTGACATATATGCATGGTAGAGTTTCTTGTGGAAGCAGACTTACAAGAAGATGCGTAAAATTGTTAAGCAACCATATCAATATGTAAATCATTTTGCAATCAGCGAATCCGTGCCATCAATTAAGTGCAATATCTTTGGTTTTTTTTTTTTTTTTTTTTTTTTCATATTCAATGTATTATTTAGTATCAAAGGCTTTTGCTTAACTTATTTTGTTTTAAAGGAAATAATTGGTTAAACCTACTTTTGTAGGAATTTGAAGGTTGGCCTCTCAAATCCGAAACATATATGGATTTGGAATCTCTTCAGGCATCACCCATGTTATAAACTCAAATCCACAACCCACTGCAACAGTTGATATTAGACATGATTCCGCACAAGATTCACCATCAAAGTTGTCAGCTTCTTGCATAACTATATACAGTAACCAATTATTATTTCATGCAATGTATTTCTTATGTAAATAACATAATCTGAGTTTTTTCTTCTTTCAACTTTAGCTCCAGTTTTTCGTCGGGTATTAATAAGATTAAGTCATTACATATGGTTCGTCAATCAATATATGATAAAACACAATGTAACATGATAGAACGCTATCGATATGAACCATTTTCTTACATATATATTTTGTATTTTATCTAACTATATCATTTCAAAAATGTAAGTACCTATATTATCATTAGTTTACAAGAAACCCATTTTACATCACGATTTTAGATATGTCTATATTTGATTTAGTAAAATGATATATAATACATTTGATATTATTAATTTTTTATTTAAAGATGTTTTTTTTATTTTTTAGAACAACAATAATGAAATTACTTATTGTCAATGATTTGAGATTATATAATTGATATGGAAGTACGTATGTCATATATGATGTTTTTATATCCATATTTCCAAGAAATAATTGATTTTATAGTGTTTTATTAGACATTTATTAGTTAAAAATATTTTTCTTTCCGATTTTGATTACAAGTTGTAATTTATTTTAGATTTTTGTATTTATTTTATTTTATTTTCAATTTACCTTTCGTTTAGTTTATTAAAAGTTTTCAATTATAATATATATATATATATATATATATATATATATATATATATATATATATATATATATATATATATATATATATATATATCTATACTATACTATAAACCATATATAAATTACAACCCTCTTATGCATAATTGTCTTAATTTTTAAGATAGTACAAATTATAATACACAATGCACAACTTATCAAACATATTGTACAATCCAGTGATGCTTTGAAAAAAGCATAAGGAATCAATGGCTCATATTACATCCAGGAAAAGAGAATTGACATGATCACCATTTCAAAATTTGACTCCCTCCAAAAAAATTTATTACCAAAATTACACTATAAATAAAGAATTCTAATTCACAATTTCTTCACTCCATTGCAAAGATTTGCTCTATCATTTCATTCTCAAATTCCTGCTCATTGATAAATTTCTGCAAAAAATCAAGATTATGAATGATAATTATATTTCTGCATAACATGATTATAATTTCATCTAGCCATGCTTTTATTAGCTATTTTAATTTTTACAATGTTAATTCAATTTCTGCATAAATAACAATAAATTATAATTGATGTCTTTTTGCTTACATGATGCTGTAATTGTTGGTCTTTTGCAGGTACTAGATATTGTTGCTTATTTCATTTAAAGGTATGCATTTCTATCAACAACTAAAGAATACATTTTCAGTTTAATACCACATATGAGCATAGTAGTTATCCTTTTTTAAAAAGTTTTAACTAATAAGCAAGTTATATACATGTGACTGAAATCAAACCTTTTATCATTCTTAGCAGAAAATCAGGAACCAAACGTAAAAAAGTAGCAAACATCATCCACCTGCAGCAAATATGGTGTTAGTGGTGGTGCTAAATCGAAGACCCAGTGCTAAATCGAATACCCAGATACTGAAACTTGATCTTACTGTTGGAGTTTTGCAATAAGTTTTTCAAAATCCGCATCTGAGCATCATAATCGATATTTGCCTGTTAAGAAACATCAGTATGTCAAAAGCTCAATTATCAAGCCTTTTTGGTGTACTAACCAGAAAAAGTGTCAAGATCTAAATCAATATATTCTACTCGATTTGTACATCGGAATTGGATACCTGTATCAAAATTTTCAAATCATATTGTCCATCGGAATTGTATCTTCATTAGATCCAAATTAAGATCTAGATCTACCAAAAAATTGAGTTAACAAAAACCAGAAAAACTGTCAGCAAGAAAAAGAGAAGTGAACAAAATTCTGATACCATTTCATAAAACTTCAACCATACCGAAATACTTAGAGAAATCTGTGTTCTGCAACTCGGAACTGGAACAGAGAGGCGGAGACAGGAGGCGATATACAATCTCCGATTACAATGTGTGTTGTTGGTAGGTGAAAACTCCTTACAACCTGAAATCACCAAAAACTACCCAAAAGTATTTTAAATTCAAAACGAAAAAGCAGATCCGTAATTCAACCTGAAATCTCTTTGAGACTTACTTTTGTAAAATGTAAAAATTTACCTACAATCTCTGATTAACATATCAAATCCAGATTTAAAAATTCAGGATCGATAAAGCAGATCCGTAATTCAATATACATATTAAAATGTAACAATATTAATCCGATCTTGCAATTAGAACCTCAATCGGATCGGGCCGAATCGGATGAATCGGAGATGGTTCCATTGGTTATGGTGGCTAGCAGGTACGGCGGAGATGGAGATGGAGAAGGTAGCAGGTACGGCGGAGATGGAGATGGAGAAGGTACATAAATCAATCGGTTTGAAACATAAATCAGAAATCAAAACGCTAATTTAGTCGAGACCCAGAGTACGAGAAGAAGATTGATGCAAACGGGAGCAAAGATCGGTGATCCGACAGACACATCCCATGTAGACGGTTCTGTGTTTATTTTGTTTTTTAGATTTGTAGGATAAGAAGATTGATGCAAACGGGAGCAAAGATCGGTGATATGGGACTTCACCTGGTCGGAGGGGAGGCGTAGGCAAAAACGGGAGAAGAAAGTGGTGCAAATCAGTTTTGGATGCATCAGCTTCGATGGTCGGAGCGGATTTGAACTTCAGGAAGATCGGAGAGGATAAAAACAGGAAGATCGGAGCGGATAAAAACATGAAGATCGCTGCAAATCAGTTTTGGATGCATCAGCTTCTAATGAATTTCAGGGGTACGTGAATTTGTGAAGAGGATAAAAACAGGAAGATCGGAGCGGATTTGAACAACATGATGCTGATTCGAGTAAAAGCCGAGGGAACAGACCTTAAGATACGATAGTGGAACGATTCAACATCGGCTAATTTTGTGATGTCTAGGCGGGAGGAGAACCGATGCGTGAAGTCGATTTGGAGGCTTGGCAGATCGAAGGTGAAGCTTGGCAGATCGGAGGTGAAGCTTGGTGTGATCTAGGGGAATGCTGTGCAAGACTGCTTTTTGTGGGATTCGTATATAACTGATATTTGTGGAATCCACGTTACTTCATCCTCTCTTTATTTTATTTCACTTTTCCACTGTATTATTATAAATGACATTTTTATATTTAAAAATTGAAAGAATATGAAAAGATACTTGGCGTGCTAATAAAAGGCTACAACAAAAACTTTATTATTATTTATTGTTTTGTCCTTTTATAGATGACTTTGTTAAACAAAAACAACTTGGCATGGCTTCATGCCTTCATAAATTTTAACGGAAATTTAATAGATTAGAAGTTTAGTATACTGATTAACGTATACTTACAAGTGTCGAAAACCAACCATTTGTCCCATCATGCTTCATTAGCACCCCTATATTACCCTTACAAATAAAAAAATATCTCCCATATCCATATTATTTTTAACCTAAAACAATGAAATTTTTAAACCCAAAACACCCGTTGAAACGAAATTAATCATAAAACGAAAACTATTAATTGGCTACCGCATCTAAAACCTATTAACTGTCAATCACAAATCAGTTTTCTTATCCAACGGAATGTAGCCTCGAAAAAGAAAAACTATTCAACGACCCCCTCCCCACCCACACGCCCTGATATTTATCATCCACTGTATCGTTGGAAAGATAATCAATCGCCCGAAAAGAAATTAATCATTTTCGTATTCGCCAACTCCCCTCACTGTGGTTCCAAATGTTATTTTACTCATTTATGACAATATCAATTCTTGAACAGGATCGAAAAAAACGAACCGAAACCAGAAAAATAAAATTCATAGAATCGAAACCGAATTGCTTAATCGTTTTCGAGACGGTTCCGGTTTACAACATAACAGATACGTTTCGCCGCTAGAAACAAAAACGTACTTATATTTCATACCGAAAATTATTCGTCGGAATGAAACTAATGTTCGCCACCGATAGTAATTAATCGCCAAAAAGAAACTATTCTCCGCCGCCGCATTGCGCGGGTACGCAGCTAGTATATATATATATATATATATATATATATATATATATATATATATATATATATATATATATATATATATATATATATATATATATATATATATATATATATATATATATATATATATATATATATATATAGAGAGAGAGAGAGAGAGAGAGAGAGAGAGAGAGAGAGAGTGTGTGTGTGTGTGTGTGTGTGTGTGTGAGACTTAATATATTTTATCGTCAAAATCTCATGAAAGGATATGATATTTCCGTAATTACAAACGAGATTTTAAGAGTTTTCGGCGAATGGTGAATGTTTGAGGGTTAAATTGACAACAAAAAAGAAAATCCGGAAATTCAGCAAAAATCCCCCGCACCGTCTCCTTCCACCGCCAATTATCAGCACCTGATTAGTTGGAGGCTTTTTTCCCACTCAGTCCTTTTTTCGGCTATAAGTTTTTTTTTTTTTTTTTGAAAAAAATTCTGAAAAACTCAAAGTTCTTAAAACTTGGTTATCTAAGAGTTCACATTTTAATTTAAAGAAACATGCGTTTTTGTAAAATACAATGAAAAACTCTTTTTTGTCCAAATTCAAAAATGAAAAAGAAGGTTTTCTTCATCTTACTCTCTTAACAGTTATTAAAAAGAAATTTTAAAAATATTTTTGTTAAAGGTTCACACTTTATTTTATAGGAATGCAGGTTTTTATAAAAACTAAGAGATGATATTTTTTATCCAAATGAAAATTCCTATTGAAAGCTTCGGAGAGGGCGGAAAGATTGTTATCACATCAAGGGTTTATCCGACACTAGCAGTAGCTAAAGATGCACATCTATATTTATTTAACAACGAGACAGAAAGTGTCACTGTTGAGAGTATGGATGCTTGGTCCATGAAGCCTCCTAAATTTATGAATTAGATTAGAGTTTTGTAGGGAAAGTAATTAATTTATGTTGCCACTTTATTTGTGGTTAGTTCTGCTATTAATTCTTTAGATACTTGATTGCATTCCATTTGGCTTTATTTTTAATTTTGTTTATGAGATGATTTTTCCTTGATTTTGTTTGCTAACATATCAATAATGTGACATGTTACAAGATAGTTGGAAAAAAATGAAACAAGATTTTATTAAAAGGAACATGACCATGACCTCTAAAAGAGGACAAACTAGTAGGATGGACTGCGTGTTGTGGGTGTTTATTCATTCTACATTTTCGACACTATATCTGTAAATGTATGTTACGTAAGGTCCATTTTGTAATTTCTGTGAAACACAAGGGACATGTTTGTAAATTCCATATTAGACAAAGACCATTTTTGTAAATTTATGAGTCACATTGACCAATCTATTATTTTTGCTATTAGACATGGATCATATTTAAAATCTATGAAAAACTGGGACAACTTTTGAAAATTTGCACTTATGTGGAGACCTTTTTATAATTTTAAAAATGATAATGATCCAAAATGAAATGATTCAAAGTATTTATGATTTAAAAATGTAATGTTTCAATATGCTTTCTTAACTTTCTATGATCTAAAAATATTAGGATTATTAATCCTATTTTTATAATTCAAAATTATATGTTTCAAAAAATATTATTATCTAAAATATTGAGCCAAAAACTTGATTTAGTTGAATATGTTATGATTTAAAATGTTATGATCCAAAATATTTTGATTCAAAAAAAAGTTTTGATGCAAAATGCTATGACCCAAAATATTATGGTCCAAAAAATAATAAATAATAAATGTTATGAGACAAAATATTGTCTTGTTTAAAAAATGTTACTATCTTAAGTTATATGATCCAAATCATATGGTTCAAAATGTTATATGAATTTTAAATAATATGATGCAAAAATTATGATTCAAAATTATATGATCCAAAACATTATGAACTAAAAGTATATGACCCAAAACGTTATGATCTAAAATGATTAGATTAAAAACAAAAAGAAAACGCTAAAAATAAGATAAGAAAAATTAAAAAATTAAAAACATGTATAAAAAATGAAAAAAAAGGCAAAACCATGTACTATAACATATAAAAAAATTAAAAAAATAGGCAAAAGGCCTGAGTTTTATCGTTGCAATTTTAACATTGAGTGACTGATAATAAGCTGAAGTATTGTCAGTGACACAGCCATGAGCACAATATCGTCAACGTAGAGACATACTTAAGCAACTTGTGAAAAGAAGAGAGGCAGTAAAATAGGGGTGGGATGAGGATCCATAATGAAGGCTAGAGTGAGCTAATGGAGGAGAGGTAGAAGCGAAAGGGACTAAATCGAGAGAAAGGAGTATCCCGTAGGCGTTTGAGTAGGCTTAAACAACAAAAACACTGAAAGAGTGGCAGAAGGCAAAGGCGTTGAAAGAAGACATCGAGAAATAGGCATACGATACATGAGGTGTCAAAGGAATCATAAGAAATGGTGTGAGTAGAAGATAGAGCCAAATGGGAACACAATAGCATCAAAGACAACATGTCAAGTGACAATACTACATGTAGAATACAAATCAAGGCATCGAAAGCCCTTGTATTGAGACATGTAGCCGATTAGCACACATGGGTGGACTAGAGCGAAAGTTTGTGGTGAGTGGTGAGATGTGTTTAGCATAAGCATCAAAAGACCCGAGATGGGTGAAGCGAGGTTTCCGTTTGATAGGCGAGTGAAGGAGATGTCGTTTTGAATCGATAAGAAAGAATCTTTATAAGATGAGTGGCGTTGGAAAGAGCTTCATCCCACTATCCAAGTGTCATGCAAGCTGGAAAAGCAAGGCTCATGTAAGCTTGGAAAAGCAATGTTTGAATGACATTGTTAATTGATTGAATCATACGTGTGGATATCCTATTTGGTTGGGATATATGTGAGCATGAAAAACGAAATTGTATGCCACTGAAGTCAAAGAAATTCTGAAAAATGAGTTGTCTAATCACCCTATGGTCACATTGGGATGATTTAATATTACATTGGAATTGTTTTTGAACATATACAAGAAAGTCCAAAAATTTGCAGAAAGGTTACTATTTTTAAGAGGTAAAGGATAAACCTATAGAAAATGGAAGAAATGATCAATAAATACCATGTAATATTTAATTCCTCCGATGTTAGGTATGGAAAAAATCCATAAATCCAAGTGAACAATATCAAAAGAAGCACCACATAAAAATAAAAAAAGGGAAGTTTATTATGTTTTCCTAATTCGCAATCATTACACAAAGCTGAAGATTTGAGTTTATCTTCACTATATGTTAAAACCGTAAAGCATCATTCCCCATTACTATACTTTGTACAATAAACATGTTAATATACCATGTCTATTTTATTTTACCTCGATTGGTATGCTTTTATACAGTTTTAAAACGTTTAAATATAATTGAATGGTGGTATAGGGTAGGTAGAAACCAATTAACTACTTACAAACATAGACCATAAATGTTTTAGACCGAGACAGGTTCTCGTGAGCCGAAGGGTACTTTCTTGTCCTATTCTACGACGAGGGTTTTATAAAACGAAACGTGTATACGATATTGGAGAAAAAACGTTAATATCATCGACATAATGTAAGTTAAAAAAAAAAAAGAATGCAACAAATATGAAAAATACATAATTTAAACCGGTTTTTCCGGATCGGACCGGACAATTTCTTTATTCTACCATTATCCGGTCCAAGACAGGTCGTGTGCACCTAACTTTTGGCAAAAATAAGTGTCCTTTTTGTTTGGCTTTTTGCAAACTTGGAGCTATATAACAACAAAACTATGCAAAAGCACTCAAATATAGTTTTAGGTTAAAACATTAAAAGCTCCTTTTTCTCTCTTTCTTTTGAGAGAAAAAGTCAAAAACAATTGTAAAATGGAGGCTAAAAACCAAGAAGATTACTCTGTTACAATACCACTGCTGGTTAACAATGGCGATGTGGGAACGAAGACAAACGAGGATCAATACAAGTTATACAACAACACAAATACAGGCACTGCTTCTTTCATCAGTACTTGTTTCAATGGTCTCAATGCTCTCTCAGGTTCTTTCTTCACTACTTTCCTTTCAATTTGGGTATTATTTCTGTTATTTCGTGAGAGATTTAACCTAATATTATCGTTTTGATGGGATTTATAGGAGTCGGAATACTCTCAATTCCATACGCATTGGCATCTGGAGGCTGGTTGACGTTGATTTTCCTTCTCGTAATCGCGAGCTCAACTTTCTTCACCGGATTACTGATCCAAAAATGCATGGATTCCGATCCAACAATCACAAATTTTCCCGACCTTGGGGATCGAGCATTTGGGAAAACAGGTAAAACCCTAGTATCGATTACCATGAACATTGAGCTCTACTTAGTCGCAACAGGCTTCCTAATCCTAGAAGGCGATAATCTAACCAACTTATTCCCAGACATAACTTTTGACATTTATGGCATTCATATCGGAACCAAATGTGGATTTATCGTGATTGTTGCAATCGTTATTCTCCCAACAAGTTGGTTAAACAACATGAGTGTTCTTTCGTATATCTCTGCAAGTGGAGTTCTAGCCTCGGTGATTATTCTGGGATCGATCTTATGGGCCGGTGTGTTTGATGGTATCGGTTTTCAGGAGAAGGGTAATTTCGTCAAATGGAACGGAGTCCCATCGGCGATTAGCTTATACGCATTTTGCTACGGTGCGCATCCGGTTTTTCCTACCTTATATACTTCCATGAAAAACCAACGTCAATTCTCAAAGGTCTTGTTCTTATGTTTCACCATTTGTACGGTTACTTACTCATTAATGGCAGTCATCGGTTACCTCATGTTTGGTTCAAATGTAGAATCGGAGATTACCTTAAACCTTCCGACGAATAAATTGAGCTCGAAAGTAGCCATTTTTACCACCCTGGTTACTCCAATTGCCAAATATGCACTAATGCTAACACCAATTGTCAATACTATTGAAGCTCGATTTCAATCTTCATACAACAAAAGGATTCGTTCGTTTATAATTAGAACAATTTTGATGATAAGCACTGTAATTGTAGCCCTATCTGTCCCATTTTTTGGGTATCTTATGTCACTTGTGGGAGCCCTCTTGAGCACTACAGTTTCCATCACAATTCCATGCTTGTGTTACTTGAAGATTTCAGGGATTTATAGAAGAATTGGGGTTGAGATGATGGTTCTTGTGTTTGTTGGGTTAATTGGTGTTGTTGTTGCAGTTGTGGGTAGTTATGTATCGTTTTTAGATATAAAAAGGCACCTTTGTTAGTTAGCATATTGAAATTTTGGATGGAAATTTTTGTTAGTGTATTATACTTTGTAGTTGTATGTATTAGAGTTGTATGAGCCCATATAGTGTCGGAACATTTGTATGTTATATTTATATTGTTGATTTTGGATTGATACTTATAAAGAAATTCAATCGATTTCACGGTATCAGAGCCATAATTAACGCTTCTAGTTTTCTCCCTTGTCTTCATCTCTTTCTGGTCCGCTAAAACACCATCGTCAACCATCACCTCATCTATCATTCTCTCTGCCGATCACTTTAATCCATGGGTGATGTATCCAATGCTACCGAAAAACCGTATGGCATAACCAATATCAAAGCCTTAATCACTTTGATTCTTGATCTCGACCGTTTGAACTATGACGCTTGGCGCAAATTTTTTGAAACCCACTGTTACAGGTTTGGTGTTGCTAATCAACTTGAAGCCCCGAATACTACCACGCTCGACAAGACCGTGGAACCATATTGATTCCATCGTAAATATGTGGCTATATGGTATGATATCTCCATCACGCTTGCAAAATGATTTTGAAGAAGAAAGTCATTGCTTATGAGATTGGGAAAAGCTTAGAGTCATTGCTTGGAGACGATAAGGATGCAAAGGTCATCGAACTTGACAACGAGTTTCTGTCACACTCTCAAACCACGATGACGGAATCGTCTGATGGTGGGACGGAACGCAGTATCACAACCATTGTGTACATTGAAACATCAGTAGATAAACAACATTCATACATTATAATTGGAAAGTTACATGTTCAAAATGTTATTGTTTCAACCCAATTACAGTATGACAATAAAATGAACAAAAGTGATGTCTTCGCGTCCCATCCCAAAAAGGGTAGTCGTACCTGACTAATGGTTACCTGAGAATACAAGTAGTTTTACAAGTGTCAACATTATGTTGGTGAGTTCATAAGATTTTGTAGTGTTAAAACTCATTATGTTTTTTGTAAAAACCGATAGCGTTTGTAACAAGAAAAAAAATATTTTCTTAAATGTATATGTAGTTTTAAATCCATAAAACCCGTGTATATAAGTAAAACCATACTTATTTGTATATTGATAAAATATAATTTGTTATCATAAACCAAAGTGTATAAGTAATTCTTTACTTATATTACGTGTAAAAACAAAATGTAGTTTTATAATTATATAAAACCAAGTGAAGATGTTTCCCAAACCAAGGATATTCGTTGTCGTTACATGTGAGTTATTATAACATCACTATGACCTGATGGCCCGACACGACGCTCTTCGAAGGTCGTAATGTTAAGACATTTGCTACCCTTGACCTGTCGGTCGTAGTTGTAGCTAACAACCATAGGTGAGGATTGTCAGTCCCATATAGATCTATACACAACTATCTCGCTCATAAATGATTAAGGTTATAAATCGGGACTTATTTAGTACTTCTTTTGGTACGGTGAAGAATGTCTCACATAACTACTCAACGTGATGTTTTATCCTAGTTTGTAACTGAAGTGAAATCCTTTGTATTTGTATTTATCAAAATATACCTGTAACACCCCCTTTTTTTCGATTTTTTTTTTTTGAAAAACATAATAACGCCAAAAACGCATAAACTTTAAAACACATTAGCGCCAAAAGCACAATAGTGCTATCACTTATTTTAAAATATTATGTGACAAGATGTAAACATTTAAAAAAAAACTTTACTCATGACATAAAGTCACGTCTTAAAACTTCGGTCCCAACAAAACCATTTAGTTGTAAAGATATTTGAACAACTTCGGGGGTTACAACTTCATATCAAACTAAACCATAGAAAGCAAGTTAGGATTATAAAACATGATATTAGCCAATGCTCGCTCCATCTAAAATCGCAATCACCTCGGGTCATCTACTTGCTTCTATGTCTCGTGTCTAAAACCTGAGATACATGGCATAAAATAAAATACGTAAGACGAAACGTCTCGTGAGCTACATGGGTTTTAGACTCATAGTAAATTTTGAAACTTAAACAATATATTCAGGTCAATACGAATCATACAAAATAGATGAACATGCAATGCATGATTCTCACATTAATACAAGCTAAAGGGCTTCCTACCCGCATCATAGGGTCTAACAAGACCGTGTCATTATTTATGACAATAGCTTACGGTTATTCACCGCATCATAGGGTCTAAAAAGACCAAATCACGTTTTTCGTGATTATTAAGCTTACCAAAACAGGAGAACGAATCGCCCCATTTTGGCATCATAGGAGACTTCTACTTCGCGACAGGAGGTACCATCCCAGTAGAGTCTTGTCCCGTTACGGGGACGTGTCCGGACCTCGCTGACTCATGCATTCACACTCTATGCATGCCTAAAAACACAACTTTTCTTTTGTATAAGAAATCACATGATGCCATGAAATGCATGTACAATAATATAAACATTAACAATTTAAATCTTTCATAAGCATAATAGGCTTGAAAACAAAACAATCTTTCAATCACAAAGTAGGCTAAAACATACTTTCGTAATCTTTGTAGGCTTGATGCCAAAATAATCTTTCAGTAACATAGAAGGCTAAAACATACTGTCGTAATCATCGTAGGCTTGATGCCAAAACATTCTTTCAAAATCATCATATAAAACTTCTATAATTATAATATACGTAGAACGGTTTTGCATATCATATAATGTTTATAAATCACGTAAAAGCTTTGTCAACAATTTGCCATATACCCCATAGTGGGAAAAAGCCACATGTACTCACCTTAGTAGCTACACTAATCCACTTTCTTTAGCCTTTCGTTGCTTCCAAGCATCCTTCAAACCTCTTTGAATTCCTTTGCTAAATCTGAAATAATGACGTGTTCTCGACCACATCAGTGAAGATCATGCCTTAAATCTGATGCACAACTCAAAGTTATGAACTTCAGGGCTGTTGGTTGCAAGAAATCAGGTCAAAGTACCAATCTCCACCATTGTTAACCACTACCACCACTGACCGGCTACTACAGCAGCTCCGGTGTCTTGCTGCCGCCGTCAAGCACCCTCCCACAGTGGGAGTCCGCTGCTGCTGCTTCCTGTCTTCGTCTTCGAGTGTGATGGAGATCGCGAACCACAGAAGGCACAAAACGAACCCTAGCAACCTTTTTCTCCTTCGTTTTTCTGTGAATCACACACACCAAAAATACGCACACCCGACCACCGCCGCTACCGGTGAGAACGGCGACTGGTCCTTCGCGTCTGGTTCTCGCTCACGCTTGGTCGAAATCACAGCCCAACCTGGCCCTTGCCCTCTCGATCTCCTGAATCTATTTCCTCTTCTCTTTTTCTTTTTCGAATCAGACTTACGCACACACACATACAATCGACTTTTTTGTGTGTGATTTCTCGCTCTTGAATTTCTCTTCTCGATTTCTCCTCTCCTTTGCCTCTCGATTTCATGATTTTGAGTATGTGGTTACGTGTTTGAGATTAATCGATTTCTGAGGGAGGAATACGCACACCGTAACACACAAAACCGGGTTCTACATTTAATTTGGGGCAACTTTGGAAATTTACGAAAATACCCCTCCTTCAAGCCTTAGAAATATTTTCAACTTTTTGTTCTATATTTTTCGTGATTTTCTCCCAGCCATAAATTTCACATACGGTATCAAAATTTCGTAAACTTTATACCTTTAGAAAGGTGGGAATGAGCTTAACAATTTATCCTTACTGACTTACCTCTGAATCTTAATGAATTTTCTGCGATTAACCCTTGAAAATAACATTTGGTCGATTTTGTCACTTTTTGGGCCATTTTAATTCCATCATAACTCATTCGTTACAACTCCAAAGGACTCGAATCTTTTTCCTATACTTTTGTTATCTCAAATATTACCAAAGTCATATTGATGACTTTTTCCCAATTCCTCTTAGATTTTAAGATATTAATTTTTAAAGAATGTTTAATAAAGTTTTCACTTTTGGTCCTTTATTCCCCTTTTTGCTCTTGGGTCGCTAAAACCAAATTTCTAAATGAAGTAACATATCGTATTGACTTAATAAAATGTCTTAACCCATACATTTCAATAGTTTCACCTTATTTGACATTTTTGTCCATCCATAAAACGTTTAAGCGTCAAATTATATCTTATAAACTTAAATAAATTTTTGGTTGTCACAATTATCTACCCCTTAAACGGATTCCGTCCTCGGAATCACTAAGATAATAATGGGATTAATCTTGCAATAACATAATCTCATAAGAATAAGAACTTCTCACTAAGTCCTTAATTAAATTATTACTTCAAGTTCACATTGCTTTGTGAAGTATTTTTGGTAGTCATCCCCTTGACATCGTCCACCTTCACTTAAATCATTGTCGTTAGAACGCGTTTCCACTAGAATCCTTAACGATTCCTTTCTTTATTTGTCATAATCGGTTTTACTTTTCCAAAAGTCAACATGTTATTCAATTATTTTCTCTTGATTACTTGTCATCGAAGCATAAATGCCTCCCTAACATAATCATTCTCTCACGATGGAGTGTACTAATATTCATGCAATAGTTACTGGACCATTTACTCAAAAGTAGGTTTCTACTTTGTCACTCCTATTCAGCCGTCAGTCACTAGACTTCATCTACGCGAGTCTTTCTTTACTTTGCATTCTTTTATCAAGAGTAATATCGACTATTAGATTAGTCATGTTATAAAAATCAATTCAACTTAGTACATGTATCTCTTTTAGCATTCAACATTCACTCATCTAGTCACTGAAACTTACTATGCTCTAAATATCTTTGACCATTCCAATTGGGTCCTTTTATATCTTGTATTAACACAATCGTGTTACCATAGATGATTAGAGAATCATCTATCTTCCTTTCGTTACACCTGTATGAGTAATTCAGTCACCATCAGTGGCTTTTGCATCAATCATTGTCGTTCAAAATCGATAATCACCTTTCATCACTTGGGTATTTCAATCATCTAAAGTCAACAACAGTTGACATCCTACTCTTAGTCAATGGTTACGGTTGGGTCGACCCCTAAGCATGCAACACTCACGTGGTTCGAGTGAAAATTTTATTCAAGCATTAAGAATATATCTCTTGCGTCATCATCCCATCGTGACTTTCGTCATCTCTTGGTCTCCTGCTGCATCCCATCCATCAAGTCTTTGGACTTGTGCTTGTACTATTCCATTAATATGACCATTCCTATGGCTAAGCATTCATGGTCTTCCCATCTACCCCTTAAAAAAATGAAGGGCATTTTCGTTTAAGGTCCCATTCCTTACATGATAGAACCTATTCCCATTGTCCATTATTAATTTTCTTTATCCCTTGATAACCATTTGACACCATTAAATGTCAGTTTCCATTTGTTCTGAACTAACTCCACATTTGATGACATAAGTCTACTATGTCATTTGAATTAATCAACTTTCCAGTCTAAATATCACCTTTGTGATAATCATCTCATAGTGAGGAAATACTAGCCTCCTTATAGTCCATGAAGTACTTTCCTAATTATCATCCTTCATGTGCTAAATCTAGCACAACGATCATGATAATCTTACTTATCCAAGGATAATTACAATGTTCTTCTTTAAGTTGTGAATTTAACAACTTACATCTCAAACTATTGTCATTTACCCCTAGGCAGACATGTCATACCATCAATGTCTAGACTTGTTAATGCACCGACTTCGTCTTGAATCTAGCTTCTGGCAATGAATAGCTCCTTAGGAACGTCCAAGAAGCTTTAGGAATCATCATAGACACAACTATAACTCAGTATAGCGAAAGTGTCACTATCTTCTAAATTTCGTATCGTGTCCACTTAAGCACGAAACCCTTTCTTATTTTTAGCATCTCGTCCATGATGAATCTCTTCGAACACCGACCTGTGCTCAAACATGGCGTCGTGTCTTCCACATAAATGCATCGTGACACTCACGAGCCCATCTTACTAATAATCCCACTGCACGTTAGATTGGGCAATCTGCTTTCAATTTTGTACATTACTATAGCAGTCTACTTACCATCCAGTAGCGATCCCCAGTATGATTGCGTCACATAGAACAAGGTATAAAATCTTTGTCTTGCTTAAACCTCCTACATTCTCAACCACGGCACTTAAGCTGCCAAGCTTTGACAATGTGCTTTAAACATGTGTCATGTCATACTCAGTTATTCGATGCGTGAAATCTTCAGCACCTTTACACGTAGCTTAGGCTCATATAGACAACAAAGCCATAATAGAGTATAGTACTTAAAATTTCGTACCTTTGTTACTCTTCCATGTTCATTTCTTTAATCTTCTCGGGCACTTTGCTTGTCATATTTTCCTGTTAAGTCATCATACTTATGACTTAACCATTTGCCCAGTCTTTAAATGCTTTCACTCGTGGCACTCATTCGTGTTTGGAAGTCATAACTTCCCACTTTCTTGATTATCTTGCTATCTCCTATCTTTAGTTCATATTATCATCTTGGGTTCTTTGCCTACTGCTTGCTTAGGCATTTTACTTTCTTTTCTATCCGACATACATAATCATAACTATTAATAGTTATTCATGAATCCTATGGTTGTCCTTGAGGGACACACCATGCTACCACCTTCGGTCTTTCTTTCTTACTTATGTTATATAGCCATAGGGTCTGTATCCAGACAACAAGACCCAAGCCTTTATCTACATTCCATGCTAATTGCTTCATAATTCCCATTTGGGTGGCACATTTTCATCATACTTATTTAAATGTTCTCATTCATACTTCATATTATTCAGATATGCATACTTATAGTGCTACTCAACCTACATAAGGTATAGCAGTTGCCATATTTGTTCATTTCGGGTTTCCGAACTACGTTATACACATCCATTATATTATCTTTAATACTTTTCAATTATACTTTACCTTAACATATAGGTATGACAATTCTGTGTTATTCAAACCTTCTACATATAACCCTTACCAGATTTCCAAAATCCCTTCGTGATTCCACCAATCTCATATACATATCCTGTGATTATGATAATACGGGCCCATATTATCATAACCACCTATACATATTTGATTCTGGCATCACCACTAGGTCTCCTGGTTCAATGGTTCAGGTTAGCTTAATACATTATAAAATATATACTATTAACATGTATCAGGGAATCTTAATGTTTATAAGAATATACTTGTATATGTCTAATAGTTATGGAAAATAAGCACATAATTCCCTAACAGTCCAATATTATCTTAGACTCAACAGTCTCATTATTCTATAGGCATGCAACTTATCTTAAGTTCTTAGGTTAATCAACCTATTTTATGAAGCATCTTATGAAAGGCTTAGCTTTCTTGCTCACGGTCTTATCTTATGTCTATATTCTCACTCAAGCCTCACACAGTTTAAGCCTAGGTTCGAGTCTCGACACCTAATTCGCTTAAACTATGGCTCTGATACCACCTTGTAACACCCCCTTTTTAATTTTTTTTTTGAAAAACATAATAACGCCAAAAGCGCATAAACTTTAAAACACATTAGCGCCAAAAGCACAATAGTGCTATCACTTATTTTAAGATATTATGTGACAAGATGTAAACCTTTAAAAAAAACTTTACTCGTGACATAAAGTCACGTCTTAAAACTTCGGTCCCAACAAAACCATTTAGTTGTAAAGATATTTGAACAACTTCGGGGGTTACAACTTCATATCAAACTAAACCATAGAAAGCAAGTTAGGATTACAAACCAGAATATTAGCCAATGCTCGCTCCATCTAAAATCGCAATCACCTCGGGTCATCTACTTGCTTCTATGTCTCGTGTCTAAAACCTGAGATACATGGCATAAAATAAAATACGTAAGACGAAACGTCTCGTGAGCTACATGGGTTTTAGACTCATAGTAAATTTTGAAACTTAAACAATATATTCAGGTCAATACGAATCATACAAAATAGATGCACATGCAATGCATGATTCTCATATTAATGCAAGCTAACAGGCTTCCTACCCGCATCATAGGGTCTAACAAGACCGTGTCATTATTTATGACAATAGCTTACGGTTATTCACCGCATCATAGGGTCTAAAAAGACCAAATCACGTTTTTCGTGATTATTAAGCTTACCAAAACAGGAGAACGAATCGCCCCATTTTGGCATCATAGGAGACTTCTACTTCGCGACAGGAGGTACCATCCCAGTAGAGTCTTGTCCCGTTACGGGGACGTGTCCGGACCTCGCTGACTCATGCATTCACACTCTATGCATGCCTAAAAACACAACTTTTCTTTTGTATAAGAAATCACATGATGCCATGAAATGCAGGTACAATAATATAAACATTAACAATTTAAATCTTTCATAAGCATAATAGGCTTGAAAACAAAACAATCTTTCAATCACAAAGTAGGCTAAAACATACTTTCGTAATCTTTGTAGGCTTGATGCCAAAATAATCTTTCAGTAACATAGAAGGCTAAAACATACTGTCGTAATCATCGTAGGCTTGATGCCAAAACATTCTTTCAAAATCATCATATAAAACTTCTATAATTATAATATACGTAGAACGGTTTTGCATATCATATAATGTTTATAAATCACGTAAAAGCTTTGTCAACAATTTGCCATATACCCCATAGTGGGAAAAAGCCACATGTACTCACCTTAGTAGCTAGGTACGTCTAGCTACACTAATCCACTTTCTCTAGCCTTTCGTTGCTTCCAAGCATCCTTCAAACCTCTTTGAATTCCTTAGCTAAATCTGAAATAATGACGTGTTCTCGACCACATCAGTGAAGATCATGCCTTAAATCTGATGCACAACTCAAAGTTATGAACTTCAGGGCTGTTGGTTGCAAGAAATCAGGTCAAAGTACCAATCTCCACCATTGTTAACCACTACCACCACTGACCGGCTACTACAGCAGCTCCGGTGTCTTGCTGGCGCCGTCAAGCACCCTCCAACAGTGGGAGTCCGCTACTGCTGCTTCCTGTCTTCGAGTGTGATGGAGATTGCAAACCACAGAAGGCACAAAACGAACCATAGCAACCTTTTTCTCCTTCGTTTTTCTGTGAATCACACACACCAAAAAGACGCACACCCGACCACCGCCGCTACCGGTGAGAACGGCGAATGGTCCTTCGCGTCTGGTTCTCGCTCACGCTTGCTCGAAATCACAGCCCAACCTGGCCCTTGCCCTCTCGATCTTGTAATACCGTGTTTTTAAATTATAGAGATTTCGAGTTAATCTTGGTGTGATTAAGATTAGTTAGCTTGTTGTATGAGTTTGGGTGATTAAAAACCCATTTGGGAGAAGTTTGGACTTGAAAAATGCCAAAACAGAGCTACACGGGTCGTGTATGGTCACATGGGTCGTGTAGAAAACCTTTAGAAACCAAACAGTAAGCCTTCCAAAGTCACACGGGTCGTGTACCTCTACACGGGTCGTGTAGAGTGTTCAAAAGGAGTCCGAAAGCCAAAACAGACCTACACGGGGCGTGTGAGTCTACACGGGTCGTGTAGAACAGCCCTACACGGGGCGTGTGAGTCTACACTGGTCGTGTAGGCCTGACAGCACTATATAATGTGCAGAAAATGCACATTTCGGGAAAAATAGACCCATTTCAATATCCAGAGCTTCCTAAGGCAATTTTCCACCAAATTGAGCCATGAGATGCGTAAGGAAGAGTAAGGAGACTTCAATCTAACCCCATAAACATGCTCACGATTCCTAATTCATCGAGGTGAGTAATTTATTGATTTTGGGGTTTTGAAACCCTAACTTTCATTTTCATGTTTTAGCTATATATTGCTATATATGTTGTTAGTAGATTGTTAGTGGATGCCTTTAGAGTTATTTGTGAGATTATTGTCGAGTTTCTACTGTTGAATTAGTAGAACCGCGAATTTGGGGGTTTCGGTAAATATTGAGTTGATATTACCATTTATACTCTTTTGTTTCCTCTTTTGATTTATATATCTTTGAGATAGATGTAATTGAGTTGATTGTGGATATTGGAGAATTTATTTAAACTATGGTGAAATAACCAAGTCTAGCGAACAGGAGCCCGGTACGCGTAATTCGAGGGTTCCAAATACTAAGTCATTATCAGGTGAGTACTTTTATGTACTTGAGTAGAATTTTACCTTGTGGTAAACCGAGTTTATAAATATATATGTGTTAGGTTGTTATTGTTGTAATCTAATTATGGAGTAAATTGTTATCTGTGAATAACAACAATTGAGTTGAACATATATATTTATTGTATAAACTGAGTAGATGTTTGTGTAGTTACATTAAAGAGTTTTGAGTCTAATTGTATAGCCATGAGGGCTATTGAGCTGGAATAGAGTTGGAGTGATTATGTTATCTGTGGATGACAAGAATGAGTTGCAATCTATATTGAGTATAAGAGTAGAGTATGTGATAAATTGGTTGACTTAAAGAGTCCTTGAGTTTAATTGTTACAGTCATGAGAATTGCTATGATTGAATATAAGTTGGTTGTTAAAAATGAATATATGTGAGAATGTGGTCAAGTTATGAGTAGTACTAATTGTGGTATTTTATGGAATTGATGTTATTAAATATTAGCTGGTATTTGTAAAGCTAATATATTTGCAGATTTCAGATTTAAGAGAAAGTGGATATTTGCTAATGAGATTATCAAAAGAGAATGATAAAGATATTTACTGAGAGGGATTACTGGAGTGTAATTGAGATTACTCACTAAGCTTTATAAGCTTACACTTGAGTTATATGTTGTTTTGCAGGTATCTGTAGCTGTGATATGGGAAGGCATGTGATAAAGAGAAACGGACGAATTAGAGCCTGTCCTTTAGTTATGTTAGGTTTATTTGTAATGCCTGGTCAAACTGTAAGGACCTTTTTTTGTAATTAAATATATTGATAACATCTGGTTTACGTGGTTTGAGTACAAGTATGCCCATTTTGATGTATTATTGCTTGAAAATTTTTGGGTGTACTTTGTATGAGAAACCGGGCGTTACAAGTTGGTATCACAGCATAGTTTAAGTGAACTAGGTCTTTGAGTGTAGAGTCCTAGACTTGAACCGAGGTGAGAAAGAGCCCCTATCACATGCTTGGAAAAAGATACTGCTGCTGATTTTAGTTTATGAGTTAATTATAACTTTTATCTCATATTTGTTATTGTTATATTCTGTGTGTGAATACATATATGGAGACAGATGAGGACGAGTTGATGAATTGGTCATAGCCGGTTGGACCAATATTGGATGATGATACGAGATTTTGACTGATAAGAGATATCAACCAACGAGGAGACGAGAAATTCAGCTAATTATGAGATGTTAGTTGAATATGAGATGAGATTCTGCTGATGGCGAATTTCCAGATGATGATGAGCTGATAAGATGAGATCCCGGTTGAGGCGAAATTCCAACTGATGATGAGAAAGAGTATGAACATAAGCTGAGTATAAACTAAGAGTTGAAACATGTGAGTGTAGCCGAGTACACTCAAGAGTTGAGATCCAAAGTATGCAAGTTCAACTAATGAGGAGACAATATTTTTTGCTACAAGGTATGTAAGTAATTTCACTTAAAATGTTAATTGTAATGAGTTACATGTGTTTTAATTATTGATACTACATATTGTAGAATATGTGTAAAATATGTGAACAAATAAAAGATTAATTGAAATTACATGTACTAGAGAATTGTGAGTATAAAGTGTAGTAATCGATATCGAGATGAGAATCTCGTGTCCATTTGAGGTAAAGTTTACATATCACATAATGAGTGCTTTGTGATTATGTATAACCGAGATTATAAGTGGTTGCTTGACGAGTACTTAGCAACCATGAAGAAATGTGTAAAATGAGCATATACATGGTAAGAAATATATAAAGAATGATATGGTGTGTATATATATATATATATATATATATATATATATATATATATATATATATATATATATATATATATATATATATATATATATATATATATATATATATATATTGCTTGTTGTTTCACAGATGTGACGAGATTTCTGTGTACGAGTATTGTGTGGTTGAGACCACATGTTCTGTGGGGCCGCATAACTAGTACTTATGAATGATCACAATGAATGGTTGAGATAGCCAAAAGAGTATGAGTTGAGAAAGACAATGAGTGTGTAGTTGATTGCACACAATAACTGATTATGAGTTGACATGCTGAGAGATGAATTGTGTAGTTTAGAGTTGTCACATAATGAGATATTTGTGACAGAGTTGTCAGAGGACACTTGAGTAACCACATAAAGAGTACCTTGTGGTTATAATTGAGAGAACCTAGAGTGGTTCAAGTAGGCCTAATTGGCCTAGAGATTGGGTTAATTACCTAATAAATGTGATCGAGACCACATATTCAGTAGGGTCACATATTGAGAAAATGTGATCGAGACCACATATTCAGTAGGGTCACATATTGAGTAAATGTGATTGAGACCACATATTCAGTGGGGTCACATATTGAGTAAATGTGATTGAGACCACATATTCAGTGGGGTCACATATTGAGTAAATGTGATTGAGATCACATATTCAGTGGGGTCACATATTGAGTAAATATGATCGAGACCACATATTCAGTGGGGTCACATATTGAGTAAATGTGATCGAGACCACATATTCAGTGGGGTCACATATTGAGTAAATGTGATTGAGACCACATATTCAGTGGGGTTACATATTGAGTAAACATGGTTGAGACCACACATTCTGTGGGGCCATGTATTGACTAGTTGAGGTTGAGATCATATACTTCTGTATGATCACATAACGAGTACCTTGTGGTTAGAATAGTGAAGACTGTTCTGATTCAGACAAAAGGAAGAGTGATAGTGAGTCTATATGGTTTGAGACCGTAGCGGAGACCCGCTAGAGTCAAATAGAAGATGGATTAAAATCGGAGAATGGTACGAGGTACCATGATCTGATTAGAGGACGGTACGAAGTACCGTGAGATAGCGATGAATGGCGAGTTTGGAGAACAGTACGAGGTACTATAAAACAGTGTTGAATGATGAGACAAAGGATGGTACGGGGTACCAAGAGCTGAGGCAGAGTGGTGTTATAATGTTGTACTTGTGTGTAAACAAGTATGTACTGTGTAGTGATATAGAGTGTTGAGACTGCACTATCCTTGAGTGTGGATATGTATGGTATAAATGTGGACCTATACAATTTGAGACTTTATGGGTTAAAAAGAGGACGAATCAGAGGCGGAGTAACAGTATGAGAGTACTGTGAGATAATACAGTGAGTAATACTATTGAGAAATGTTGCTGTGAGTAAGAGCATTTGTTATTTGGTCGTGTTGAGAATGTGTGAGGTTTCTTTCATATTGAATGAGATAAAATTTTATAAATACATGATAAGAATATATGAGTTAAAAAGAAGAGGAAAGTAATCGTGATTGTCATTGATAGGATTCGTTCCTTAGCAATCAAACCAATTACTGCCAATGAGGGAAATGTGTGAATGTCGAGATGACAAAACTATTATTCGTATGAGACAATGGATAGTAGATTTTGCTATAAAAATAATATTGAGTTATTTTCTTGAGATTAACGAGTTAGTCGGGTGATGAGATATGATCTCACCGTAGAGATTGCGGTGTCAGATGTTATTATTTGAGTCATGTGCAGAGATTTCAGTGAGCCATAAGTATGACCTATTGGTGTCATACGGATGAATTTGAGATTGCGGTGATAATGACGGAGAAGTGGTGAGAGGAAAAATCCTTACTGATGGTATGTCAGGAGGAATATATGTGGTTGTGTTAAAAATTTATTGGATAATAATTTATTGAGTTTGATAGAGCTAATGATTTAGTGAGAATGTGATGTGGGTTATCCACATAAGAGAAGATATAATGAGTGAGTGCATCGATAGAAACAACATAAGGTATGTTGTTGAACTGGTATGAAGAGGAGCCACTTTGGTGGAGGATTGCAAATTGTATATTGGGTAAAAACCTAATATGTGTACTGAGGTGGGAGCAGAGATGAATGAGTTATGTAACGTGATTGAGACAGTTGAATATCGGTATCATCGTGTTTTATGAGTGTTTCTTCTACCCTAATCGATTAGGATGTGCAAATAGGAGGATTCAATAACTGTGAGTTATTATTGGAGGAGTAAACTCAGAGACAATTAATGTGAAAGTGATGAGACCAATTTTCTTATTGAGTTAGAGTTAACCGTTTCATGGAGATTTGAAATCATTGTGGACAGATGGCAAATAATGATAGTGGTTGGAGTATCAATTGAAGAGTGAGGTGAGATAGCTTGGTGTCAATAATACCATAGCAACGTGTGTGGCCTGAAAGAGTGAGTATTGTCCTACATAGCAGTGATGATAGCCAATATCACTACAGAGATCATCTCGTGAGGATGATGGCGGGTATTACCTATATTATGAGTAAATGAGATGCGACAGTATGTACATGTCATATGAGCTGACGAGAGGATAATATCATTGTCATACGGAATGTGAAATTACGGTGGTGAGGTGGTTGTATAAACCATACATGTTCCAAGAGATTCCGAGGACGAAATCTTTTGAAGGGGGTAAGAACTTGTAATACCTTGTTTTTTAATTATAGAGATTTCGAGTTAATCTTGGTGTGATTAAGATTAGTTAGCTTGTTGTATGAGTTTGGGTGATTAAAAACCCATTTGGGAGAAGTTTGGACTTGAAAAATGCCAAAACAGAGCTACACGGGTCGTGTATGGTTACATGGGTCGTGTAGAAAACCTTTAGAAACCAAACAGTAAGCCTTCCAGAGTCACACGGGTCGTGTACCTCTACACGGGTCGTGTAGAGTGTTCAAAAGGAGTTCGAAAGCCAAAACAGACCTACACAGGGCGTGTGAGTCTACACGGGTCGTGTAGAACAGCCCTACACGGGGCGTGTGAGTCTACACGGGTCGTGTAGGCCTGACAGCACTATATAATGTGCAGAAAATGCACATTTCGGGAAAAATAGACCCATTTCGATATCCAGAGCTTCCTAAGGCGATTTTCCACCAAATTGAGCCATGAGATGCGTAAGGAAGAGTAAGGAGACTTCAATCTAACCCCATAAACACACTCACGATTCCTAATTCATCGAGGTGAGTAATTTATTGATTTTGGGGTTTTAAAACCCTAACTTTCATTTTCATGTTTTAGCTATATATTGCTATATATGTTGTTAGTAGATTGTTAGTGGATGCCTTTAGAGTTATTTGTGAGATTATTGTCGAGTTTCCACGGTTGAATTAGTAGAACCGCGAATTTGGGGGTTTCGGTAAATATTGAGTTGATATTACCATTTATACTCTTTTGTTTCCTCTTTTGATTTATATATCTTTGAGATAGATGTAATTGAGTTGATTGTGGATATTGGAGAATTGATTTAAACTATGGTGAAATAACGAAGTCTAGCGAACAGGAGCCCGGTACACGTAATTCGAGGGTTCCAAATACTAAGTCGTTATCAGGTGAGTACTTTTATGTACTTGAGTAGAATTTTACCTTGTGGTAAACCGAGTTGATAAATATATATGTGTTAGGTTGTTATTGTTGTAATCTAATTATGGAGTAAATTGTTATCTGTGAATAACAACAATTGAATTGAACATACATATTTATTGTATAAACTGAGTAGATGTTTGTGTAGTCACATTAAAGAGTTTTGAGTCTAATTGTATAGCCATGAGGGCTATTGAGCTGGAATAGAGTTGGAGTGATTATGTTATCTGTGGATGACAAGAATGAGTTGCAATCTATATTGAGTATAAGAGTAGAGTATGTGATAAATTGGTTGACTTAAAGAGTCCTTGAGTTTAATTGTTACAGTCATGAGAATTGCTATGATTGAATATAAGTTGGTTGTTAAAAATGAATATATGTGAGAATGTGGTCGAGTTATGAGTAGTACTAATTGTGGTATTTTATGGAATTGATGTTATTAAATATTAGATGGTATTTGTAAAGCTAATATATTTGCAGATTTCAGATTTAAGAGAAAGTGGATATTTGCTAATGAGATTAGCAAAAGAGAATGATAAAGATATTTACTGAGAGGGATTACTGGAGTGTAATTGAGATTACTCACTAAGCTTTATAAGCTTACACTTGATTTGTATGTTGTTTTGCAGGTATCTGTAGCTGTGATAGGGGAAGGCATGTGATAAAGAGAGACGGACGAATTAGAGCCTGTCCTTTAGTTGTGTTAGGTTTATTTCTAATGCCTGGTCAAACTGTAAGGACCTTTTTTTGTAATTAAATATATTGATAACATCTTGTTTACGTGGTTTGAGTACAAGTATGCCCATTTTGATGTATTATTGCTTGAAAATTTTTGGGTGTACTTTGTATGAGAAACCGGGCGTTACAGATCTTCTGAATCTATTTCCTCTTCTTTTTTTCTTTTTCGAATCAGACTTACACACACACACACATACAATCGACTTTTTTGTGTGTGATTTCTGGCTCTTGAATTTCTCTTCTCGATTTCTCCTCTCCTTTGCCTCTCGATTTCAAGATTTTGAGTATGTGGTTACGTGTTTGAGATTAATCGATTTCTGAGGGAGGAATACGCACACCGTAACACACAAAACCGGGTTCTACATTTAATTTGGGGCAACTTTGGAAATTTACGAAAATACCCCTCCTTCAAGCCTTAGAAATATTTTCAACTTTTTGTTCTATATTTTTCGTGATTTTCTCCCAGCCATAAATTTCACATACGGTATCAAAATTTCGTAAACTTTATACCTTTAGAAAGGTGGGAATGAGCTTTACAATTTATCCTTACTGACTTACCTCTGAATCTTAATGAATTTTCTGCTATTAACCCTTGAAAATAACATTTGGTCGATTTTGTCACTTTTGGGCCATTTTAATTCCATCATAACTCCTTCGTTACAACTCCAAAGGACTCGAATCGTTTTCCTATACTTTTTTTATCTCAAATATTACCAAAGTCATATTGATGACTTTTTCCCAATTCCTCTTAGATTTTAATATATTAATTTTTAAAGAATGTTTAATAAAGTTTTCACTTTTGGTCCTTTATTCCCCTTTTTGCTCTTGGGCCGCTAAAACCAAATTTCTAAATGAAGTAACATATCGTATTGACTTAATAAAATGTCTTAACCCATACATTTACATAGTTTCACCTTATTTGACATTTTTGTCCATCCATAAAACGTTTAAGCGTCAAATTATATCTTATAAACTTAAATAAATTTTTGGTTGTCACAATACCAGTGATAATTATAGCGTAAAATTCTGTTTGTAATTGTATCAAAAACTCCTTTGCATTTGTAATTATCAAAATGTCAATGATAACTATAGTATGTAATAATTATATATTTATATAATTGTCTTTCGTGTTTTGGTCGTATTGTCGTTTGTTCCATAAATTACACCCATTATAATTTGTATAAATGTTTTCTTTGTGTTAACGTATTTATGCCTAAAAGATGTTAAGTAGTTGAAATAAGTAATTTCTTACATCTAAGGCACTAAATATAACTAATAAGATAAACCAACAATTTTTCAAATAAGATGAGAAGTTGTTAGTTTTGGTCATTTCATGTAAGTGATGACAACATTTCTAGTTCTTATCCTTTTACTAAAAAGATGGTAAATATTTTTAAATAGTCATTTTTCATACACAATACTTTAAAAATAGTCATTTTTACGTCAAATACCAACTTCTTTGTAAAAAAATCATTTTCCAAACTTGTTACGACGTTATAAGTTCAAATAGTCGTTATTATGACGAAAATAACGTCTTTCCTATAAATGGTCATTTTTCATGTAAGAATAGTAACAATATATTTATTTTAGACCATTTTAGTTATGTAAACTTTTACAATTGATTTTTGTCCAACAACATGTAACAAAATAGTTTTTATGACCATTTTAGTGAAAAAGTGTTTCCATGTCTTTTTGCCAAAAACAAGTAGTTGCACTTTTATAGAAAATAACCAAAACACACATATCATCTTATATTTGCAAAAATCGAAATATGTAGTTTAGTAACTTGTATTCCCCCTAAACATATGAAAAGAAAGAAAAATTAGAGGTATGAACTCACACTTGAAAGTTGTCTTGAGATGATGAAGATTACTAGATGAAAGTGTTGGATTAGGTGTCTAAGCCATGACTAATAATTTGTATTTACCTAATTAATAGAAGCAATGGTCCATTTGGGTTGCCCTCATAGCTGGAGTTTTGGTAGAAAGTTCGGTAGAGAGAAAGGTTGGTTTATTATGGGATTAATAAATCAATAGAAATAAAAGATATGGTTTGTTAATATATTAAAGTGATAATATATTAATTAGAAACTATATTGATTGATTAATAATTAATCAGGAATTAATTGGATTAATTTCTGTGGCATTAATTAGATTAATCAGAAGTCAAGGATTAAAGTCGTACGAATTCAATAGTTGAATTGCGGCGCGCGGCGCGCCAATGTAAAGGCGGCGACGCGCGTACATATTCGTACGAATTCAATAGTTGAATTGCGGCACGCGGCGCGCCAATGTAAAGGCCGCGACGCGCGTACGTATAATCCGGAAAATGGCTGACGGCTAGGGTTTCTTGTTTCCCTATAAATAGGGAACCCTAGGTCTCATTATTAGTGCTCATTCTATTATTCTCTCTGGAATTTTCGGTCCCTTCCTCTGGCTCCCTGGGTGTGATCTCATTTGAGGCAGGACACTTGTGCTGCTTAGCTTCAAGATTAAAACTAAAGGTTAGTTTTCCGATTTATTCTTTTAGTTAATTTTTGTTTGGCCTTTAGGAATTAGTTACAAGTTCAAAGTAAGAAAACATAGATCTTTTCTAGGTTGCATGTGAACTTAGGTTATTTTGTTCATGGTTGCGGAAAACCTTTCAGTGGTATCAGAGCATTTGGTTGTTTTCTTATTAAATGGCTGTAATAGTTTTCCTAATTAGGTTATTGTTTATAAATCTTTTGGGCCTGATTTCGATTTTGGGGTTTAGGGTTTTTGAAACCCTATCCCCTCCCCCCTTCTTTTTCGATTTTCTTGGTTAGGGTTTAGGAGGTTTTCTATTTTTGGTAACTTTAATTGGTTAATTGAATGGATAACCTTAAACCCAGTTTGTTTGAATTCGATAATTAGGGGTTTAAGATAGGTTTAAATTGATTTGATTAATTTGGAAAAACCTATCTACATTTGAATTAATTTAATTAATTGTTTAATTAAAGGATAATTCAAGGGATTTAATTTAGTTTTAAATTTAATAGTTAAATTTGAAAAAATTAAAAGATAAACCTAAAATATTTTAAAAAGGTTTAAAATACCAAGATTTAATTAATTTAATTAATTGTTAATTAAAAGATGATTAAATCGATTTCTTATAGGTTTAATTTAGTTTTAAATTTAATAGTTAAATTGGTAAAATTAAAAGATAAACCTGGAATATTTTGAAGGGTTTTAAAATACATCTTATATATATTATTAAAGGTTAATACTATATGTATAAGATAAATTGGTTAGTCAAATCATTAGTAGGCCTCATTCACGAAGCTGGTCTATGAAGTGGGTATAAGGAGACTGCCTATAAAATGACGGTCTAATGGGTGTTCACTCTCACCCACCGCTCGCCTGATCAGTGGAGGGTCGTTAGCCGAACAGTTTTGATAGGACCGATTAATCATTAAAAGTATAATGATCTAAGTACTAGAACCCGTACAAGAATTCCCAATCTAGTTACTTTAGAAAAAATGTGAATTTGGTGCTAACCCATGAAATTGCACATTGCACTTTATGAAACGTTGGTGGAGCGTGTGTGGGTTACCGGCACACCAATGGGGGTTCATAAAGAGTGGCAATGGGTTTCTCGGGTGTTATCATTGTTGATGGAGCGTGTGTGGTTAACTGGCACATCAATTTGAGATGATAATGGACCCCGAGAGTACCAAGCTAATTTGCATGGTTATTCACACCCGGTTTGTGATCCTCGGCATCCCAGTCACAAACGGTGGGGCATATCCGAGATTAAACATGCCATTGAACAGTTCAATGAATCTCACAGATTTAGGAATTTCATAAGACTGAAATTGATAAAAGTTATCTACCTTAATGACCACTGTGTTGTGACTACGGCATCCCTCTTCACAGCATAGTTGGGGTATTTTGGATCCTAGCCTTGTTAAATAATATATATTGGATAATTATTTAAAAGGATAAATTAAACTGATAAATTCTGTTTCCTTTTATAGATGTCTGAATCGAGTGTCTATTCTCATCCTCCTCCTCCTTCACCCATTTCTGAGGGCATCAGAAAGTGCCTGCTAAATATGGAAAGGCTGACTGGCCTTAACTATGTGGAATGGCTTCGCAATTGGAGAATGGTTCTTGTTATTGCTGGCAAGCTACACCTCATTGAGTATCCGATCTCAGCTCCACCAAAACATGTCATCACAAAAGGTCTTTATGATGAGCATGACCTATTATTTGATGAATCCGAGGAAGTTCGTGACCTCATGCTATTGACCATTGAGCCCGAGTTCCGCAGGGATTTTGGATCCCTAGGGCCGTATGAGTTAATACAACTGGTTGAGGAAAACTTCCAAGAACCGGTTGAAGAGGAACGAGCTAGGATCTTCAAAAGACTTGCAGAGTGCAAGCTAAAAGAAGGAAGTAGCATCGATTCGCATGTTCTCAAGATTGAGAGATACATAGGCGAATTGTACAAACTTGGTCATCCAATTAGTCAGGAAATGAGTGTTAAGATCCTGCTTGATTCGCTGACTAATAGGTATGATCTGTTCATTCAGACGTATAGAAAGGAAGACCGGAAAAAGACTTTTGTGGAAATGCGTTCTCTGTTGACCCTATACGAGTCACTCATAGACAGGCATTGCTCCACTGGTTCGGCTACTTCTGGATTGAGTCCAGTGAAGAGACGTAGCAAGAAACGTTCCAGATCGTCTGGACATGTTTTGAGATGTCTTAAACTGGGAATCCATAAGATCGGATACAGTCACGGAAAGATTGGAAAATGCTCCAAGGTAAAATTCTTAGAAACTCAGGTTTATCTAAAAACTTCGAAACTCCTGATCCATAATTCCTTGATACATAATGTGATAGTCACGTTTGGTTTGTATGCAGGGAATTAGTAGGGTACAGGACTTTGACGCATAGGAGCACTTTTGGATTGGATCTCCAGCTCATGCAGTTTTGAAGTTTAGTTAGATATTACAATCTTGTTATTAGATTATTAGATGCAAACGACATTGTTTTCACATAGTACATTGTTCGAGGGTTTTTATGTTTTAATAAAATGTTGATTTTCTTTTGATTGTTTTAAATTTCCTCGAAATGTTGTGTGAATGTGTTAATGGCATAAATGGTAATAACCTGAATGTTGATACATCCAATGGGATTGGATTTATAAATTGTGTTCTTTATGATTGTTAAAATGAATTTTATAAGAATCACTCCAACCAAAGGTCCAGTTGGACAGGACTTTGGAATCATTTGACTTAGAGTCACATGATGAATTAAGTTCTTAATAAAATTAATTGTGGCAAGAAAGGAATCACCCAAAGATCCAATGGATAGGATTTTGGAATCAGTTGACTTGGAGTCAGGTGATGATTGCATGTCTTGAACAATATTAACAAAGTCATAAATTTACATGGAGATGTAAATGTATTAAGATTTTGAGCGACAAACACATAAGTTACTGTGTATTGCTCGAATCTTCGAACAGAACACGATTAGTTATGCTTCAAAATATTTGCCAAATAGTTTGACAAATATGGTGTCGCTTATCGGAATAAGCGATTGATTGGAACCTTGAAGTGTTCAAGGATTTCAAAGGAAGTATAAGATCAACAGAACCTGAATAACAACATAGACTGAGAAAATGTTTCACAGTTTATCCTCTTCCAAGAACACTAATGGTTATAATGTGTCTTAGGGAAGATGATGGAGCATTGATCGAAATAGTTTTGATCCTCGGTGTATAAGATACACTGGATACATTTCCGACTAATATTTCAATGAATTGAATATTCAACCAGTCAGACCGCAGAAGCCATATTCCGACCACATCTTAGACTAAGTAGGTTACGTCGACACTATCTGAAATGTAAAGCTGGGATCATCCCACTAGTACATAGAAAGTCCAGGGTCATGTAGCATTCGTTCGAATCTCTTGACGAGCCTGAAACTGATCAGCGATGTCGTTTCATTGGCCATCCCGGTTATCCTTTGAAAGAAGAGCCCTTTTAGAAAGAGCTCATGTTCTAAGGAAACAGTGGGAGTAAGAATAATCCTGAAGGAGTTCAGGGATTAGCCAAGTGAAAGAACCTTTAGTCATCACTAGGCCTTGACCAGGAATTAGATTCTTGTTAAACCTGACATACCCTCTCTTCGCTTGACCAGTAATCACCGTCATAAGGAGTTACGATATGGGTGACATACCGAGTAGTGGTAAAACACTAAAGATGGTACGGATAAGTAATCCGACTGCTAGAAGCATTGGTGAGCCCAGTTGCTGCCAAATAAGAGAACCTTACCGCGAGACACAGTCTATGTGACAGTTTGATTGATCTTTACAACTGGTCTAGGTACCAGTGGGAGTAATTGAATCATTAAAAGAAGGGAACATAGAAATGTACTTACAGAACATCTGGTTGAATGAGTCATCACTTGGAGTCAAGCAATTGATTCTGAGAGATGCACTCTCAATAGAAGATGTAATCCGAGAGGATTCTACGTGGCATAGTGTGAGTCGTTAGTGGAGCGTGTGTGGTTTACCGGCACACTAATATGGACTCACATAGAGCATGCCATTACAAAAGGTACATGGCCCCGGGATTCGTCCCATGGGCATCTCGCAAGAAAGGATATTCAGATTCTCAAAATAGGCCAAAAGGTTTGGATTTTGTGAATAGCCTGAAAGATTTCCTTTAATATGTCGGAAAGGTTTGGATTTCGGTTTCACAAAATGTGCCATAAGTTCTGGATTTTGTGAATAGTCTGAAAGAGTCATATGCCGGTGTCAAAGCTAGTGGGAGTATCGTTGTTATCTGCTATCATTATGTGGGTTACATACTGGTTCTAGGAAACGTCTCTTATCATTACAAAGTGTAATGACTTGGTGTTAAGAAACGGTTCGCTATGAAAAACTTTAAGAGATACAACATACTCAGGTGGTTGTGAACATCTATTAGATAGATCAGAACTCTGCCAATATGATCTTGATGAGATTCAAGATGCATAACCCCAAGAATGGAGTTTCCTGTCATTGCAAAGTGTAATGAATTGGCATGAAAGAAACAAAGAAGGTGCAGCATGCTCACGTAGTTCATAGACATCTATCAGATAGATGAGACTGACAGTATTGACTTAGCCGTTGAGAATATGATCTTGATGGGATTCAAGATGCATAAGAAAGAGTTCCTGAAAGGAAATGGTTTCCGGAAATCATGACACAAGGATTATTGATAATCTTAGGATTCCGAAAGTGCTTAGAATGAGATTACATCAGGTTCCTCGAGCCTCTTGGACAAATCAGAAGTGTTATGAACATATCCTGATGACTTAATGCTTAGAGCATTGTAAGTTGGATTCAGGATATTGCCTGGCTGAGAATACTGAATGGATTTTTGAACAGACGTGAGAAATCATTGGGAAATGATTAGGGTGATTGATTTGAAAGGGTTTTCAAATCGGTAATTGTTTACACCAGAACGTGGTGCTCATGGTTAAAGAATTTCGTTGGTTTCTGATGGAGCGCGTGTGGGTCACCGGCACATCATGACACCTCGAAATTGTCTTAGGGTGTAGTCATGTGGACTAAAGACTCGAGAACCATGGGCAGTCACGGTACACATCACCGGAATGGAGTTGTGAGAGAGAATAACAAAATGACAAATTGACAAATTGAGATATCATCGGAAGAGTATCCGATAGGATCATCAGCAATAAAGTGTATAAGTGTTAGACACTTGGATACATAGAAAGAGTGAAAAGGTCATAGACATAGATATAAAAGGCCTGAATTGAAAGTTTAAAAGAGAATAAGAAACTGATAATAGTTATGATAAATCCGACTTGGTGATTACCTCATGGAGACTTGGTAATAAGCAGGAGTAGCTGCCAGTCAGATTTTATGTTTCACTTTTGCATGTTTACTTCCTGAATAATTGGATTATTCTAATATCCACAGTCGTTCATACTCTTAGGGAGTAAGTATGAGGGAAGACTGTCATGAATTGGTTTGTAGATTGTCTAAGGAGTTAGACATAGCAATAAGATTGCTGCAACGTTCATGAGTACTTGGAAATGGAGATTTGAGTATTGGATAAACCCTGGCTCAATGGATTGCTTCATGGGTTATATCACGAGCAATGTTGAGACGATAATATCTTATGGTCTTAAAGTGGAGAGATATGAGTTATAATTTGCAAGGCGGTTGTTCATTGATAGTACGAAAACGCATCGGTAACTCGGTGTTATAAAACGTGCTGTTGTGAGTGATTTGTCGGGTAAAAGATATAACATATTAGTCGAAGCTTATTCGTCCCTTGACCCAGACGGGAAACAGATATCTATTGGCCACTCGATGATTTTGAAGTTGACTGAAGCGCTGGCCAGCCAGGACTAAATTGATTCGTTCAATTAGAAGTCTAAAAGTCATAAGCAAAATCGGAAATCGGGAAACAGTGTATCAGACAGAGATTGATCTCAATCCATGTCTCATGTCTGAAAATATCTTGTTGGACGGAGGATCATTTGATCACTTATCTATGGACAGAACTGACTAGGTCAGAGTTCGGCAGCAGTTTCTAGGAAGCTGTAGGTTGCTGATTAATCAGAGGTTAAATTGGTAATTATAGTCATAGACTTATCCAAGTGGGAGACTGTTGGATTTGGTGTCTAAGCCATGACTAATAATTTGTATTTACCTAATTAATAGAAGCAATGGTCCATTTGGGTTGCCCTCATAGCTAGAGTTTTGGTAGAAAGTTCGGTAGAGAGAAAGGTTGGTTTATTATGGGATTAATAAATCAATAGAAATAAAAGATATGGTTTGTTAATATATTAAAGTGATAATATATTAATTAGAAACTATATTGATTGATTAATAATTAATTGGATTAATTTATGTGGCATTAATTAGATTAATCAGGAAGTCAAGGATTAAAGTCGTACGAATTCAATAGTTGAATTGCGGCGCGCGGCGCGCCAATGTAAAGGTCGCGACGCGCGTACATATTCGTACGAATTCAATAGTTGAATTGCGGCGCGCGGCGCGCCAATGTAAAGGCCGCGACGCGCGTACGTATAATCCGGAAAATGGCTGACGGCTAGGGTTTCTTGTTTCCTTATAAATAGGGAACCCTAGGTCTCATTATTAGTGCTCATTCTATTATTCTCTCTGGAATTTTCGGTCCCTTCCTCTGGCTCCCTGGGTGTGATCTCATTTGAGGCAGGACACTTGTGCTGCTTAGCTTCAAGATTAAAACTAAATGTTAGTTTTCTGATTTATTCTTTTAGTTAATTTTTGTTTGGCCTTTAGGAATTAGTTACAAGTTCAAAGTAAGAAAACATAGATCTTTTCTAGGTTGCATGTGAACTTAGGTTATTTTGTTCATGGTTGCGGAAAACCTTTCAGAAAGAGTCCAAAACTTAGTAACTTGAGGATGGCTTGATCTTCAAGACTTGTCAAGATCTTATTGCAAAACACTTGGAAAAGCTTGGAACCATTTGAAAATTCTTGAAGAACTTTGAGAGAATATGAGCAAGAGAGTTTGGAGATGAAGTGAGGGTTGGGAAAGGCTCTCTTGGTTGATTATATGAAGGAGGGGGAGGGAGGTAGTGTATTTTGCATGGAAACTTGATAAGCATGGTGCTTGGAATAAAATATTCAAGCCATGGCTTGTGTAATATAAAATTCAAGCATGGTTTCTTGAATAAAATATTCATGTGATGATGATGATGGAAGGGGCCGGCCATTTTTTTTGGGGGGGGGGGGGGGGAGTGTTCAAGTTTCTTTAATAAATTATAACTAGGTATTTTATAAACCTTGGTGTTTTTATAAAAGTGTGGTAAAATGTGTGGTGTATTTTTTTACATTCGGGAGAAATAATTACTAATAAATATATTAATCAATATTAACAATAAAAATATTAGTAAACATATATTTAGATTGTTTCCCAATTCGTTATGTGAAGATATACACAACAAACTGGTGATATTACTATACATAGTATGATCCTTTTGGGTTACACATAAATGGTGGTGTTATAATGTTTTGATTGACAACGGTATTGTAGTAATATTTAGATAGCTTAGAAATTTACAATTTGACTTTTTACATTGCTTAAGATGATGAGTAGAAGAGAGGAACTAAGCAAACGAGATGATAATGGTATAGATCATGATATTTGAGAGTATTTCGGTCAAAATATTTTAGTACAACCTTGTTCCATATTTTGTATGCGACTAAAATTTAGAAAAATAATCTGGTTTGATTTGATTTTTGTCCCACATCTCCATATGTTCTGAACATGCCAACTACTTTATCAAAGGGAAGTGATTTGTAGACAACAATTTTTCTCCATACATAACTATAAACAGATGATATGGATCAATGAATTCTACATTTGCATTGATAATTGGGTAAAGTATATATACAGTGTTTAATCCTAAATTAGAGGATCTGTTACAACAACTAAAGGGATAATATCTACAATAAAAAATAGAATTAATCTATGCTAAAAGATAAGCACACGCTTATCTGTTGATATGCTCCCGTAAGATGGACGGCCGAGGAAGAAGTCCAATCTTGGATATAAGTGTGGTGAAGCGATGCTTGATTAAGGGCTTTGTAAGAGCGTCTGCTAGCTGATCATCACCGTAGATATGAGTTACACGTATGGAGCCATCTTGAACTTTTTCTCTAACAAAGTGAAAGTCAAGGGCCAAATGTTTCATTCTGGAGTGGAAAACTGGGTTTGCAGAGTAGTGAGTGGCACTCAAATTGTCGCAATAAATGGTTGGAGTGATAATAGTTTTGTAGTTTAGTTCCGAGAGAAGAGAAACAAGCCATTGTACTTCAATAGTGGTGGTGGCTACAGCCCGGAATTCAGCCTCAGTAGAAGACCTTACGAGGGTGTTTTGGCATTTTGAGCTCCATGCGATGGGATTACAGCCAAGATAGACTATATATCCTGTTGTACTTCTGTATGTTTGTTTGTCACCTGCCCAGTCGGCATCCGTAAACGCGTGAAGATGTAAGGGGGAATGCCTACGAATCAGCAAGCCATGATGTACGATGCCATGAAGGTAACGCAAGAGTCTTTTTAAACCAAGCCAGTGAATATCAGTCGGTTTGTGCATGAATTGAGATAATTTGTTGACTGCAAAGGCGACATCAGGTCTTGTTAAAGATAAATATTGTAAAGCTCCAACCAGTGACTGACGTGCACACAGAGGTCGTCATGCGGTCAAAAATAAGAGATAACCTAACATTCACTAGTATAGTGGAGTCAGGGTCGATCCACAGGTGCTACGTGGTTAGCCTAGATGAGAGATTACCAACTAATAGTGTCACGGCTATAGTCGGAGGAACTAATTTCTATCTTTCTACCTTGAAACAATATTCAAACACCCAAGCCAAGCTTAGCTATGTCTAAATGACATAGTTACTTTCTGAACTCAGAAGTACATCTCTGAATCAGAAGCAATTGAAGGCATCCAAACTAGCAAAACCAAGCGTAGCATAAACTAGCTAATAACCAACAGTTCTATGAGACAGTTAATAGCCAAAATTTAATGCTCAACCTAACCAAGTTAGCTACTATTTTCAGCAAAGGGAAACAGTCCCAACCAAGTCACAAACAAAATCCAAACACAAGCAAACAACCAAAACACAAACTAACATCCAAAATACCGAAAAATCAATATTTAATGTAACCGAATGATTCCATTCACTCAAACCAATATCCAACATCAAATCAGTAACCAAACACTACTAAAAACAGAAACCTAAGCTGAAGATCAATGGTTGTCACACCCAAAGATTCAACTCAAAGCTTACAAATGTTTAACTAAAATGAAATAAAATCTAAAACATGAAAATACCAAATGATAGCTTCTAAAATGGAATCCTCGAGTCAAAGAGCTTCTAGGTCGATGTTTACACCAGGTCTTTGCTAGGGTTTTCGGCTGGAAATGCCTCTATTTATAGTTGCAAATTTCCCGTGACCGCGCCGCGCATAAGTGAAATCCGCGGCGCGCGTACTTATCCGTTCCCCGTTTTTTCGTCATTCAAATGTGTTCCACCGCCTTACGCCCGCGTCGCGCAGAAGATAAATCCGCGGCGCGCGTACGTCTTCTCTTGATTTTTCATTCTTTCCATACTTTTTTCTTTTGTACACCTTTAGTCCCTGTTTCTGTTCTTTTTTCTCCAGACAAGTCCTGGCACGAAAAGTGAGAATACCCATGCATATTTGATATAATTTCACCAAGAACAGGGCTCAACAACGCCTAAAATACTTGATATCACTAGGCGTTGTCAAACACCCCACACTTGTGCCTTGCTTATCCCCAAGCAAGAGAGTTTTTAACAAATTATAATAGAGAATCGAACAATTTTTGACTGTGTTTAGTTTCAAAGTTTATTGCTCTTCGAGTTAGAATGGAATAGTTCGTGGAAACATAATTGAGTTGTTCTTTGGAATTCATGGCTTTCTAAGGAACCCTTGATTACAAACTTTCTGTCCACAATGAAGTGTACTTACTCGTTCAGATTCTAAAGGCCATTAAGGAATTGTCCATGACTTTCGATGTTGTCCGTGTAGCGAGCTTTCAGAAATACCATCCCAGACCAGACGATCTTAGGTGGTAAGGTGCATAAGGCCCACCCATTTTAGACCTACCGGCTCGAACAACAAAGGCCACTGACTGACTTTTCCTTCCTAAATTCCAATCCTAAAACGGCTCAATCTTCTAAACTCGTAAAACTCAACTTATTTGACTAACTAATAGTATGATCACAAATAAATAGTATTTCTTGAAAAATACTAATGCTATCACAATCACAAACCATTCATTTCAAAATTGTAATTCATTAAAAATTTTGAAAAATATTGCTAAAAATTTGAAAAATTGAACATTTCTGCAAAAATTTCAAAAATATCTCTTTCGACCGTCCACACCCCACACTTAAAACCGTACAACGTCCCCGTTGTACAAAAATTAATTCAAAACAAGGGAGAAAGAGTTACCCCTCTTTGGACGATGGACTGCTTGGTGCTCAATATCACAGGTATAATGCGTACAAAAAGATCCCCGATTCATATTCTGGAGTTGTAGCGCTACAGTAGGACACGCCGGTGGTCAAGACAAGTGGAGGGGGCACGGTGACCCCACACTTGTCTGAGACAACTCCCTCTCAATTTGGTATATCATGCATCACTTAACAAATAAAAGAATGTATGTGTTGCGGATGACCGCGGCGCGCAATTAAGATATACGCGTCGCGGTAATTACGAGAGTTGAAACTGTTGTGGAAAAGGAAATGACCGCGTCGCGCATATATGAGATCCGCGGCGCGGTAATTGCAGAAAACTCAGCCACCTTCAAACACTCATAAACAAGCACTCAACACAAAACCTACTATTTTTATTCAACATACTAATGCCCAATGGCTTATTTTTGTCAACTATGAACAATTAATTCCTACCTACTTAAGAAAAACATGTAAAATCTATGCAAAATGTTTTAAAAGACAAAAAGACACTCATAAATACACCCTCAGTTGTGTGCAGTGTCATCTTCTTCTCCTTCCTCTGGGTCTTCTTCTGGATCCTCCTCCATTGGCTCCTCATCTTCATCCCGGATTGTTGGTTGTGGTCTCGGTGGGGCACATCGGCTTTTAGCCATGAAAGTGATCATGCAGTCGGCCAACCATAAGAGCTGATCCTGCATGTTCTCGGTCCGTCTATTCATCTCCTTAGTGACAACCGCCTGTGCCTGCTGGTCTCTCTGGTGGGTCTGCAGAGTCTGCTGGATCGCCTGCATCTTGTCAACCAGGTACCGGGACTCCATGGTAGCAGGGGAGAGGCTGTAAGGTAGACTGTCGGTCACTCGCTGACGCTTCCTGGATGCTGAGGAAGATGGCTCGGTCCGGAGGGCCGGAAACAGGGATCGCTCAGATGTCGTGACCCCCTCGTCAATGTAGATCACATCCCTCGATAAGGTGGTGGGCGGGCTGAAAGGAACTGGCGGGATAACTGTCAGCCCCCGGGTGGCGTGCTCAGTCAGCAACCCATAAGACTAGGCCAGTCTCATAACATAGTGCCCTCCACCGAGAGCAGTCTGGTGCAGCGGGGCGTCGGTGATCCGCCTGAAGTAGTCTGCAATGAAGTATGGCATGTTGCATGTCTGCAACATCCGGGTCAGACACCACATGAGGTGCAACTCACGCGGTGTAACTCGCTCTTCATCAGCACGCGGCCAGACCATGGTCGTGATCAACCGATGTAGCATCCGGTGAGAAGGCAGATGCATCAATCCCTCACGCACGGTATTCTCATGATACCGTGTGGATGAAATGGTGCTCCAGTAGTCACCAGGGGAAAACGAGTCGTCGGCGGCGTAGTTAGCCCGCCGGTGGAATAAGTCAAACCCTGGCGCCTCAGACTCCTCCTCAGTGTAAAGCGCGATCCGATACCCGAACTCTCGTAAGCTGCAGCTGCGGTTGTGGTTGCCCAACCGGAATTGCACCATCTCTTCTGTATCCATCCCCACCGGTTGGTGGTCAAAGTGGTAACTTGCAAGAAACTGCAAGTATACCTCGCGGTAGATTGGTTCAGACATGTTGACTGCGCTTTCGATAGCCCGGCACGTATAAATAAGCTCATCCTTGTCATAACCCGTCTGTACCAGCCAGTACTGCAAATGTGCCATAATCCCTGACTCCGTGGTCAACTCCCAGTTGACCGATCGCGCGGGGAGAATCCGCTTCTGTTGTTGAATAGTTCGACGGTTGTAAAAGTTATAAGCTCGTGTTCTACCCACTCCCGTAGCCAGGGAGTTCCAATCGATTGATTCCGAACTGGCCGAAGAAGACATTGTTTTTGATTTGCTGTGAAGAAACAGGCAATGCAGATGGATTACTTGCACGAAGAGATTTTACCACGATGAAAAGAAGCAAGAATTATCAAGTTCCGATTATATACAAGTATGGGGGTTTTGGAATGGCATTCAAATTCTGTTTTTAGGATTATCTCTAATTTCAAATTAAGATAAGGCCGCGGCACGGGAAGCTTCTATCCGTGTCGCGTAAAAAATCTGATTTCAAGCGTAATCGTAAAAATTGAACACGCGCGCCGCGGACTCAAAGATCCCGCGTCGCGGCGCTACAAAATTACCAAAATGACCCCACACTTGCCTTTTTCATACCGTGATAACATGGATGTAAAGAATTAAGAGTGACATACAAATTATACAAATGATGATCGGGTTGCCTCCCGACAAGCGCTAAGTTTAACGTCTTCAGCCAGACGTGCTGCTCCTAAGCTGACCCTTCTTCTTCTTCTTGGCCTCTTGATGACATTTGCTGATATTCTGGCATGAAATTATTAGCCATCATTGTCATAAGGGATGTGATTTGGGTCATCCGATCACTCACACCGCTGATCCATTGTTGTTGAGATTTCAAGAGCTCGAAGACATTCGCCTCTCGTTTTCTGGATTCTCTTTCATATTGATGATGCCTTGCTTCCATCATCTCTGTCATTTCCAGCAATTGTTCCTTGTCGATGGCGGATAACGGATGATCCTTAGTTTCCTTTAAGATTTCCTCTTTTCCTCCCTCTCCTGTACGTGTCCATATCTTTTCTTTGCTTCTGATTCCTGGCTCCATTAGTGTTTTCCTATCTGCTGGTTTGCCATTTTCCTCTGAAGGTAATGATATCGGGTTCCCAAACATATTCAATCTTCTTTTCCTGGTCCCGAAGAAAATATCCATATCTCCAGTCTTGCAATCGATCACTGACCCAGCGGTAGCTAAAAATGGACGCCCCAAGATGAGCGCAGGCGCATCATCTGGGCTCTCATACTCCATAACTAGAAAATCTACAGGATAGAAAAAATCCCCCACTTTGACTATGACATTGGTTAGCTTTACCCTAGATACCTTAGTTGATTGGTCAGCCAGCTGCAGTACGACTTCCGCTGGCTCAATTTCTTCGTTCTTGTACTCGTCATATAAGTATCCTGGCAAGATGTTAACACTTGCTCCCAAATCTAATAGGGTGTTTCGAATAACTACGTCCCCTACAGTTGTAGTGATCAAAGGTGATCCCGGGTCCTTTTCCTTTTTAGGTAATGTTCCCAATAATGCTTCGCTAGCTCTCACAGTCAATCTCACCGTTTTTGGCGTAGGTGCTTTGCGTTTCCCATTCTGCTCACACATCTCTTGCAAAATCCTGGTGTCTTCAGGGGCATCCTTAAGCTCATCCCATAGGGGCTGATTCATTAAGGGTCCCGTTGATCTAGATGCTTCCTGCTTCTTCTTTTCTTTCCTATTTTTCTTCTTCTGTTTGATCCCTGCTATTGTTAATTGCTCTTCCTTTTGGATCTCTTTATCTGTTTCTGGTTGAGTGCCATTTTCAACCGGAACTTCTCCTTCTTTACCTTCCTCGCTTTCTAGAGCCTTTCCTTCTTCCCCTGGTCTCACGTCACTTCCCACTTCGAACAAGTCCTCCAGAGTGACCTTTCGCCATCCTGATTCAACAGTATTGACTTGTTCCTTCCCTGGACGTTGATTGTGCGTAGGGTTGACTTCAGTAGCACTTGGCAGCTTGCCATTATCTCTCTTTTGCTGATCTGCAGCCATTTGACCTATTTGTCTTTCCATATTTGCGATAGCTTTTGCATTCGCTTGAGATTGTTGTTGAGTCGCAGTGACCATATCATACATTTTTGATATCATCTCTTCTTGGGTCCCTGGGGCATTGTTGGTAGCATTGGTGGGCCCCCTGTTGTTGTTGTTTCCGTTGTTTACAGGTTGCTGGTTTCTAGGCTGACTATTTGATTGATTCTGATAATTGTTCTGCCTGAAATTTTGTTGCTGTCCTTAGTTGTATGGCCTGTAGGGTCGTCCATTATTGTGTTGACCTTGACCCTGGCTATAAACTTGATTAGCTTCCTGCATTTTAGGTCCTCCTTGACCTTCTTGTGATGAATTTGGCGGTCTATTTTGTAATGTTGCCATAAGCCTATCAAACTTTCTGTTCAATTCACTGATTTCCTTTTTCACTTCCTTTTTCCAATCAGCATCAACTCCTACTGCTGCCGCCGTACTTGTAGTCTTCCTGGTGGAGAAGTTTGCTTTGGAGCCATTACTCAACTGCTCCAAAAACTGCCAGGCTTCTTCTGGATCCTGCCACATAAATGTCCCACTGGAGGAGGCATTTATCATGGCCTGGTGTGTTTCGCTAACTCCCTCAAAGAATAACTTGACCAACTGCCATCTGGGAATCTCGTGATGCGGATAAGATCGCAGCAACTCCTTCAATCTGTCGAAGGCTTCATGAAAAGCTTCTCTAGGTTTTTGCTGGAAATCCTGGATGACCCTCCTGACTTCAGTTGTCTTGCTCGCTGGGTAAAATTCCTGCAGGAACTTTTCCTTGAGCTAATCCCACGTAGTAATACTGTTCGATGGCAACGATGTGAACCAATACTTGGCTTTGTCCTTAAGGGTGAACGGAAACAGTCTAAGCCTAAAAATATTTCTATTTGTGTTTCTGGGATTATTAGCATTAGCGATCGCTAAGAATTCATATAAATGATTATAGGAATCATCCTGCTTATATCCTCTGAATTCTGGTAATATTCCTAATAACTGAGGTCTAATCTCTACTTGCGAATCTATGTTATCAGGAATATAGATCGGCGACGAATCATCATATTCCCGCGGTTGGAAATGTGATGCAACCGATTGCCGTCTCGGTTGTGCAAAATGTAAAGGTTGGGCGGGGTTACCGTAAAGATGATCATTGTACTCCCGCTGACCTGGTGGTTGGTATGGTGGTGCTCGCCTGGGAGGTCCCCGACCTCGGTTCCATTGTGGTTGGGATGCTGGTGGCATCCATCCTTCATCTTCCTCGTCGTACACTTCCTCCGTCTCTGGGTATTGGTATTGCGGTTGAGGCGGTGATTGAAAGTGTATAGGTTGTGTTGTTTGGTATGTAGGTTGAGGTTTAAAGAGGACTGGTTGTGGTTGAGAAGTGGGTATCTGCGGTCTAGGAGCTAGGGTGCCATCTCGGGTCGGCTCTCCCCAAGTCATAGCAGATGTAAAGGGATTGGTGGATTGTGGTTGAGAAGTGGGTGTAAATGGTGGGATGGAAAGCGGAGTGAATGATGGTATGGGTGCAGGGGCTGAAACTGCACCACCAGAAGCACTCGTGCTTCCAAACTGAAATTCCGAAAGCGGAGGGATAGAAAACCTCCCAGTTGCCTCACCTGATGGATCCTGGGCAACACTGACCGGACTATTTCTAACTTGACTATAATTCATGATGTTTAAACGCCTACGGGCACAGAGTTTGCGCGCAGTACACTCAATCTCAGAATCAAACTGCAATGGGGATGCTTGCTCTCCCCTGCGGGTACGCATGCACTAGTGCAACACGCCCACAAGAATCAAAACCAAAATGAAAATTACCCAAAAAAATGAAATTTCAAAAAGCAAGAAACAAGTTCCTACTACTCACCTATTCTAAGCTCACAGCTCCCCGGCAACGGCGCCAAAATTTGACGTGCACGCAGAGGTCGTCATGCGGTCAAAAATAAGAGATAACCTAACATTCACTAGTATAGTGGAGTCAGGGTCGATCCACAGGAGCTACGTGGTTAGCCTAGATGAGAGATTACCAACTAATAGTGTCACGGCTATAGTCGGAGGAACTAATTTCTATCTTTCTACCTTGAAACAATATTCAAACACCCAAGCCAAGCTTATCTATATCTAAATGACCTAGTTACTTTCTGAACTCAGAAGTACATCTCTGAATCAGAAGCAATTGAAGGCATCCAAACTAGCAAAACCAAGCGTAGCATAAACTAGCTAATAACCAACAGTTCTATGAGACAGTTAATAGCCAAAATTTAATGCTCAACCTAACCAAGTTAGCTACTGTTTTCAGCAAAGGGAAACAGTCCCAACCAAGTCACAAACAAAATCCAAACACAAGCAAACAACCAAAACACAAACTAACATCCAAAATACCGAAAAATCAATATTTAATGTAACCGAATGATTCCATTCACTCAAACCAATATCCAACATCAAATCAGTAACCAAACACTACTAAAAACAGAAACCTAAGCTGAAGATCAATGGTTGTCACACCCAAAGATTCAACTCAAAGCTTACAAATGTTTAACTAAAATGAAATAAAATCTAAAACATGAAAATACCAAATGATAGCTTCTAAAATGGAATCCTCGAGTCAAAGAGCTTCTAGGTCGATGTTTACACCAGGTCTTTGCTAGGGTTTTCGGCTGGAAATGCCTCTATTTATAGTTGCAAATTTCCCGTGACCGCGCCGCGCATAAGTGAAATCCGCGGCGCGCGTACTTATCCGTTCCCCGTTTTTTCGTCATTCAAATGTGTTCCACCGCCTTACGCCCGCGTCGCGCAGAAGATAAATCCGCGGCGCGCGTACGTCTTCTCTTGATTTTTCATTCTTTCCATACTTTTTCCTTTTGTACACCTTTAGTCCCTGTTTCTGTTCTTTTTTCTCCAGACAAGTCCTGGCACGAAAAGTGAGAATACCCATGCATATTTGATATAATTTCACCAAGAACAGGGCTCAACAACGCCTAAAATACTTGATATCACTAGGCGTTGTCAGTGACCGGTAGTCCGTAGGGGTAGATAGAGGGTGACCATCAATGTTGTTGAGATGAACTGATGTTGTTGACGGTGTGGAGGCCGGCTTACATTCACTCATGTTGGCCTTAGTGAGAATGTCAAGAATGTATTTAGATTGGGACAGAAAAAGACCGGCAGAATGCGGAAGAACTTCAATACCAAGGAAGTAAGACAGGTTGCCTAAATCTTTTAGAGAGAAACGATTGGCTGAAGTAGTGATGAAGGAGGAGACAGCAGAGGGATTAGGACCAGTGATGATTATATCATCAACATACACGAGAACGTAGACGGGATGGGTAGGAGAGTGGTGAACAAAAAGAGAAGGATCAGATATGGTAGGTTTAAATTGAGCTGAAAAGAGAAATGTTTGAGTTCGTTGTACCAGGCGCGAGATGCCTGACGAAGACCATAGATATCTTTGTTTAACTTACAAACGTGATGTGGGAGATTGGGGTCAGTAAACCCCGGTGGTTGAGACATGTAGACAGATTCGGTAAGAGACCCTTGAAGAAAAGCGTTGTTTATGTCAAGTTGACGTAAACACCAGTTATGGGAAGTAGCAAGAGAGAGAATGAGACGCAGGGTAGCAGGTTTGACAACAGGGCTGAAGGTCTCAACATAGTCGAGACCGGGTCGTTGATGAAATCCTTTGGCAACTAAGCGGGTTTTCAGTCTATCAACGGTATCATCAGGTTTAAACTTGGTTCAAAAAACCCATTTGCAACCAACTAGGTTGGGGGCAGATTCGGGTGGAACAAGAGACCAAGTTTTATTACAAAGAAGGGCATCATGTTCTTATTGCATGGCTTTACGCCATAAAGGTTGTTTAAGCGCTTGGGTGATGTTTTGAGGTTCCGGAAATGGTTGAACAATTGATTGGTAGAGAATAAAGTCATTGTTGTGGTATTTAGAGTTGGGTTTAGGGTGAGGTCTGGTATTTTGTGGTATAGGGTGGGTGGTGGGGCATTTTGAGGGTGAATGGGGGCTGGTGGTGGTAAATTTTGTAGAGGAATTGGATCGGGGTTTATAACAGGAGGAAGGGGGCTGCGGTTGGAATGGTAGGGGTGATAATGAAATATTTTCAACTTGTAACCATGTATCAGGATCAGGAGATGGAGGGGTGGATGTTTTGGTAAGAGAATTATAGGGAAAAGTGTCTTCAACGAAGTGTACATGGCGGGATGTATATATTTTATTTGTAAGGGGATCAAGCAAGTGGTATGCACTTTGAGTGGATGAATATCCAATAAATATGCAGGGTTTGGATCTTGGTTGTAGTTTGTGGGTGGTGTAGGGGCGAAGCCATGGGTAAGCTAAGCAGCCGAAGCAGCGTAGTTTAGTGTAGTTGGGGAGAGTTTTGAATAGTTTGAGGTGTGGTGAGGCATTTTGTAAGGTGGCGGTAGGTAATTTGTTTATGAGATAGGTGGCGGTAGTGACAGCAAAGGTCCAGAACTGGAGTGGCATGTGGGCGTGAGATAGAAGGGAGAGGGCAGTTTCAATTATATGGCGGTGTCGGCGTTCAGCATAACCATTATGTTCAGGTGTGTGAGGGGGGATGTTAAATGAGTGATACCACAAGAGGCAAGATGAGAGGCAAGTTTAATGTATTCTCCACCGTTGTCAGAAAAAGAGTTGTTTGATTTTTGTTTGAAAATAATTCTCAACAAGAGATTGAAACCGGATGAAAGTAGTAAGGGAATCTGATTTGTGTTTTAAGGCTTACAGCCATGTGTATTTTGTGAAGTGGTCAACAAAAATTATATAATATTTGAAACCATCGAACGAGGTAATTGGAGAAGACCAAACATCAGAAAATATAAGTTGTAAAGGTGCTGTAGAAGTAAGAAAGGTATTATGAAAAGGAAGTTTATGACTTTTATTGATGCAACAAGAGTTACAATTGTCTTTCAAAGATTTAATGACAGGAACAATAGAAGCTAAATGATTCAAGACTTGCAAATGAGGGTGCCCAAGTCGATGGTGCCAGGAGATAGACTTGTGATTGTGAAAAGCAAGCGGTGAAGAGGTGGAGCAAAGTTCATAGACACCACGGCTAGCTGTTCCGTGGAGGAGGAGACGACTGGTTCGGAAATCCTTGATAAAAAAATGGAAAGAAAAGAAAGTGATAAGAATGTTATTATCAAGGCATAATCTAGAAATGGAGATAATATTTTTGGAGATGGATGGAACACAGAGGACGTTTTGTAAAGAAAAGGAAGTGTTTGAAAATCGTAAAATAAGAGAGCCAACATGAGTAATAGTGAGAGACGAACCATCACCGATGACAAGTTCATCAGTACCATCATAAGGAGCGTGCAAGGAGAGAGCATTGAGGTCACTGGTGATGTGATGAGAAGCGCCACTGTCGAACATCCACTGAGAATTGTTTGAAGGCGTGGATGTCATAACATTTTCCTGAGCAGTGTGATAGGTAGTCTTTGGGATGGAAGGTAAAGTAATGTTTGGATGCTTGTTCTTGAAGGCATATCAAGTGGATAAGGAATGTCCTTTGGTAAAGCAAAACTGACACTTGCCAAGAAAGGGACGTGGGGTGCTGTTGGGAGTTGGTAAAAGTGGTGGGGATGAGTGTTGAGGGCGATTGTTCCAGGATTTAGTAGCAGGGCGTTTGTTTGCAGCAAAGGCAGTGGCGGGTTGATGAAGATTGGAGGTGGGTGGTGATTGTTGGAGCAGGGTAAGTTCATGATTTATGAGTTTCTCGTGGAGTTCATGAAAGGAGATGGGTGTGTCTCGCGCGTGTACAGCATCTATGATAGTTTTATAGGTGGTAGAATCAAGACCATTAAGCACAGCATCGGTAATGTCTTCGGTATCCATCTTCTTGCCAAGTACTTGTAGTTCATCCACGATGACCTTGACTGCCTGCATGTAATCAGTAATAGATTGATCGGGGGGTATTGGTGGATAATTTGAGGCGGTGTTGAAGTTGTTTAATGTGACCACGAGATGGGTTAGCATAGGTGTTGGAGAGGATGTTCCAGGCTTCAAGTGAAGAAGAAGCATTGGTGATTAGAGGAACAATAGCGGAAGATAGAGAACCGACAATAGCACCAAATAGTAACCGATCTTGGCGAAACCAGGTGGCATAATCTTTATGTGGAGTAGAGACGCCATCAGTAATGGTGGGTGCAGGAGCGGGAGTGCTGCCATCAATGAATTTGTGAAGATCTAAACCATGCAGAAGAGCTTCAATCTGGGTTTTCCAACTCATGTAGTTCGTTGAGTTGAGTTTTAGAGAAGAGGGAAAAGTGACCAGTGTTATGGAAGGTGTGGTGAGGGGAAGATTCTGAACGATGGAGGGAGTAGATCCAGAATTGGTGGCCATGATTTAGAGAGAAAAAAAAACCCGTAGGGAATGATATTTAGGGTTCCTGGCTAATACCATATAAACAGATGATATGGATCAATGAATTCTACATTTGCATTGATAATTGGGTAAAGTATATATACAGTGTTTAATCCTAATTGGGTAAAGTATATATACAGTGTTTAATCCTAAATTAGAGGATCTGTTACAACAACTAAAGAGATAATATCTACAATAAAAAATAGAATTAATCTATGCTAAAAGATAAGCACACGCTTATCTGTTGATAATAACAACTTAATATTTTTGTTGTATAATATACAACACCTTTAATACATCAATTGTTATGTATGGAAAAAACTTATTGCATACAAACCTTTATCAAATGGACTTGTCTAGTTTTATCCGGTCCATATGTTTCCAACGCAGCCTAAAAGTAACATTTTGATGAAAAAAGTTCCAATAAAAACGGGATATATATATATCTATTCGCTGGGCCAGTGAAAACTTATTGCACATGAACCTAACATGAAGTCATGAACTGATGAAGGCGTTTTCGAAGAAATAGGAATAGCAGAATTTTGTAACTATGTTATGGACTAATATTCAAAGCTTTAAGCCCACAAATGGAACACCGAATGTCTGAATCATCAATTGTATATTTGTATGAAGTTTTCAAGACGTTCAGTTTAATGTTCATGGTGACTTCAGTCAAAAATGAAATAACATTATATAAGAAAAATAATGATGCATTTAATAAATAATGCTAATATATAGAAAAATGAAAATCTATAGAAATAATGATAGCATTTAATAGTTTTTAGTAAAGAGAGTGTTGGACTTTAGAACACAGTTTTAGTTTATTGTTTTAATATTTAGAAATATCCATTAATCCTAGTTCTAAATCTATTTTTTTTTGTTTACCAACGAATTCTCAAAGTATAGGTTAGGTTGATGTGTACCACTCCAGCACACTTAATATTGCTAAACCACAAGCTTTTTGATATACGGTTTATATAAAAATATTTGTATCATATAAGTATTTATATAACTACGAAATTCAATCTTCAAGCAAATAACTACATTGAAAATAGTCCTCTATACATTTTTAAATCATGTAAAACTTTAGGACCCGTTTGACAGAGCAAGTCCGTTGATGTTGAAGGTCCTGCGCACGGAGTAAAAAATGGACCCCTAAATATAGTTTTTTTATATATAAACAAAATTCATTAATACTACGATAATATTCAACACTTAATAAATCATTACAGATTATAAGCAACGAATTAAAAACAGAAAAATTGTGCTAATTAACGACGGATTAGTGACAAATTATAGACAGATTAGTGATGGAGCGTGACAAAATAAAATTGTGGGCCCCATCACGACATGGCCATGTGCGGTTGCATCTCCGGCACCGCCTCAAGGCCGGCCCTGCCGTTTGATAGCAATAAAATCACTGATCCAACATGTGTTACTTCAAAAAATGATAGATGATCTAATAATCTGCTTTTATAACAACACACATTTTATTAACAAACTAGCAATGCCACAATTTTTTTATTGAAACGTCATATATTTTAAGAATCTAGCAAAAGCTAGATAAATAAACATATTATAAGGTTACGTGAAGTGAGACAAGTTTTGCCGACATCATCCTAGGTAGCAAGTCATGTTTGCTGGAACACTGTCACCTGATAGAGGCATGGTTCAGACCTCTCTTTCTATCTTTTCTATCTCCTCTCTTTCTCTCCCACTTCAACAACAACCACCCACTTAATTTGTTAAAACAAAATTTAATTTTAGAGGCACCACTAATTGATGTGGGCATTGAGAGGCAAGGTTGAGTGGTTGTTTATGTGGCGCCTAGGCATGCCTCCCACATTTTAAAGGCAACACTTCCTTTAGCCTAAAGAAATAACAACTACTTTAGGTTTCTACAATCAACTAATACAATTATATCTTTTTTGTTCCTATTAAGCTATAGGGAGTGGGCGAATTAATGTTGTTGGCATCTAATGTGGCACTGGATGCCGCTAGGGAACACTGTCTCATGAAGGCAGCAAGGCTCGTCTACAGATTCTTGTAGCATTTTCTCTCCTCCTCTTTATCATTTCAATGACTAAAATCAAATAAATAAATACCTAAAGAAATACTAGCTACTTTAGGTTTGTACAGTCAACCAATCCATTTATATCATACTTGTTTGTCCCTATTAGGCTACACAGAGTGGGGGATTGATGTCGTCAGCATCTGACATGGCGCTGGATGCCGCTGGAAAACATCGTCCCATTGAAGAAATGAATTATTGTTTAACATTGGAGAGGCTGTATTCAAATAGTTGTAAAGAGTGGTCAATATTTTAGAAGAATAAGTTGAAGATGAAGTTGAAACTTCAAAGTAGAAGACACATAAAATGCCGCTCAGAGACAGTTGAGTACTAAATGACCATCTTATGGCACACTACACCAATGATGTTGTTGTTGATGGAGAACACTTGTTTCGTCGCCGGTTTCGAATACAAAACGTGTATTTCTACGTTTAGATCATTTGATGAGCACGTCTGATTATATTAGACAACGTCACAACGTAAGAGGTGTAAAAGGTTTTGCTCCAATACATCACAAGCTTTGTGGTAATTTAGATATATATATATATATATATATATATATATATATATATATATATATATATATATATATATATATATATATATATATATATATATATATATATATATATATATATATATATATATATATATATATATATATATATATATATAGATGTAGGTTCAAATGCGGATCCTAATTATTGTGTGATCGTAGGTCTTAATCACGTTCCTTCATTCTTCAAGGTTACGATCGGTACTTTAACAAGGCAAGAAATTTTGAAATTAAATAAAATTAACTACAATTAATATGTTACGTGTAAATGGTAACCGCTTATGAGATTGGAATCAAATCAAAATTCATAACAGAATCAAATCTAAAACAATCGAATCCTTATCAAAATTGATTTTAGAATCGAATTCTTCGTTGATAAATACCGATTAGAGATTGAATTGGAATTCGACACAGGTAATATTTTTGTTAACGATGTTTGTGATTTCGACAATTATGTTGTGCGAATGTTATAATTATGTGAATTTCGATTATGCGAATGATATAATTTACACAATTATGTTCTGATTGTATGTAATTACTGTCAATTCTGATGCGATATATATTTTTTCCTGAATTGTGTTTCTACGTTATGTGATAGTTAGATCATTCTTTGATAATGATGTTAATTTTTGTTAGTTAAAGTCTATTCTAAGAGAATGTGCTATTAGTTTTGTTAATTGTGTGTGTATGCCAGGGGATATGTACATTATTCTAGGAGAATGGTGTTAATTTTTGTTAGTTAAAGTGTATTCTAAGAGAATGTGGTATTTGTTTACTAGTTTTTTGACATTCCAAGAGAATTAACTATTTTTTAATTAATCAAATGTTGTTTTTCAGGAGAATATGACTATTTGGATAGTGTATGTGTTTTGATGATTGTAGGATTGGAATTGTCAATGGACTTGTTTTTTGATGATGATGCTTACAAGATGGAAGACTTTAGCATTTATAATAAGAGATTTTGCAAAATATGTAATAAGTTAGCTGATCATGATAGTAGAAATTGCCCTTTTAGATCCTTTTAGTTTCATAGGTTTTGGTTAAGAATAGCAGATATTGAAAAAATATAATAAGGAGAATGATGGTTCGAGTTGTATTTCTTAGTGGTTGTCATTCTTAAAGAATAATGCAATTTTATATCTTTTGTTTACGCATGATTGTTGTATTAAATTCATATTTTTTACATTTATTGTTTTTATCGTGTGGTAAAGATTTTTACAGCTAAAATTTTTTTTGGAACTTTATTCGAAAAATAGATGGACCATGGTGAAAGTAGTAGGAGGGAACCATATGTAAATAATGAACATACAGAGAATGGTGACAATTTTTCCATCTATGGTACAGGGGATTTTGACACAGGAGAATATTCTCGTAGATTTGGTATGTAAAAATGCAGTAAATTTTGAAGGCTGATTAATATGAATTAACTTTTTAACAAACAGTAATACATGAATTGTTCATTATGTACAGAGGATTCTATGATGTTTTTATTCTCTGAGAATGATTCAATTGTAATGCACTAACACATGAATGCAGTAAATTAATATGAATTAGCTTTTTAACAAACAGTAACACATGAATGCAGTAAACTAATATGAATTAGCTTTGAAGGTTGATTAATATGAATTAGCTTTTTAAAAAACATTAACACATGAATGCAGTAAATTTTAAAGGTTGATTAATATGGTACAGGGGATTCTATTATGTTGTTATTCTCTGAGAATGGTTCAATTGTAATGCAGTTTTTGTTTTGTTTTTCAAATTTTAGATGAAGAAGAATATGTTTTTAGTAATGATTTTGTTTCCCCTGGTGGGACACCATACTGGATACCAAGAACCGATGATCATATCAAGCCAAAAATAGGAATTTAATATCCTTCATTAGATGCTGCTGTTACAATGTATAAAGAATATGCATTTCAAGTAGGTTTTGATATAAGGAAATGTTCTCTTAAGAAGACTAATCATGATGTGGTTACTTCTCGTCATTTATTATGTAATCGGGAAGGGAAACCAAACACCAGCAATGTGGATACTATTGATGTTCAAATCAAGAAAACTAAAAGACGAAAAGATTTACATAGAACTGAATGTAAGGCACATATTGTTTTTAAGATTATACCAGGTGGTCAAGGCTACTATGTGTATCAGTTTGTGGAGAGACATAACCATAGATTGATTAGTAAAGCAAATATGCATCTATCATGGGCTAGTAGAGAACTTGATTTTTCACAGAAAAGTTATATTTATAACATGACAAAGCAGAATGTTGGCGGAGGTAAGGCATATAGATTAATGACTGGCATTCAAGGTGGGTGTTCAAGTCGTGGCGGTTTGGCTATTGATTACAAGAATTACATGCGTAACCTTAATTGTTTCATTGCGGGTAGTGATTCTCAAATGATTGTGAATTTGATGGAGGATAGAGTAAAATATTCTCCAAACTTTTCATTTGAATATAGGGTCAAGGAGAAGCAATTGAATGCATTGTTTTGGGCTGATGAGACTGCAAAATGCAACTTTCGGGAGTTTGGTGATGTAGTTTCATTCGATGCAACTTTCGATACAAATAGGTTAGATATTTGGTGTGTTTTTTGAATTTCTTTTATTATGGAATTTGTTATTGATATTTTATATTCTCTGAGAATATGTGTTGTGAAAGTCTTTGTTTTGATGATTTTTGTTTTTTGTATAGGTACAATTTGGTATTTGTTCCACTCACAGGGTTAGACAATCATAAAAAATGTGTTTCCGAAAAGCGTTTAGTAAACATCCTACTATTTTGTTGTCTGGTCAAGATCCAGCTATGAAAAAAGCAATCAAACAAGTTTTTCTTGAGTCGCATCATTGGTTATGTATGTGGCATATAACTACAAAGTTGGGTTATAAGGTGATCTGTTTAGTTTTTTTATTTATAAAGTTTTTTTATTTTAATATTGTATTTCAAAGCATTCTCAGAGAATAGGATGACATTGTTATTTAATAACAGTTGTTTTTTACTGTTATCATTTGGTATACTATTCTCTTAGAATGTGGGTACAACTTGGATTGGTTTAAGCCATTCTCATAGAATGCATTAATTTTTTAGTTGTTTAATGTTGTTTACTGCTTTGACTAACTTTACCTATTAATTTTTTTATAGGTACCTGCTGAAGTTTTTAATAACAAACACTTTAAGGATCGATTTAATTCGTTGATTTGGAATTCTAAGATACATGCTTCAGAATTTGAATATGGATAGCAGGGCATGATTAATGAGTTTAACCTATCCGAAAATAAGTGGTTGAAGAATATGTACGGTATGCGTAGGTGTTGGATACCAGCATTCTTTAAGAATGTTCCTATGTGTGGGTTAATGAGAACAACATCATTTTCTGAGAATCAGAATTGGTCATTTCAGAATTCTACACTTTCTGGGTCTTATCTTCTTAATTTTATGATAACATTTGATTCTTCAATGGGGAGACAAAGGCATAATCAAAACTTGGCTGATTTTAACACTTCTTCAAAGTATCCAAGAATGGTGACATGTCTCCCCTATAAAAGGCATGCTGCAAAAGTATATACAAGGAAAGTGTTTTACCAAGTCCAAGAGGAGTTGTGTCAATCTCAGAATACTTGTTTGATTAGGAGCTTCAACTTGGATGCAGATGTTGAGAACTATGATGTCCTTGAGAAGAAGAATGTCACTTTAAAGAAAGTGTTAAATGAATATGACAATCAAACTGTTGAAGAATATCATTATGATTCTTTGTATAAGGATTCTTCATATAAGGTATGATAACTTATATTTTATTCATATGACTTGAATTTGTCATTATCATGTTTCTCTAAGTGTTTGTTTGTTGGATTATTGTTAGGTGAAGCATTTAAAAAAGGAACAGTTTCTGTCATGTGAGTGTATGAAGTTTCAACAGTATGGATTGTTATGCATGCACATCTTTTGTGTTATGAAGTTTTGTGAATATAAAGAAATTCCTAATCAATATATAGCTAGGCGTTGGTGCAAAGATCATATTCCTGCAGAATTATTGAGGCAGCGGTTCAAAACTTCACACACCGATGGCGATGTTGACAGGATAGCGATTGACATTTTTTCCATGGTTGATCATTGTGTGTCTATATTAATTAAAGATTCTGTGAAGCTACGGGAGTATCTCGAATAACAAAAAAACTTAAAGCATCATTTTGTGATATTGTATCTAATGAGCAGGAAAGCAGAGTATGAGAAGATTTTAGGTGTTTCACTTCCTGATGAAGTAGAAATTGAAAATCCTTCAGATATTAGAAATAAAGGATGTGGTGCTAGAGGTAAAAGACTCGAGAGTAAAGCGGAAATTTTGAGTGAAGCATCTTCGAAACCAAAAAGATTGTGTAATTGTTGCAAAAAAATGGTTCACCGTGACAAAAGAAATTGTTAGATAAACTGAAACATGTCTAGTAATTGATTTTGGGGGTTTATAGTTTTTTTAATAGAATTGTGTTCAGTTTTATGTTTCTTTATCCTCAGAGATTTTGTTTAATTCTTAAATCTTGTAACTCGATTCTCAGAGAATTCATAGCTTTTTTTTTGGTTCCCATCATTACTGTTATCTTTTGTGTTGGATTTAGACAATCTTATATTATTTAGGTTTAACACATTCTCAAAGAATTGATATCATTTTTTTCCCTTTCATGTTATTATCAGGGAATTTGCATATTCCTGTTATTTGTTATTTTGTTATTACCCATTCTTAGAGAATATGGGTAATCGACATTCTAAGAGAATGTACTTTTATTTGCATTGTTCTGAACAAGATATTCTTTATTTGACAACAAACTAGTTAACATTCATCCATTCATTAATACTACAGAAATAATACTATAGAACAAAGGATCATTTATTTGGATTGTACACATTCAACGTTTGTAGTACATCCATTGGGTGGTCATTTCATCAAAACAACATTCCTGGTGAAGCCTGAGTTTGTTTCGAGGGAATGAATACAACTCATTCCCTCGGTCAAACTGTATTATATACCGACCATTATCTTCTTGGATGTACCTGCCCACCCACCATCCTTCATTGTACCATGCATCAACAATTTCCCCTAGTTTGAATTCAGCCACCACCTCCAGTGGGTATGGTCTGATTCTCTTTTAAGGGATGACTTCAACCAGGGGTGTCCCGTCGTCTTTCACCAGTCTCTCGTACTGAACTTCATATCTTCCATGGGACAACGACAGAATTCTACTTGCATATACCTATTAGTCCAGCCTCTTTTCCCTTCACTTCAACACGATCACCTATGGTTAGTGTCATTTTTTTAGATTGTATGATGTGTGGTAAACATGTATAATATTGCTTCCTTTTATAGCCAAAATATATTCTATATTTCCTGTGAATTACATTTTCTCTTAATTAATTTTTTAAATGGATATAGTGTAGTCTTTTCAATAGTTGTCGTGTTCAATTATTTTGAAGATTCTGCTCACTACTCCACTGTTTACTTTCTCAAAAGTTGTATGTTTGTGTGGATGGGGTTGTATACGCCTTTTTATTCTTGTTTTATTCCAAGTTTGTTTTGTTGTTAAATGTACTGAGAATTCTTATTTTTTTTTCATATAAGTTATTTTGTAAATCTTGTACATTATATTTAATATCTTTCTCAAAAACGTGAAACTCTTTTTTTTGTTTTTTGGGTTTATTTGTTCCATCCATTCTCAGAGAATACTCAACGTATTTTCAAATACTACACATATAATTATCATACAAATATAAATTTATTTGTAACATTCTAAAATAATGTAGTGTTTCTCAACCATTCTCAACACTAGAATGATGAATATATGTCACTACAAAAAATATAATGATTCTGTGAAGTAGTATTCGTCACCATTCTCTAAGAACGAGTACTAATGTACAAATTCATAGTCTGTAACAAGATAGTCTGTAATAAAAAACTTAAAGTAATTGTCTACATTCTTAAAGAATGAACTGTTTAACAACCAAAACCAACAATATCAAAATATATAGTAAAGATATTTAATCAACGCATAGTTAACATAAAAAAGTATTAGACGATCCATTAACTCATTTTATTCATTTTTGCAATCCCTTTTTTGATTTTCCAGCTCTTGTTTGTTTCCCTTGTGCCATTTCTGTCTTTTTTTCCCATCTTTTGCATGTTCTTCTGCAATCTTTTTTTTTTCCTTTCTTTCTTCAAGTCTCATTTTTTCTGATGCTCTTCTCTGATCACATAGCAACCCTTTTGATAAACATCTAACTTTGCAAAGTCAGCTGCCATCTTTAAAACCTCGTCCTTGTGTATATTGTAATCTGACAGTAGCAATTTGTACAAGTACCTATAGCGCAATCTTCCCAAACATGTTTCATCATTCTTTTGTTTACCAAGCAGTGATGTGTGCGATTTCCCCTCAACCTCTCCCTTGCAGCATTCCATGTGGCGCATTAGGTATATTCCACAGTCATGTCCTGGTTTTGCTACTTGCCATATCATTCTCATCATTGATGCCTCATTCTCCCATAATTTTTCATGCATTGGGTTGTTCATACTCCTTAGCCATTCATAGAAAAACTTTTGCTGCAAATGGTGTATTCTTTGTTAGAATTATATAGAATAAACTCATATATATATATATATATATATATATATATATATATATATATATATATATATATATATATATATATATATATATAAAGAAAATATTTACCATCATTCTTGGTACAGAACTGTAGATTTGTTCCAATGCACCTTTTCTTTTCACATGATCAATAATAAAACATCTACCTCCTTTTAAATTAAAAACTTGGAGGTAATACTTTCCCTTGTGAATAATGGGCATCAGAACCTGATATTTCAATTTTGTGAGTATCAAAAAATGTTTTCATATGTTATGATATATTTAAATATATACACATTACGGTCTTTACCAAGTCAACGTCGGTCAAATCTGGTTTCACCATCCAGTTTGATATGTACCAGTTCATAATTTCTTTGAAGTCTTCAATTTGGTTGAACTCAAATATGGTTTCATCTAGCATCATTTCTGACTGACAAATGAAATAAATTGAATATGTTAGAATGTGAATGGTAGAGAATGTAATATGTAACTAGTTTTATTCTCTGAGAATAACTCATTTAGATTGCACTTTGTTTAACTGACTGTGACATTCTCATATAATATTATGTATAATAAACTGTATTCTACCTGAATATAATATGAATTTACCTTAAAATGGGTGTTAAGGAAAAGTCTTTTTGGTGCTTCAACGGATTTGAATTCTTCTAGCTTGTTGAGTAATGCAGCCCAACAATCGATTATTAACCAATGTATGGGCTTTTTTATCTCAAAGTACCATGCTAAACCGATTGTTAGATGTTCAACTTCATCCATCTCCCATATTATTTCCCTGAAATAATTATTATATTTTAAGGTGTTAGTCATTACTTCAAAATGTAATACTATAAAAATAATATGTTGTACTTACTCCACGTCTTTCGTTGAAGTTATTAGTGCTTGATAAAGGTTAAGCTCTTCTTTTTTCACCCCCACATCAACTGTAGTTATTCGTTGGACATAAGGTGAGCATTTCTGTTTCGAGATTTTTGGTTGTCGTTTTTGTTTTCCCTTATCGACTTTTCCATGTATTTTTTCAATGTTTTCCTGTTCTTCTTCAACTTTTTCTACTTCTTCATTCATCTTTGTTTTTGTTTTTTCCATTTTTTGGTCTTTTGTTTTCTCTTCACTTGATTTAGAAGTGGCTTTCAAGATCATACAATCAACTTCTTCCAATACACCAGGTTGATCGAATAATTGTGTTGATGAGAGACTATGTGTACTTTCCAAAGTTTCAACCCTCATTGCAACTGGTGTATTGTAGCCGTCTTCATTCTCATTATTTGTGTTTTCATATTCTGGAGAGATGTGGTTCAAATGTTCTGCTTCTTGAATCACCACAAGTTCTTTCCCCTTCCCTTCATCATGCTCCGGTATTTCTTCTTCTGTTTCAGTTTCTTCATCTTCTACATCATTCTTCTCAAACCTTTCTGTTTCCTCCTCCATTTCTTCTAATTTGAATTCCCTGTTCATTTTTATCTTCCAAGCCTTTAATGCTTCACTATTTGGGTACTTCTCTATACCTTTTCTCAATAGTCTTTCCAAATTGTGTTTTTCATTGAGTATTTTTCTGGTATGAAATACCAAGTACTGCAACAAATCCCTGATGTTGGAAAAAATATTTAATCTATCAATTTTAATAACATATGCTAATGACATTCTCAGGGAATATGCAACTTTAATTGTAACTCTCATTATATGTGTATGGTCTTTGTATCTCAGGGAATATGCAACTTTCATTTAATATTCCATTCTCTGAGAATGACATACACTTACACATGTTATTCTTAAGAATGAACTATACTAACATGTGTTAGTGTCATTCTCAGTGAATTTGCAACTTTAATTATAATTTGACTAACAGTTAAATGAATTTTACCTGTCATTCTCTGAGAATCAAGTTAATTAACATTTTCAATTTTCCTTAACAGGGAATATGCAATTTTAATTCTAAGTTTTAAAAACAGTTCAATATATATTAATAACATGTGTAACTGTTTTTCTCATGGAATATACTAGTTTACTTGTAATTTTAATAACACTTCATCTAATTACAATAAGATGTACACATGTCATTCTCTGAGAATGAAACTTACTAACATGTGTAAATCTCATTCTAAGTGAATGTATAATTGTCATTCTCTGAAAATGACAGTTAATATCATGTGTAAATCTGATTTAAAGTGTATATGCAACTATAAAAACATTTCATTCTGTGACAATTCTCTATTTACATAAATTTAGATAGTGTGTACCTCCTCATCATGGAATTCATAAAAGCTATCATCTGCATCCTTCTCAGTATTCTCTGACTTTTCTTCAGAATCTTGTCCATCTTCAACTCTCACGAATTGTCCCTTTCCGAGGAGATTCTTCTCTATCTCATAGTCTTCCGATTGTTTGATTTTGTCTCCTGTAACGCAATTTATGAAGGGTGTTCGTTTCCTAAATTTGGTTATGTTGGATGTGTTTATTGAAAAGATATATATCAACTGCAAAGGCATGGAAATATTGTTACTTCATTAATATTAGTATTACACTTTAATAGTAATCCAAAATTAGCAATGACATGTTATTAACAGTCATTCTCAGAGAATGACAGATGTTATTCTCAGTGAATTTGCAACTTTAACATGTGACAGTGTCATTCTCAGTCAACTTGCAACTTTAAATATAAATTGATTGTCATTCTCTGAGAATCAAGTGAAATAATATTTTCAATTTTCCTTAACAGGGAATATGCAATTTTAATTCTAAGTTTTAAAAACAGTTCAATAAATATTAATAAATATTAATGAAGGATACTTACCAGAAGAACTGTTATTGGGCCAGTGTAGTAACAGTTTGAGTCTTCTTTTTTCCACAACTCCTTCCTTGTTTGCAAGCTTTGAAGGATATAGTTGCACCAGTCTATTCTTGAGTAATCTTCAATCAGAACAAGCTTATCCAAAGCTTGAATGTTGCTTGTACCCATTAGTTTTGATTCAACAAAAGTGTTGATAAACAACATTAGGAAGTTTAACCTAAACAATTGGTTATCAACATTTGATCTTTTAATTAGAGTTAGGAATGCGGTGTTAGAGTATTTCTTAGCAGGAAATTGGGCCTTCCAATCATTTAGCAATTTATCTTCTTGGTCACAGGAGGGTAAGGTGTTTAAATTTAATCCTTCTTTCGAAATCCCTAACATGTCATGGATTCTCCCTTTTGTTATCTCTACCGCCCCATTCTCTAACACTAATACATTTGACAAAGGGTCATAATGGTCTAGGAGGTAGTAATTAAGATAGGTGCTAACTTATCAATGTTAACCTCTAATAGGCTACCTAATCCGATTCTATGTACTACTTCTTTTTGTGTACTTGATAAACTTTTTACTGCTTGTGAAAATTTAATTGGGGTCATTCTTGATTTGAGAACTCTTCCTTTGTCTTCAGACACTTTTTTTTCTTTTTCTTTTTTGCCACACCATCATCATCATTCTCATCATCACTGTTAATCTTTTTAGACTTTCTTTTTCCCCCTTTCTTGTAGTCTTTATCTTTCAATGGTTGTTTTTTTGATTTTTTCGCATCCTTGTGTTTTTTAGGTGAAATGTCAGTTTTCCTTTTATCTTTGCTTTTTTTAACTAAGCTGAGAACTTCTATAACTTCTGTAGTGCCTGTAAAGACCAGTCATAACAAACACAGCCAAACGTATGCCAACAAAAGTATAAACTTTCAAACATTCTCTAAGAATACAATATGACATTCTTAAAGAATCACAGACACTATACAGACCATATAAACTTTCACATACTGCTGTTTTTTGTTTTTTCATACTTAGATAATGCAAAGAATTCATGAAAATAATTTTAATGAAATGAAACTGCCATGACAAGGATTATACATACAATACAGAGAATAACAGACAAGAATATATAGACAATACAGACAAGATTATACAGACACTACTGATAATGATTATGTTATTTCATTCTTAGAGAATAACAGAAATTATACAGCCACTGTGGGTTTTTCTAATTTCACTTCATTCTTAGATAATGACATGAGTATGCTAACATACTTACTTAATTTTTATGCATTCTTACACCATGACAGGAGTTTTATGTTAATTCATTCTTAGAGAATCACAGGAATGACAGGAATGCAGTTATAAAACTTTTAATTCTTAGAGAATGAAAGGAATACAGGTTTATGTTAATTGATGCTTAGAGAATCACAGGATTGCAGGTTTTTGTAATTTCAATTCATTCTTTATCAGTGAATGCATTTTTATGTTTTTTCATTCTTAGAGAATGACAAGAATGCAGGATTATGTTAATTGATGCTTAGAGAATCACAGGAATGCAGTTTTTGTTAATTGATGCTTAGAGAATGACAGGAATGCAGTTTTTGTAATTTCAATTCATTCTTTATCAGTGAATGAAGTTTTATATTTTTTCATTCTTAGAGAATGACAAGAATGCAGGATTATGTTACATCATTCTAAAAGAATCACAGATAAAATATTCATTTCAACACTTTTTGTATTTGTAATTTCAGTTATTTCTTAGAGAATGACATTAGTATGCTAACATATTCATACTTAACACAATTCTAATACATTTGCTTTTTATAATAAACTCATAAGTTTACTACTTGATTCTCAGAGAATGCAATGAATTGATCTACCACATTACTACATTCTAAATGACTGTTTGTTGTTATACCTTTGCAGTTAAAATTCATATTAATTAGATATGTAAAAATAAGTTCATTTGAACTGTGTATCAAATATTATTTATGAATCAAAATGTAAATCTAATTGTAAGTACCCACATTCATCTCATTCTTTAAAAATGGGGTATTGTGGTAACTTAAATTCATTATATTCTCTATGAATCAAATTATAAGTACACACATTCCTCTCATTCTCTAATAATGAATATAAATTTAGTAAGTATACATATTTTCCTTATTCTCTAAGAATGAAGTAAAGTAAACATGCATTTTATGAAGATGCATAAAACCACAAATATCTAATAGTCTTGTCATTTTGTAAAAATGAATATTCAATTTGCTATCTTTCAAACCCACTTTCGCACATTAAAATAATAACAAAATTAGGTCAAAATAACTTTCACTCTAATATAAATTTTGCTAATTCTTTAAGAATGCAGACAAATAAACATGAATTTTTAACACGTTTTTGACAGAAATCATTCCCAATTTTTGGTTTTACTAGAATGTAGTTTTTTAACATGATTCAACAAACCCTAGGTTATAATTTACACATTCTACAACAATATTCTGAACATCCATTCTACATTCCTATGTTATTCGAGAAGCGTTTTAAGAAATCATACGTTTTGGAGGATTAACGAAGTCGTCGTCATCTTCATCTTCATCAACTGTAACTGGATTATCCTCCGTGTTTGAGTACTTCAACGGCACATTCTCACGTAATCGATGACTACTCCTTCTCCCTGACATTGTGGATTTAACTAAAACTCGAACAAATGTAGGTAAGGAATACTGATTTTGTTCCTCGGTCGATCCCAATTTTAAACTATTCTTTGAGGAATGATTTGAATGGTGATTCTGTAATCGAAACCGAAGATATCGTGTGCGGGATTGTAGCATGCGTATCAAAGATTCAGTTGAAAATGATTTGGGGATTTTTACCTTATTACCCTTAATCGTGGTTTGTCATTCGGAAACACGCGCATTAAAAGTTTTTTATTAAAAAAACGGTTTTTTTACAGCCCTTGATTATAATCATCTAATGGCCCAGATTGAGTCTTACAATAACACAATATTTAAGAATTTCATTTAATATTTTATATATATATATATATATATATATATATATATATATATATATATATATATATATATATATATATATATATATATAGCCAGGATCAAATATATCCTGACAAGTATTGTGTAACCTTGAAACTCTATATGGACCACTCATTTAAAATACATTCTTTTAAGAATGACTTATCTGTTCATTTAGAATATTGTTGTTTTATGTAAAATATTTTCATTCTTTCCAGAATTGTTACAATTTTTGTAGATTCTTATTGTTGTGATACAAATTTTCCAATAATTTTGTCATAATTGAAACAATTCATTACATTCTTGTTGTTTTGAAGTACAAAATTTAGTTCATTCTTTTAAGAATGAAAAATTTTCAGTTTTTTCATTCTTACGAGAATGAAATCTGATGGCCGGGATTTGGTTACAAGGTAACACAATAATTGTCATTCTTATTATAACCTAGCCCTATATATATATATATATATATATATATATATATATATATATATATATATATATATATATATATATATATATATATATATATATATATATATATATATATATATATATATATATATATATATATATATATATATATATATATATATATATATATATATATATATATATATATATATAGAGTCTGTTTCAAGGAAGAACCAATATTTTTCTAGGAACCGAGGAACTTTTTGACGAAAATTATTTTTTCAAAAAAAATGACATAATACATCTAGTCGCTTATATTTAAGACTTTTTGACGAAATGTGCATATATGCATTTTTTTCGCACATGTGTATATGATCACGTTTCGTGCATATGTGCACATTTCGTGTATATATATTATTTTTTCAATTTTTTTTAAAAAAGGTCTTAAATATAAACGATTAGGTGTATTATGTCATTTTTTTTGAAAAAAAATTTTCAGTAAAAAAGTTCCTACAGTTCCTAGGAAAATATTGTTTCCCATTTGATATTTAGTCTATATATATATATATATATATATATATATATATATATATATATATATATATATATATATATATATATATATATATATATATATATATATATATATATATATATATATATATATATATATATATATATATACACACGACACAACGCAATAATTACAAAGATTTCAAGTTAAAAGCTTTTATTTTATTTGGATTGTAATTTTTAATTTATTGTATTAGTTATCAAGTATTTCATGTTATGTTTTCCAATTTTAGTGTAATGTTTTTTTTTAAGGATATGATGTTTTAATTAATGAAATTTAAGTTGTTAAAAAAATATAGGCATCATATCCAAGGTTAAGAGGCATCACTCCCTAATAATCATGATAAAGGTCCATAGTCTATAAAGCTTTTGACTAACTTACCGCAAGAGAATTTTATAGTTAAACAAAATAATTAAGGGAAAATGACTTATAAGGGTAATTATGTTTCAAAACTGTTCAAAAAACACCATCCAAGTTTGGTTTGTTCAAAAAACACCATCCAAGTAAGGCCTTTGTACAAAAAACACCATCCAAGTAAGGCCTTTGTACAAAAAACACCATCGAACTACATGTTTTGTTCAAATTTTACCCGATGGTAACCGGCTCTTGCAGGTTAAAGGATGACTTGGCCGGTCACCAAGTATTAGGCCAAGTCATCCTTTAACCTGCAAGAGCCGGTTACCATCGGGTAAAATTTGAACAAAACATGTAGTTCGATGGTGTTTTTTGTACAAAGGCTTTACTTGGATGGTGTTTTTTGTACAAAGGCCTTACTTGGATGATGTTTTTTGAACAGACCAAACTTAGATGGTGTTTTTTGAACAGTTTTGAAACATAATTACCCTTATAAATCATTTTCCCAATAAATATTACTTATTTGTCCGATCAAATCGTGAAGATATTAATATGAGGTTTAGGGTTTGATTAGGTGGTGAGGCGAAAGTGAGGAGGGGTCACATAAAGTGGGTAGATGGATTGATTTGTACACCTTCGGATACCACTCTATCACCCATATCTTGTCTTCCATTATTCATAAATGTTCTTTTTTAAGGTAAACATTCCATGTTTTCCCAACCAATCCATCACCCCTTTTTCGTATCTATATGCAAATCAACATCTTTCAATTATTGGAAACAACAAGCCAAATAAAATAAATAGCAAATTCAACTTTAACATATTAAAAGATTTAAAAAATTACTTTATGTTTTTATTTATAGGGAATGATAATGTATCTTTTTTGGAATTATGTTATCTGATATTTTATTGATTATGCTCAAGGATACGAGTCGATTATCACATATACAACCCGTCAAAATTTGTTTATATAAAAAAATTAAAGAAAAAAATATTGATGCAGCTATAGTACATACAATCAGTCCAAAATTGTTTATATTAAAATTGTTTAAAGAAAAATAATTATCCAGTTAACATGGGGGGTTTTCCTTTAAAAGACGGATATTGTTTCCTTAAAGAGAAAACAACCGAATTTCTAAAGGCCATGCACACATTTTAGAGCATTAAATTTGTATTGACAAGGAATGTCAAATAAATCCGTTGTATTAGATATAAATACATTGAAGGTTTAAAAGGGAGACAACATGTGTTGCAAAAAGTGAATCAAAGTGTGTTCCCTAAACATGATGCCTAATCATTAGGAAAAAATCGTCTGATAAATGTGGTATTGTGAAATGATAATGTACGACAGATTTATAAAGTTGAATCATAACCGTTAAATATAAGAAGTAAGCTTTCCCGAATCTAGTACTATTGCATTATCATGTGGACAAGGTTACGATAAAAACGAACATAAAGAAATAAATGAACGATTTTTTTTGTTTATACTCGTTTGTTTAACAAATTACTTTATTTGTAATAATTCGTTTATACTCGTTAAGGTGTTAAACAAATATAAACAAACGATATGAACACAATGAACATGGCATTTAACTTGAAAATCGTAAAACTTGAGCTTAAGCTTCTAACATGTTAATCGCACTTAGGAGTTTCATTTTTTATATTTGACAAAAACTAGAAGTTGTAAAACCTAAATCACTCTTAGAAGCTCGACTCCCAATTTACCCGGTTTTTTAACATCTCTCTCTCTCTCTCTCTCTCTCTCTATATATATATATATATATATATATATATATATATATATATATATATATATATATATATATATATATATATATATATATATATATATATATATATATATATATATATATATATATATATATTTGTGTGTGTGTGTGTGTGTGTGTATGTGTGTATGTTTGTGTGTGTGTGTGTGTGTATATATATATATATATATATATATATATATAAACACAAACACAAAGACACACATATAAGATGATAAAGGATTGATGGTAAAATAACAATTTAATTAAAAAAGAAAAAATAATTATTGTTGATATCCCAATTTATAACAATCTTTTGAAATCAAACCCACCAAAATAGATTTTAAAAATTCAAGCATCAATGATGAAAAAATTTCAGTTACATCTATAAAAAAATATCAACCATCAAACGTCAACAAATTTCTGAATACGATCAATGTTCATAAGTGAACATAGACGATTCATTCTAGATTATTATTCATGTTCACACACGATCAGTAATGAACATATATGTATAAATTTTTATATATAACCGAAGAAATTAGTCATGGTCATAAATATCCATTAGTGAACATTGATAACTTTTTAGTATTTAGAAATGAACATTGGCGAATATTTTGAATATGTACATAAATAAACATTTATTCAAAAACATTATGAAATATATAGATATACAACATGTTCAGTAGTGAAATATATGGACATTCAAAAACATAAGCGAGCGTTCATGAATGTAAATAAACGAACGGAACCAAGATCTATGTTTGCTTGTTTAACTAAACGAACAAAAAAAATATCTTATTCTTATGCGTTCATTTATTAAATAAACAGGCATAAACGAACGTCTCACCGAACGGTTCGATTATATTTCGTTTAGTTACAGCGCTACTAAGAGGTCTTCATACTCGTAATATTCTCTTTTTAATCCAATGACTAACTGCATTATACTAATAAATTTTGTTAATATTTATTGTGCAAGTATAACAAACCATATGAAAAATAACATTTGAACAATTTAATTCTATAAACCTAACAAGGAGCTAACAAAAAATAGAAAAAAAAAACTACAAGGAACCAATAGTATGAATTAGGCGTTGCAACCAATTAAGTGAATATATATATTCATATAAATATAAATATAAACATGTTGATTTTTTAAATATTTTTTAAATCTATTAGCTGCAAATATTGAAAAATTTATGTAGAAAAAACAATTCAAAGTAGTTCATATGATCTCTTATTTTTTAGGTTTATATATATATATATATATATATATATATATATATATATATATATATATATATATATATATATATATATATATATATATATATATATATATAAAAGAAGGTTCAATATAGAACCATATTAAATCATCTAACCAGAGAACCATGTTTATAACCCTTAGATTATTATATCAATATATTAGATTAAAATGGGTCCACTTAGAAATTATGCACCTAATGTGGGGAATCATACACAAGCATATGGGCATATTGAGTTATTTTACCCATCCCTGAAATATATGAGCATCAAATGTTACGTGATTTTATTAATTCAACTATTGAAACATATGTTTATCCATGATTGAAACCACTATAGGAAACTATGTATATATGTTAAAAAATAAACAATACCGTAAATCATAAAAGAAATAAGTTCATGTTGTGAATGAACATATGTTCATTTATAAACATATGGTGTTCATTTATGAACATATTTTCTCTCTGCATATATGTCTTTATATAGGAACGTTGTTCATTTATGAACATTTGTTCATAGATGAACATATGTCTATGGATGAACATATGTTTGACAACTGAATTAATAAAATCATGCGACATTTGATGCTCATATGTTTTAGGGATTTCATTGGTTGTTATATTTTTTTACCATCATACCCTTTTCAGTGTATCCTAATCTTACAGCTAGGAATATGGTTCTGTAGTTAGGTAGTGTTTTTTGTTCTATATTGAGCCGAGCCTTATATATATATATATATATATATATATATATATATATATATATATATATATATATATATATATATATATATATATATATATATATATATATATATATATATATATATATATATATATATATATATATATATATATATATATATATATATATATATATATATATGTATGTATGTATGTATGTATGTATGTATGTATGTATGTATGTATGTATGTATGTATGTATGTATGTATATATATATATATATATATATATATATATATATATATATATATATATATATATATATATATATATATATATATGTAGGATCAAATATAACTTGATAAATATTATGTAAGATTGTAACTAAATATGGACCAATAATTTTAAATACGAACAATGGCATAATACTAATTGAGTAATTGTCATATAAATCAATTAATTTTAAATAAATAAAATCGTCTAAATCCGGTAACCGGTTTATATAATTACGAAAACTGATTTTTTCCTGAATTCTTATTGGTTCACACACTCACACACACAAATATATATATATATATATATATATATATATATATATATATATATATATATATATATATATATATATATATATATATATATATATATATATATATATATATATATATATATATATATATATTATATTAGGTGTCTAAGCGATGACTTTATATTTGTATTTATCTTGTTAATTGAACCAAAATCCATTTGGGTTGCCCTCATAGCAGGAGGATTGATGTAGAAGTCAGTAGAGAGAAAGGTTGATTTATTAATTGTTTAATAAATCAATAGAAATAAATAAATAGTTTATTAATAGTGTTAATATATTAATTAGAAACTATAATAATTAATTAGAAATTAATCTGTAATTAATTAGATTTAATTTGAAGATTAATTTAATTAATTAAAAGTGCAGGGATTGGTTCTGTAATTATTCAATAGTTGAATATTGACTGGCAAGTGGACAAGAGTGGAAGGTGGCGAGATTTGGTGGTGACACCACAAATCTCAAAACCCTAATTAGGGTTTAATAAAGCCTTGTCCAATTGGCAAAAGGCTTGCCAAAATTGGGATCTAGGGTTTTAAGCTGTGTCGCCTGATACTATAAATATGGAACCCTAAACCTACGCCAACTCTCTTTCTCTCTCTCTCTCTCTCTCTGTGTGGATACTCTGCTGTCTTCTCTCCTCCATTACTTGGGTGTGACACCATTTGAGGCAGGACACTTGTGCTGCTGGCTTCTGGATTAAAATAAAAGGTTGGTTTTTCTCATCTGATTCTTTATAAAATTATTGTTGGCCTTTAGGTTTTTGTTTATAATCTTCATAGAAGAAAACATAGATCTTTTAGGGTTGCATATGTACCATAAGTTTTTGTTTGGCCATTGATTGCTAGAAATCCCTTCAGTGGTATCAGAGCTATGGCTTTGTTTTCTTGTGTTTGATATAAACTGCATGAATTGTTTGTGCCATGAGTGTTTTTGCGAAAAATACTTCTTGGAATGGCCTAAGGTCGAATTCAAGGCTAGGGTTTCCTAACCGTAGCCACCACCCTTGGTCCCCCCTTGATTTGCTTGCCTTTTATAAGTAGGTTGTTATTTATGACAATTATTAGATAATTAAATAACTGGAACCCCTTATCTTTGCATGCTGATTTCGTGACCTAGGGATAAGGGTTAGGAAAATTAATTTGATTAATTTTTGTGATTCCCTTATTAGATTTAATTCATTTAATTAATTGTTAATTAAAAGATAAATTAGATCAGCTTAAAGAATTAATTTAAAATTTTCGAAAAAATAGAATAAATTAGCGAAAATTCTAAATAAATTAATTCTAAAATATTTTAATAAGATTAAAATATATCTTATATATTTATGATTAAAAGTTAATATTTATATATAAGATTAAATGGTTAGTCTTACCGTTAGTAGGCCTCATTCACAAAACTGTCCTATAAAGAGGGTATAAGGCGACTGCCTATAAAATGGCAGCCTAATGGGTATCTACTCTTACCCACCGCTAAGCCTCTTAAAAGTATAATGCTATAATTGAAAGTACTAGAACCTTGAACAAAAATCCCAATCTAGTTACTTTAGGTCAAAAATGTGAATTGGTTGCTAATCCATGAAGTTACACATTGCGCCTTGTGAAACATTGGTGGAGCGTGTGTGGTTAACTGGCACACCAATAGGGGTTCACAAAGAGTTGCAATGGGTTTCTCGATTTTACCATTATTAATGGAGCGTGTATGGTTAACCGGCACGTCAATTAGAGATGGTAATTGACTTCGAGAGTACCAAGCTAACTTGCATGGTTATTCACACCCAGTTTGTGATCCTCGGCATCCCAGTCACAAACAGTGGGGCACATCCAAGACTAAACATGCCATTGAATAATTCAATGTGTCTCAACAGATCTAGGAATTTCATAAGATGAAATTGATAAGTGTATTATCTACCTTAATGACCATTATGTTGTGATTACGGCATCCCTCTTCACACCATAGTTGGGGTATTTTGGGTCCTAGCCTTAATAAATAATATATTGGGTAAGTATTTAAAAACGATTAATTAAACTAATAACATTCTGTTTATTGTAGATGTCTGAATCAAGTGTCTATTCTCCACCCTCTCCTCCTTCACCCATTTCTGAGAGCATCAGAATGCACCTACCAAATATGGAAAAGCTGACTGACCTTAACTGTAAGGAATGGCTTCGCAATTAGAGAATGGTTCTCGTCATTATTGGCAAGCTTCATCTCACCGAGTATCCGATCCCGGTTCCACCGGAACAGGTCATCATGAAAGGTTCTTATGATAAGCACAACGTCTTAGTTGATGAATCCGAAAAGATTCGTGACCTCATGCTATTGACCATTGACCCCGAGTTCCACAAGGATTTTGAATCCTTGGGGCCATATGAGTTAATGCAGTCGGTTGAGGAAAGCTTCCAAAAACCAATTGAAGAGGAACGAGCTAGGATCTTCAAAAGACTTACAGAGTGCAAGCTAAAAGAAGGAAGTAGCATCGATTCGCATGTTCTTCAGATTGAAACTTACATAGGCGAATTGTACAAGCTTGGTTATTCCATGAGTCAAGAAATGAGTGTTAATATTTTACTCGCTTCGCTGACAAGTGAGTACGATCTGTTCATTCAGACGTATAGAAAGGAAAACCAGAAAAGGGCTTTTATGGAAATGAGTCCATTGTTGACTTTATACGAGTCACTCTTGGATAGGCATAGCTCCAATGGTTCAGCTACTTCTGGATTAAGTCTAGTGGAAAGACGCAGCAAGAAACGATCCAGATCATCTGGATATGTCTTAAGCTGGGAATCCACATAATCGGATACAGTCGCAGAAAGATTGGAAGACGCTCCAAAGTCAAAATCTTTAGAAAGCTCAAGTATATCTAAAAACCTCAAAACTCCCGTTTCATAATTCCTTGATGCATAATGTGATACTCACATTTTGGTTTGTATGCAGGGAATCAGTAGGGTACGAGACTTTGGCGCATAGGAGCACATTTGGATTGGATTTCCGGCTCATGCAGTTTTGAAGTTTAGTTAGATATTGAAACATTGTTATTAGCTTTTAGATGCGTATGACATTGTCTATCATATAGTACATTGTTCAAGGATTTTTGTTTTTAATAAAATTGTCATTTTTTTCTTTTAACACCTGTTGTTTGAAATTATCCTTGAAATGTTGTATGATTGTGTTGAATGCATGATTGGTGATAACTTGAATGTTGAATACATCCAAAGTGTTTGGATTTTAGGAATTGTGTCCATTGTGATTGGTAAGATAAATGTTATAAGAATCAATTGTAACACCACGTTACTTTTAGTAAGTAACTTTACGTTAATCATGGTGTGATTATGATATAAAATAATGTTGTAAATGTTTGAATAGTTCGGATACCTTTAAGATAGAGTTTTTGTGCGAAAAACGCTAAAAATGGGTAACCCAGGTCGTGTGGATTAAACCAGGTCGAGTTGAAAGGCTTAAAACAACATTTGAAAGCATTTGGGTGGAACACGGGTCGTGTTGGCCAACCCGGGTCGGGTTTTTAGCGGGAGAAATCAGTAGCAGCAATAACGTCAACCCGGGTCGGGTTCAGGAGCCCGGGTCGTGCTGCACAGGAAACCGGGTCGGGTTTCGTGCCGACCCCACCTCTTTTTAAGTGCGATTTCAGCCATTTTCTTGGAGAATTCTCGAGCAAAACCTCTCCTAAACCCTAGAAACATTTCCCTAATCATATTATAACCAAATTGGAAGGCTAGAACGCGAAGGATTTAAGCAATCTTTGGTATTTCGCTTCTTGAAGGTAAGGTTTACAGTTCTAGCCCTTTTGAACGGTTGATTTTGTTGTTTTAGGGTTGATCTCGAGTGGTTGTGAAGAACCACCTGTGATTAGTCGAAAATTGAGTGTATAACACTTTTTTGGATGTGTTGAAACGCTTATAATTCCGAGTCTTGACTATTGTGATCAAGTTTCAAACTTTGATGATAGAAAAACAAGATATTCACCTCTATTTTCTATGAATATGGATTTGTAGGTGCTGGAAAACGTTGAGGGATCGTTTGTGCCTACTGTGAGTTAGCTGGAATGATATAGAACTTCAAACCAGGTGAGTAACTCTACTTACATGTTGATGTAACATGTTATATATGCTAAGAGTGCCTAATCAATGATACAAGTAGTAGATTATGTGTAAACTATGCAGATACATTCAGAATCCTTTGTGATTACATGTGTTAAAAGTATGTGATTATAGTGTGTAGTAATTGGCATCGAGATGAGAATCTCATGATCACTTGATGTAGGGTTTATATATATATATATATATATATATATATATATATATATATATATATATATATATATATATATATATATATATATATATATATATATATATATATCACAAGATGAGTACTTTGTGAATAAGTACAACTGTGATATTGATGGGTTTCTTAAAGAGTACTTAGCAACCATAGAGAAATATGTGAAATGAATATATGGTGAAATATATATAGTATAATGTAGTACGTATACGATACTTGTGATTTTATAGGTATGCAGAGACTGTTGGGTACGAGTACCTTACAGTCATAATGTTGAGCCTTTGTAGTCAAATAATTAGGTTAAATTACCCTAGATATATTGTCGGAACTTGTACGGTTCATACAGACCTTAATGGTCGAGCGAGGACCTGTACGGTTCCAAATATACGGCCTTTGTGGCTAGGAGATTGGATTTGATATCCAAATATTCGGCCTCTGTGGCTAGGAGATTGGACTCAGTGTCCAAATATACGGCCTCTGTGGCTAGGAGATTGGACTCAGTGTCCAAATATATGGCCTCTGTGGCTAGGAGATTGGATTTGATATCCAAATATATAGGAGATTGGATTTGATATCCAAATATACAGGAGATTGGATTTGATATCCAAATATACAGGAGATTGGATTTGATATCCAAATATACAGGAGATTGGATTTGATATCTAATTATACAGGAGATGGGATTTGATATCTAAGTATACAGGGGATGGGATTTGATATCCAAATATATGACTTATGTGGCTGAGAGATTTGACTCAATTGTCCAACATAATACAGGAACCTTCATAATTCATAATGGCCCTTGTGGCTGAGTGATTGAGTTTAACTACCCGACATATGGTAAAAACCTTCATGAAACGTATATTAGCTTATGTGGCTAAGAGATGGGGCTTAATTTTCTAACAAATGTGATTAAGAGCTTTTATGCTCATAGTACAATAAGGGTAGTAGTGAGTCTTAGTGATTCGAAATCATAAAAGTTGAAGAGAAGATAGATATAAAATCCTTATGTCTTACGATCTGAAAGGTCGTAGAGTAGATGATTTCATGTTGGAAATCAGTGTGAAGAAATACCGTGTAGTGATACCGAGTTGTCGGTTAGGTGTATACTTGTGTTACTTGTATTATATCGTGCTTGATTATTAGTAGTTTAGGTATTGGTAGATACCAGTGTAACTACAGAAAGAATACTTGTAGTTATTAATAATGAAGTATAGCTGGTTTGATATGTTTATATTAACGAGTACTTATGATTTGTTGTAGGGAATAACTACACCCACGAGTTGGGTGATGTATTATATTTAAAACAAGTTATTCATGTCATTGTGTTGTTACTCACTAAGCTTTGTAGCTTATGTGTCTGTGTTATGTTGTGTGCAGGTTAGCAGTTGTAGCGCCCGGCTCGGATCGTGGGACGATTCTCGATTGTAACTTCTTGTAGATTCCATAGTACACGAGTACCCAATTATACTATTTATGTTATAAATGCGAAAACTTTTATGGGTATACTCTGTGTTGAAACTGGGCGTTACATCAATTCAACCAAAGGTCCGGTTGGACAGGACTTTGAAATCACTTGACTTAGAGTCACTTGATGAGTTGAGTTCTTAATATGTCAAGAAATGAATCAACCAAAGATCCAGTTAGACAGGACTTTGGAATCATTTGACTTAGAGTCAGATAATGATTAAGTTCTTTATAAAGCACATGTAACAAGAAATGAATTACCCAAAGATCCAAAGGATAGGATTTTGGAATCAGTTGACTTAGAGTCAACTGAAGGTTGCAAGTCTTGAACAGAATTAACAAAGTCATAAGCTTACATAGAGATGTAAAAGACACTGAGATTAGGAGTAACGGAGACATCAGTTGCTGTGTATTGCTTGAATCTTCAAATAGAACACAATTGTTTGTACTTCACAATATTTTTGTCATTCGGTATGACGAATATGGCTTTGCTTATCGGAATAAGCGATTGGATTGAAACCTTGAACAGTTCAAGGACTTCAAAGGAAGTACAAGATCCACAGAACCTGAGTGACAACATAAACTGGGAAAATGTTTCACAGTTTATTCTCTTCCAAGAACATTAATAGTTATAATGATGGAGCATTGGTCGAAACAGTTCGATCCTCGATGTATGAGATACATTATCTATTAGTTTCCAATAAATTAAATACTAAACCAGTCAGACCATATAAACCATATTCCTACCACATCCTAGACTAAGTAGGTTTTGCAGACACTGTCTGAAATGTTAAGCTGAGATTGTCCCACTTGCACATAGAAAGTCTAGGGTCTTCGAACCTCATGACTAGCCTGAACCTGATCAGCAATGTTGATTCATTGGCTATCTCGATGTACCTGTAAAAGAAGAGCTCTTTTAGAAAGAACTCATATTCTAAGGAAACAGTGGGAGTTGGGACAGTACTGAATGAGTTCAGGATTAGCCAAGTGAAAGAACCTTTAGTCACCACTAGGCTTGGAGCAGAAATCAAATTTCTGTTTTAAAACTGACATAACCTCCTCTTGACCAGTAGTATTGATCACCATCATAAATAGTTATGATTAGGGTGACATACCGATTGGTGGTAAAACACTATAGTTGGTACGGATTTACAATCCGACTACTTGGAAGCATTGGTGAGCCCGGTTGCTGCCAATTAAGAGAACCTTAGGACGAGATACAGTCTATGTAACAGTTTGATTGATTTTACACCTGGTCTAAAAACCAGTGGGAGTAATTGAATCATCAAAAAAAAGCAACATGGACAGAAATGTACCTTCAGAACATCTGGTTGAGTGAGACGATACTCAGAGTCAAGTAATTGATTCTGAGAGAAGCGCTCTCAATAAAATATGTAATCCGAAAGGATTATGCATGACACATTATAAGTCGTTAGGGGAGCGCGTGTGGATCACCGGCACACTAATAGGGACTTACAAAGAGTATGCCAATACAAAGGTACATGGGCCCAGGATTTCCCCACGGGCATCTCGCAAGAAAGGATATTCATATTCTCAAAATATGCCAAAGGATTGGATTTTGAGAAAGGGCTGAAAGATTTCCATTAAGATGTCAGAAAGGTTTGGATTCTCAAAATGTGCCAAAAGTTCTGGATTTTGTGAATAGTCCATAACCGTGTCAAAGCCAGTGGGAGTGTTGCTGTTATCTACTGTCTCCATATGTTAGTTACATATTGTTTCTAGGAAACGTCTCTTTTCATTACAAAGTGTAATGACTTGGTGTTAAGAGACGGATCGCTATGAAAGACTTAATAGAGATACGGCATACTTAGATGGTTGTAAACATCTATGAGATAGATCGAAACTCTGCCAAAATGATCTTGATGAGACTCAAGATGCATTGCCCTAGGAAAGAGTTTTTCTATCATTGCAAAGTGTGATGATTTGGCATGAGAGATATAAAGAAGGTGCAACATACTCACATAATCCATAGATATCTATCGGATAGATGTTATCATCAGTATAGACCTAGCCACAGTAAGCATGATCTTGATAAGATTCAAGATGCATGAGAAAAAGTCTCCAAAAGGATATAGTTATTAAAAGTCATGACACAAGGATTATAAGTAATCCTGATATTCCAAAAGGATTTGGAATGAGATTAGATCGAATTCCACGAGCTTCTTGGATTGATCAGAAGTGTCATGAACATGTCCTGATGACTTAATGCTTAGAGCATAGTGAGTCAGATTCAGGATATGACCTGGCTGGGAATACTTAATGGATTCTGTACATACGTGAGAAACCATTGAAAAATGATTGGGGTGAATGTTAATAGTAATTTGAAAAGGTTTTCAAATAAGTAAAAGGACTTAATGGTTAAAGAATTTCGTTGGTATTCTGATGGAGCACGTGTGGGTTACCGACACATCATAACACCTCGAAATAGTCTTAGGGTGCAGTCATCTAGACTAAAGATCCCAAGAACCATGAAAAGTCACAGTACATAGAATGAAGAGGTAAGTGAGAATGACAGTACATGACTAAATTGAGATGTCATCGGATGAATGTCCGATTGGATAAAGTGTATCAATGTATGACATTTGGATACATAGAAAGAGTGAAAGGTCATATAGACATAGATACATAACATGAATTAAAAGTTTAAAATGAATCTAGAAACCGATAATAGTTTTATGAAGAATCGGACTTAGTGATTACCTCGTAGAGACTTGATAATTAGGCAAGATTAGCCACCAGTCAGATTTTATGTTTCATTTTGCATGTTTCACTTCCCGAATAATTGGATTATTCAAAAGTCCACAGTCGCTCATACTTTTCGGGAGTAAGTATGAACGAAGACTGTCGTGAATTGGTTTGTAGATTGTGTAAGGAGTTAGACATTGCAGTAAGACTGCTGCAACGTTCACGAGTACTTAGAAATAGAGATTTGAGTATTTGATAAACCCACGCTCAATAGATTGCTTCATGGATTACATCACAAGCAATGTTGAGACGATAATATCATATGATCTTGAAGCGGAGACATATGAGTTGAAATTTGCAAGTCAGTTGTGCATTGATAATGCGTAAACGCATCGGTAACTCGATGTTATAAAATGCATTATTGTGTGCGATTTTGATGAATAAAAGACATAAGCATATGAGTCGAAGCTTATTCGTTCCTTGACCCTGATGGGAGACAGATATCTGTAGGCCTCTCGATGATTTTGAAGTTGACTAAAGTGCTGGCCAGTCGGGACTAAATTGATGTGTTCAATTAGAAGTCTTAAAGTCATAAGAAGAATCGGAGATCCGGAAACAGAGTATCGGACAGAGATTGATCTCAATCCTTATCTCGTGTCTGAAAATATATTGTTGGACGGAGGATCATATGATCACTTGTCTATGGACAAAACTGACTGGGTCAGAGTTCAGCAACAGTTTCTAGGAAGATGCAGGTTGTTAATTAATCTAAGGATAAAAGAACAATTAAATTCATAGACTTATCCAAGTGGGAGACTTTTGGATTAGGTGTCTAAGCCATGACTTTATATTTGTATTTATCTTGTTAATAGAAGCAAAGTCCATTTGGGTTTCCCTCATAGCAGGAGAATTGATGTAGAAGTCAGTAGAGAGAAAGGTTGATTTATTAATTGTTTAATAAATCAATAGAAATAAATAAATAGTTTATTAATAGTGTTAATATATTAATTAGAAACTATAATAATTAATTAGAAATTAATCTGGAATTAATTGGATTTAATTTGAAGATTAATTTAATTAACTAAAAGTGCAGGGACTGGTTCTGTAATTATTCAATAGTTAATATTGACTGGCCAGTGGACAAGAGTGGAAGGTGGCGAGATTTGGTGGTGACACCACAAATCTCAAAACCCTAATTAGGGTTTAATAAAGCCTTGTCCAATTGGCAAAAGGCTTGCCAAAGTTGGGCTCTAGGGTTTTAAGCTGTGTCGCCTGATACTATAAATAGGGAACCCCTGGGGAACCCTAAACCTGCGCCAACTCTCTCTCTCTCTCTCTGTGTGGATACTCTGCTGTCTTCTCTCCTCCATTGCTTGGGTGTAACACCATTTGAGGCAGGACACTTGTGCTGCTGGCTTCTGGATTAAAATCAAAGGTTGGTTTTTCTCATCTGATTCTTTAGAAAATTATTGTTGGCCTTTAGGTTTTTGTTTATAATCTTCATAGAATAAAACATAGATGTTTTAGGGTTGTATGTGAACCATAAGTTTTTGTTTGTTCATTGATTGCTAGAAATCCCTTCAATATATATATATATATATATATATATATATATATATATATATATATATATATATATATATATATATATATATATATATATATATATATATATATATATATATATATATATATATATATATATATATATATATATATATATATATATATATATATATATATATATAGAGAGAGAGAGAGGTAAGATAAAATGAGAATGGTGAAAATGTTGAGAAAATGAGAAAGAATATGGACCCTTTATTTTTCAAGATCTAAGGTTTAGATTATTATGGTAATTTAATTTTCTTTAAATACAAAATAAATTAAAATGTATAATAAAACCCGGTTAAGGGTGTAATCGTAAATTCCAAATTCATTCATTCCTTCAAATTAGCTTCTTTCTGATATCATTCCCGATCATCATGCGTATCAAAGATACACAATATCCGAATTCAAATTCTTAAATCCTTAAAAGTCCTTATCTTCGATCTACATGTGCAAAACCCTAAAACTCTAAATCGATTGATGCGTATTTGATCGAGAAAGGCCATAAAGTAACTGCCATCAGATCCTGCCCTCGTCACCTAAACCTCCTGCCGGCTACCATCAGATGTCACCTGGACCACCTAGCCACCGTAGTGGATCGCACCAGAAAACAGCTTGTAAGCAAACCCACCTGGAACCTGGACATTAAATCGACATCAGAAACCCTCGCCGGCGCAAAACACATCAGTCCACATCACGTTTAAATCTTCGATCTACATGTGTAAAACCCTAAAACTCTAAATTGATTGACACATGTTTGATCGAGAAATGCCACATCACGTTTAAATCAATACCCTCTCTCTTTCTTTCTCTACCAACGACCATTCTCCACCGCCCTTGTCATCACCATCGCCTTCCTTCACGAGTACCATAATCCAACCCAGCATCAACAATCAGAGCCTTCATGATTGTAACATCACCTGCTTTGTTTCAATCTAAATTTAGTATCAGGGATTTACTCGCAATTTAGTGTTCAGCGACTACTTTGTGTTAATCATTGGAAGGTATTTGTAATAATTTCTTAACGTTTCTTGAATTTTGGAAGATGAATCAGATTCTAATCGACTAAAATAGCAATCTGTTTAATGAGAAAGTACCAGATATACAAAATGATATGAATTCCTTTGTACATTTGTAGTAATGAGCTTTTCTGTATTGGTGAATGTTCAGTCGATGCACAACCAACAATGGAGGAAACAATTCTTGTTGGAGATTACTTGATGCTAGGACCACCATCACCACTTATTCCACCTGAAATCGCTTCACACGTCCTTGAAGGTGTTAATCTATGTGATTGGATTCCGAGAAACCTTTTCTTGTGTAAGTTATTCCTCTTCATTTCCCAATCTATTTGGAAATTGTTTGTAACAACTTTCTCAAATCTTCTGTTATATTATCATATTACTTTAGAGAGGTATGTTAATGATACTTTCTCAAATCATCTGTTATATTATCATATTATCATGAATAATAATTTATTTTCATCTTTTTTTAATGATCTTCTGTTATATTAGATACCATTACAGTTGAATGCATCTATGATTTCTTTTACACTTTCATATTTTCTAATTTGTAATATCAGTCTATTTTGTATGTTGTTTAAGATGTAATTATTTATGAATGGTATTATTTAATCACATATGGTTAAAAAGGTCATTGTATTATAAATAAATGATTATAATACAGGTTTATAATCATTTATGATTATAGCGATTACTATGTAAATTACTAGATTGCTGATTATATGACAAAAATATTGTTTTATAAATGACTAAGAATACGAGTTAATCATTTATGATTATAACTACGCCTATATATATTACTAGATTAACAGTTACAATCATTTTTGATTATATAAGGCAGTTATAATCATTTATGTTATAATCATTTATGATTATAGCTACGCCTATATGATTAGAATATCAGTAATAATCATTTATGATTATAACTACGCTTATATAACACCGTATATGTATTTTTGTTTGATTAAGGGACAAAATATTAATCATTGAAGATTAATACTATATATGTATGTTTTTTTGATTAAGTGTCTAAGTGTAAATCATTGATGATGACCGGTGTTAATCATTGATGATTAACACTGTAACGTCTATTTTATATTATCATTTGTAATCATCAGTCATATGCATATACATAACATTATAATTTATGAGTTGTTTTTACTTTGAATATGCTTGCACTTGATTTTGCAGGTGTGAATTCAATAATATTAATGAACATGAGTGCCCCTCTTTCTTTTGTATGTGATGGCAGCAACAAGAAAAATCAAAGCAAGAATAATCATCGGGGCTGCAACATTGTTTTAATGATTACTAATGAATCTAATATTTTTATATTTGTTTTATTCATTTGTGAATACAGCTAAACTAGTTTTTTTTCTTTTATATTTTCTTTTACTCATTGATGATTACAAATTTATTGTTTCCTTTTTATCTTTGTGTTATGATTATAATTGTATTAAATTTTTTTTGTACTTTATTCATTTTAGTATTTATTGTTACTTGTAATCATTCATGATTAACACAATCATATCAAATATAAATTTTAAAAATTCTTAAAAAGTTCATTTTTATGTATATTTTATTCATTGATGATTATAACAAAATTTTCTATAATCTCAATGAAAATACTGTTAAAAAATAAATCACTAAAATTATAAAAATATTTTTTTCTATTCATTCATGATTGAAACCGTGAAAAAAAAGATCAATCTACTAAAATTTCGAATTTTGACAAAAGAATTGATAAAAATATTTTTTTTAATCTTCTATTAATAAAATAACAAAAAAATCAATTAATTCCTTTATTTTAGGTAACAGCAATCGTAATCTCTATAATCATGGAAACTAAATAAATTAATCCCATGATTATAGGAAAACATAATTATTTAGGATTTTTAATTAATCAGACATATTGTTAAATTAGTATAATATCCCTATAAAAATTATTGGTCCATAATCATTCTCGCATTCTCAACCTTTTAATCCTTCTCATTTTAACCTCTCATTTTATATATATATATATATATATATATATATATATATATATATATATATATATATATATATATATATATATATATATATATATATGTGTGTGTGTGTGTGTGTGTGTGTGTGTGTGTGTGTGTGTGTGTGTGTGTGAAATATGTAAGAAACATATGATTTTCTAATAAAATTACATGAAAAAGAGTTGATATTTATCATTTAAAATAGGGGAGTGTAAAAAAGTTTAGGTTGAATCTATATATACCTCTCCTACTATCTAATCGTATCTCCATTGATTTGATTTTTTGTCTTTTTGTTGTTTTTTTTTGTCTTTTTGTATATTTTGTTCGTTTGTTGTCTTTTTTTTATTAATAGTATTTGGTTTATTATTATTATTACTTTTAGAAAAACAATAACAATGAATTTATCTTTCATAATTTTTACGTTTTAGTAACAATAAACAATAGTTTTTTTTGAAAATAATTACGGCATAACGAACGACTATAATTTTCTAAAATTATGTTAAGTTATATCAAAACGGTTAGATCAAATTTGAACGAATATCAAATTAATGAATTTAACTTTTATAAATTTTACGTTTTAGAAATAATAAACAATAGTTTTTTTAAAGTAATTACTACATAACGAAGGACTTTTATAATTTTATAAAGTTATGCCAAATTATATCAAAACGGTTATGTCAAATTTGAACGAATGTATAAAAACAACAATATAAATAATAATAGCAGTACAAAGTTTGATCCAATATTAGAATTGCACGGTGCATTATCTGAATAATGAAAATAAATATTTACTCGAGTACAATACAATGTTTTCCATCCAGCAGAATGTTCTTATCTGTACGCACGCACAAGCATGAACAAACGGAGATAGTGTACAACTGGGTCGACGGACCAAGAATGGCGGTTTCCGGCTAATAATAACATGAATCCGATTACTTACAAACGGTATAACCCGAAGGATTTTATAAAAAATAAATTTTACATACAACCACTTGATTTATAAACGATTGAATAAATTCAAACGAATAAAAAGGAGGCATTAGATTATTAATAAATACAAACAGTTATAATTTTATAAAGCTAATAATAATAAATATAATTTAATAATAATAAAGAAAAATACAACAAAATACGAAATTTGGTTAAAACAAATTAGTTAGTCAAATCAGGGAGGTGTATTAATTAAAAAATTAATAAAACTAAAATATTTTTTGATTTAATGGTATTAGAGGGATTCAAAATGAAATAAAGGTAGTATAGAACAACCCAAAAGTTAAAACCGAACCAAAACTTTGTACCGTTAAAAACTGTTAAATTAAATTTACAAGTTCATTTGTTTTCTATATCAAAACCGATTAAATCAAAACAATGTTTAATTTATGTATAAGTTTAATTGATTAAAATTATTAAAAATGAAATTAATTAATGAACTTTTATTGCGTACATAGTCTTTTATTAGATTTTAATAAAGTATTTATTTTTGTTAAACTTTTATATTATTAATTAAAGAGATACACTTATATTAAACCATAGACGAATTAAAAATAGAGTCAAGAACCAGAAAATAAATACAAGATAAAAAACCAAAATCCGAAAGGACCAAAACCCACATAACCAAAACAATGATATTTTCAGAATAAAAATGAGTTAATGTTACCAAAACCCAATCAACTATTAGTTTTAGTTTTAAATGGTCATTAATATATTTTTTTAGCATTCTAAGTCATTCAACTTTCTTTTTATCTGTTAAAAAGGGGAAGCAATTAATTTCATCCGGTAACCTATGTGAGGTGGCATCTACAAGGCATTTTGGTTGACTGAGGTGATCCACGTGGCGCTGACATGGCGTCCACATGGATATTTCTACTACAAATATTTTTAATTTAAAATTTATTCTTCCCAATTCATAAGCACTCTCCGCTTGTCCGCTTCATTCTCGAGTTTCATCGAACCATTCTGAAACACAAGCTGTTTAGCAACCGACCCATTGATCTTAATCACAATTGCGATCCGACCTATCATTTTTCCCCATTAAGCGTGCAAGGGTGTCCCATTCGGCCGGTGTATACTGAGACTGTTAACTAGTTTGCATTGGAGACGACGGAGGGCGGTAGGGTCGAGGAGGAAATTGATGGTGGAGGAGGTGAAATCAGGAGGGGAATCGTCCGAATGGGTGGGAGAGGAGACGGGGATAAGAGCGGTTTATTGTATAGTCTGCATTTTCATTCTTCAAATCTCCGATTTCTATGATGCTTGTCCGCTTCATTCTCGAGTTTCTATGATGCTTCTCTGTTTTATAGTCTGCAATTTTGCTCTTCAAATCTCCAACCCATGTTTGATTTATCTTTAGCTTTAGTTTGTGCTTTTGATCTTTGAATCTTCAAATCTCCAAACACAACTTTGTGCCTTTTTTTCTAAATTAATAGTATGATTAGATGTTGGAATCGTTGAATAAAAAACCCAACACCCCATTTTAGATTACATACCTTCACTAGATCTCAGACGATGTAGAGGGTTTGTTTGAAGACGAAGAACACGAAGAACAATGGTGTTGGTGAAGGAGATGAACAAAATCATTTCGGATTGCAAACCTTCAAACAATATTTATGTGAATAATACGAACAAAATCATGATGAATAGTTGAATGAAAATCAACCAGATCTCGTGTATTATGTAGCCACCGGAATGTACACAGTGATGAAGTTCTATATATGGAAGATCATGTTCTTTGACATCTCTCTTCTAGATCTGGGTTTTATATATTTCGATTTTGATTTATAGATATGGGTTGAAGGTTGTTCTTTCTATTTAAGCAAAGGTTGGTTGGTTTTGACTACATATACGGATTGAAGGTTTTGAGTTACAGATTTGGGTTTTATTTTCTTTGATTTTGATTTACTGATATATGTTTGAAGATTTTGTTCTATGGTTTTATGTTCTTGGACGAATGATTTAAGATGTCTCAATAATAATAATAATAATAATAATAATAATAATAATAATATAGTTAGAAAAAAGGCCATTTAGATGCCACGTCAAAGCCACGTGAGCATATTTTGGTGACTAATATGCCACCTGGCATGGCATGTAAGTGAAGTAATCAGATGACTGGTTCATATCTTTTATGATGATTTTTTTAACACAGATTTTAAAAGTTTAGTGATTTAGAATATCGAAAAAAAAATTTCACTGATCAAATTAGATCAAAACTGATAGTTCGTTGTTAACGGTGAAATTAACCCAATAAAAATCTAAATTTGTGTGGTCCATTTCGGGTTCTATGAAAGTAGAACATAAACGCACTGTAAGCCTATTTAAACAATATTTTATCAAATAAATAACTTAGAAATCTTATTACATTAAAATATTAATTCATCCACACAAATGAATAAACACACATATCAAGAATTAAACCATAGCCACACAGTCAATGGTCATCGCCATTAATTCGGTCTTCATTATTTAATTGCCACGAAAATGTGTCTTTGATATTTATTTACTTTTATTAGTATTGTGTATATTTATTTTAGACAAAAATATAAACTTAGTCACCGTTGTTTGTAAAAATCTGTACATAGAATCTAAAAAGTTTTTAATTTGTAGAGATGTCTAAAATTAAGATTTTTTTTTATGAATTTGGTCTCTGCTAAATTTGAAATTAGTGAATTTGAAAAGACTAATTTACTTTTTTAATTTGTTTTTTTAATATTTATTTTAATTTTTTCAATTAAAAATGAATGAAAACCACCCACCCATCTCTCTCTCTCTCTCTCTCTCTCTCTCTCTCTCTCTCTCTCTCTCTCTCTCTCTCTCTCTCTCTCTCTCTCTCATTTGAGACCCCTACCTCATTCTTATCCCCTTTCCAAAAAAAAAAAAAAAAAAAAAAAAAAAAAAAAAAACCTAAGCACGTTTGGTAACTCTACCCACACCCTTTCTTTTTCAAGCACTATCCTCTTCCACCAGCACCACCCTTACCGGCCACCTGCATCTCCGTCGACCTATCGTAAACACCTCAAAGCCACCATCAATTGTCGATTGTACCCCACCACTCCACCCCACAACTAAACCCCTTATCTTTTCCTCCTTCCTCTTTCTTCATCGTCGACTTGAATCTCCTCCCTCCCCCTTCTTCACCACCAAACTACATCTCCTTCATGCATGCTCTCTACTTCCCACCTGCATCATCATTGATGGAACCCCACCCCAAAATTACCCCTTTGTGACCTAAATATCATTGCACGATTGTGACAGAAGGAAACATCACTAGCCTCCATTATCAACAAATCATCATCGACCATTACCTAAATGTCCCTACTGTAGATGCTTTATACCGTCACTGGTCTCCATCGCCAAGCAATCACTACCGACCTCCGTTGTCAAACGACCGTGGCCAACCTCCATTGTGAATTTTGTCATATGTTCAAGTAATCGTTGCTTTGTATAAATTTCAAAACCAATTTTTGTTGAATTTGATATATCATTTCAAGGCTTAATGATAAAACTTATTTTAGAACAAATTTCTGGTTTGGTAGGGATGAGTTCACTGGAGACTTGAACTTGATATATCAGAACTTATTTCTTGTTTTGGATTTGAGTTATATGTTTGTGACACCCCTCGTTAGGGTATTAATATAAACACTCATTTCCAAAAGTTCAACCATTCATTCAAAGTAAGAAGTTCATTATTTGCGGAATTTAGGTCCCAAAACACTTACGTAGTTTTTAAGAAAAACCATTGTGGCAATGTAGTATCATAATAAAGGTAACAAAACATAGTTTAAATGGCCACACATCCCGTGGTCTCTAAAATTCCTCGCTCAAGCTACTCCCTCCTACCATCGTACCTGAGTACACATCAAAACAAGTTAGGCAATGGAATGCCTCGTGAGCTTACCCAAGGTTTTTCTCATTTAGAGTGAGAGGAATAACTCGCACACTCAAGACGAACCCCCAAAATAGTTTTGACATACTTATTGAAAGGTTTTCTGCAAACCATAAACTAAATAACCTAAGGTCACATGCAACCTATGAGGATCTATGTTTTCTACTATTGAACATATAACAAGCTTCCTAAAGGCCAACAATAAAAACTAAATATTAAAACAGAAAACCAACCTTAAGTTTCTTGGAAGCTGAGCAGCAAAAATATCCTGCCTCAAATGAAAGTCACACCCAAGCTAGGAGGGTTGTGGATCTCGAAATTTATCAGAGAGAGAGGAGAGAATTCGCAACCAATTATGAGGTCCAGGGGTCCCTATTTATAGGCAACCAAATGACCCTTAGAGATAAACCCTATCTCTAAGCCATTTTCCGGATTACTGGTACGCGTACCGCGGCTCGTACCTGGGTGCGTCGTGCGTGTCCAATTCAACTTTTGAGTTGGAACAACTTTAGCCTCTGTCCTCTTGATTAATCCAATTAATGCCACAAAATTAATCCAATTAATTCCTGATTAATTATTAATCAAATACTATAGTTTCTAATTAATATATAATCACATTAATATATTAACAAACTATTCCTTTTTATTTCTATCAAATTATTAATCACATAATAAATCGATCTTTTCTCTCTACTGAACTTTCTACCAAACTTCCAGCTATGAGGGCAACCCAAATGGACTATGCTACTATTAATTAGGTAAATACTTAATTATTAGTCATGGCTTAGACACCTAATCCAACAGTCTCCCACTTGGATAAGTCTATTACTATAATTACCAATTTTAACCTCCAATTAACCATCATATGTAGCCTCCAAGAAACTGCTGCGAAACTCTGATCTAATCAGTTCTGTCCATAGATAAGTGATCAGATGATCCTCCGTCCAACAAGATATTTTCAGACTCAAGACATGGATTAAAATCAATCATGGTCTGATTCACTGTTCCTCAATTTCTGATTTGCATATGACTCTTAGACTACCAATTTAGTCCCGGTTGGCCAACCATTTTAGTCAACTTCAAATTCATCGAGAGGCCTATAGATATCTATTCCCCGTCAGGGTTAAGGGACGAATAAGCTTCGACTCATATACTTATGTCTTTTACGAGACAAATCACCCACAACAACACGTTTTATGACATCGAGTTACCGATGCGTTTTCGTATTATCAATGAACAACCGCTTAGTAAATCATAACTCATATGTCTTAGCTTAAAGATCAAAAGATATTATCGTCTCAACATTGCTCGTGATGTAGTCCATGAAGCAATCCATTGAGTGCGGGTTTATCCAATACTCAAATCTCCATTTCCAAGCACTCATGAATGTTGCAGCAATCTTATTGCAATGTCTAACTCCTTAGACAATCTACAACCAATTCATGACAGTCTTACTTCATACTTACTCCCTAAAAGTATGAGCGACTGTGGATATTTGAATAATCCAATTATTCAGGAAGTAAAACATGCAAAATGAAACACAATGATAAAGTATTGACAAAAGTAGTAAACCATTACTCATTAATAAATCTCCATTATTAAATCACAAAATTCAAATACAATAACATTGTTACAAGTTTCAGAAACCTATCTAATTACAAAAACTTATATCATCTCTCAATCCAATGCTCCTAGCATGCTGATTGTGCTTAATCCTAATCAAAGCCTTTGTCAAGGGATCTGCAGGATTATCTTCCGATGATACCCTCTTTACAAGGAGGTGACCTTCTTCTACTCTATGTCTTATATAGTGGTACTTTCTGTCGATATGCCTGGACTTTCCATGGTCTCGCGGTTCCTTTGTAGGGCGACCGCACCTTCGTTATCGTAGAACAGTTCCAAGGGCTCCTGAATAGTCAGGACTACTCCAAGGTCACCGAAAAAGTTCTTCAGCTAAGCCGCTTCCTTTGACGCTTCACTTGCTGCTATGTACTCTGATTCGCACGTAGAATCAGCCACCGTTTCTTGCTTGGAACTTTTCGAAGTAAAAGCTCCACCGTTCAAAAGGAATACCCAGCCCGACTGAGACCGACCACTGTCTCTATCCGTCTGAAAGCTGGCATCTGTATATCCTTCAACTCTTAAGGTATCATTGCCATCGAGGACTAACACCATGTTCTTTGTCCTTCGCAGATACTTGAGTATATTTTTCACAGTTATCCAATGTGCCCTTCCAGGGTTTCCTTAGTACCGACTGACCATGCTAAAAGCAAAGGCCACGTCAGGGCTAGTACACGTCATAGCGTACATGATCGACCCCATAGCGGAAGCGTAAGGTACCCGACTCATGTCAGCTATTTCTTCGTTTGTACTCGGACTTTGAGTCTTACTCAATTTTGCATTACTTTGGATAGGCAGCTCTCCCTTCTTTGAATTTTCCATACTAAACCTCTTCAGTACCTTTTCCAAGTATGTACCCTGACTAAGTCCAATTAGTCTCTTCTTCCTATCTCTCAATATTCTTATCCCGAGAATATAGGCAGCCTCTCCTAGGTCCTTCATGGCGAAACATTTCCCAAGCTAAGCCTTGACATCTTGCAAGGTTGTAATATCGTTTCCCATTAGCAGTATGTCATCGACATACAGCACCAGAAAGGTGACTATACTCCCACTAGCCTTGACATATACGCAGGACTCATCCTCGCTCCTAGAGAAGCCAAACTCTTTGACTTTCTCATGGAAACAAAGATTCCAACTATGAGAAGCTTGCTTCAATCCGTAGATTGATCTTTCAAGCTTACACACCTTATTCGGATATTTTGCATCGACAAAACCCTCTGGATGATTCATGTAAACATCCTCAGTCAACTTCCCATTAAGAAAAGCGATTTTGACGTCCATCTGCCAAATTTCATAGTCATGAAATGCAGTTATAGACAACATTATCCTAATAGACTTTATCTTGGCTACTGGTGAGAAGGTCTCGTCATAGTCAAACCCTGGGTTTGAGTAAAGCCCTTCGCAACCAGTCTTGCCTTGAAAGTGTGTACCTTTCCGTCCATGTCGTTTTTCTTCTTGAATATCCACTTGCACCCGATTGTCTTTCGACCCGGTACGTTTTCAACCAAGTTCCAAACTTGATTGTCATGCATAGACTTGATCTCGCTATTCATGGCCTCTTTCCACTTGACAGACTCAGGGCCCGCCACTGCTTCCTGGTAGTTAGCTGGTTCATCCAAATTTATCAGTGTCCTATCACTGACAAACGTGTCCCCATCCGAAGTTATATGGAAACCATAAAACTCGGGTGGCATGCTAACCCTACCGGAGCACCTAAGAGGTAAGGATACATCAGTCGGACCAACAGAAACTTCTTCCTCATGTTGGTTGCTAGTTTCTCCTAAGGTTGCGTCATTTGATGACTCTTGAATTGCTTCAAGATCAATTGTACTCCCACTGTCCTCTTTGAATATGAGCTCTCTCTCTCTCTCTCGAAAGACTGCTCGTATAGCTACAAAGACCACGTCCTCGCTTGGTCTGTAGAATAGATATCCAAAGGACTGTTTGGGATAACCAAGGAAGAAACACCTTTCACTTCTTTCTACGAGTTTTTCTTGAGTCTCTCGTCTAACGAAAGCCTCACAACCCCAGACTTTGATATGTGCCAACGAGGGAACTTTCCCTGTCCATATTTCATGAGGTGTTTTAGCAACCTTCTTAGTAAGGACAAGATTGAGGATATGGGCGGCAGTCTCTAAGGCATACCCCCAGAAGTGAATGGGAAGTGAAGCTCGACTCATCATGGAACGAACCATGTCTAACAGGGTTCGGTTACACCTCTCGGCAACACCGTTCAATTGTGGTGTTCTGGGAGGTGTCAACTGTGAAACTATTCTGCATTCCTTCAGATAGTCTATGAACTTGATACTAAGATACTCTCCGCCTCTGTCGGACCTGAGCATCTTTATCTTCCTGCCTAATTGATTCTCTACTTCGTTTTTAAATTCTTTGAACTTTTCAAAGGTATCTGACTTATGCTTGATTAAGTAGATATAACCGTATCTACTAAAATCGCCAGTAAAGGTCACGTGGAACCACGTGCCATCCTTTGTGGTTGATCTGAATGGACCACGCACATCCGTGTGAATTATGTCCAGCAGACCCTCACCTCTTTCAAAAGACCCTTTGAAAGGTGATTTAGTCATCTTGCCCAACAGACAAGATTCGCATACATCATCCGACCTGAGGTCGAATGATTCCAACACTCCATCCTTTTGGAGTTGGGCGATGCATTTCTTGCTGATGTGCCCAAATCGACTATGCCACAGGCATGCCTTTTCTACACCACTAGTAGAATCAATATAATTACACTATGTCCTAAATTGTCAACACATTCAACAGTTTCATATACACCATCACAAGGATAAGCAGTAAAAATCAAAATACCATTTTTGAAAACAGAAATAGAACCAATTTTATTATCAAATGAAAATTGAAATCCTTGTCTGAATAATGCGTGAAATGAAATAATGTTTCTTGCCATTTCTGGCGAATAGCAACAATTAAATAACTCTAAGCTAACATCACCACATCCTGTATCAAGGACCCAAGAATTAGAAGATGGTGAGTTTTTAAAGATAGTGTATATACCTGCTGTCGATGGCTTTACTTTCCCATCGTTGACATCCTGCAAGTATTTGGGGCAGCTTCTCTTCCAATGGCCCTTCTCTTTGCAATAAAAACAGTTGGCTTCATCGGGGTTGGCCACACAAGGAATGTGGAAAGACTTGGTTCTCGAGCCATTGCTAGACGACCCGACCTGAACCTTCTCCCTCAAATTTTGCTTAGGAGGGCCCTTCCTTTTCTTTCCTTTGCCACTTTCAATGGCTAAGACGGGCTGATTAACCGAGGGTACACTTTTACCCTTCATCCCTTCCTCAGCAGTCCGAAGCATACGATGCAACTCAGACAGGGTAGCCTGATTGTTGTTCAAATGGTAAGCCAGCCTGAACTGGTCATAAGAACTCGGCAAGGAGTTAAACACTATGTCAACAGCCAACTCCTCGTGCACAGGCATCACAAGCTTCCTAAGCCGCTCCACGTAGCCTTGCATCCTTTGCACATGAGTGCAGATGGACTCTCCATCTCTAGGCTTGCCGCTCGTGAAGTCCTTGACCACCTCGCACCTCTCGACGCGCTATTTCTTGCGGAACTTTTCTGCAAGCTCCTTGTGCATCTCAAAAGGCCAGTAGTCTTCGTATATCCTTTGCAATTCGGGGTTCATTATGACGATCATGATGCAGGACACTTTGGTCGCATCATCAAAATGTTTTTGGTACGAGGCAAGTTCCTCGGGAGTAGCATTTTCAGGGTCAATATCGACAAGCTCTGTCTCGAGAACATACTCTTTGTTCTCGTACCTCAGAGCCATCTTGATATTTCTAATCCAGTCATTGTAGTTTGTCCCGTTCAATTGAACCTTGGAACACAATGAGAGGATCGAGGGAACACTGGAGTTTGAGTGGGGAGTGGATTGATCAGCAGAAGACATCTATAAAAGAAGGTAAGTTTAATTAGATACTTGTTGGTCCTTATAATAACCCAGTATAAAATAAGGCTAGGATCCAACTATAACAATTTACAACACAGAAGAGGGATGCCGTAATCTATAGACAAATTTTATAAAGGTAGGCGAATGACGATTCAGCCAATTCCACTGCGGAAAATAATCTTATTATAATGGAATTCCTAGTTTCTTTTGAGATTTATTGAACTGTTCAATAGCATGTTTAATCTCAGATATGCCCTACCGTTTGTGACTGGGATGTCGAGGATCACAAACCGGGTGTGAATAACCATGCAAATTAGCTTGGTACTCTCGGGGTCCATTACCATCTGAAATTGATGTGCCGGTAAACCACACACGCTCCATCAACAATGATAACACCCGAGACACCCATTGCCACTCTTTATGAACCCCTATTGGTGTGCCGGTAAACCACACACGCTCCACCAACGTTTCATAAAGTGCAATGTGCAATTTCATGGATTAGCATCAAATTCACATTTTTTCTAAAGTAACTAGATTGAGATTTTGTAAAGGTTCTAGTACTTTGATCATTATACTTTTAATGATTAGGCGGTCCTATCAAACCCGTTCGGCTAACGACCCTCCACTGATCAGGTGAGCGGTTGGTGAGAGTGTTCACCCATTAGACCACCATTTTATAGGTAGTCTCCTTATACCCACTTTATAGATCAGTTTCGTGAATGAGGTCTACTATTGATTTGACTAACCAATTTAATCCTATACATATAGTATTAACTTTTAATAACATATATAAGATGTATTTTAAAACCCTTTAAAATATTTCAGGTTTATCTTTTAATTTTTTTTCAAATTTAACTATTAAATTTAAAATTAAATTAAACCTTTTAAAAGTCGATTTAATCATCCTTTAATTAACAATTAATTAAATTAATTAAATCTTAATATTTTAAACATTTAAAATATTTTTCCGAATTTATCTTTAATTTTCGCAAATTTTAAAAATTAACTAAATCCCTTGAATTATCTTTTAATTAACAATTAATCAAATCAATTTTAATCCTATCTTAAACCCCTAAATTTCGAATTCAAACAATGGTTTAAGGTTATCCATTTAATTAACCAATTAAAGTTACCAAAATAGAAAACCTCCTAAAACCCTGAAGGCAAAATCAAAAAATACCAAGGGGGGGGGGATTAGGGTTTCCAAAACCCTAATCCTAGATATCGATCCACATAAAAATTAGGGTTTATAAGCTTTAAACCCTAAAACAGTTATAATTATTCAACAAGAAAACAAGAACAGGCTCTGATACCACTGAAAGGTTTTCTGCAAACCATGAACTAAATAACCTAAGTTCACATGCAACCTATGAGGATCTATGTTTTCTACTATTGAACATATAACAAGCTTTCTAAAGGCCAACAATAAAAACTAAAGATTAAAACAGAAAACCAACCTTAAGTTTCTTGGAAGCTGAGCAGCAAAAATATCCTGCCTCAAATGAAAGTCACACCCAAGCTAGGAGGGTTGTGGATCTAGAAATTTATCAGAGAGAGAGGAGAGAATTCGCAACCAATTATGAGGTCCAGGGGTCCCTATATATAGGCAACCAAATGACCCTTAGAGATAAACCTCGTTTGACTTTCAAACAGAGATAAACCCTATCTCTAAGCCATTTTCCGGATTACTGGTACGCGTGCCGTGGCTCGTACCTAGGCGCGCCGCGCGTGTCCAATTCAACTTTTGAGTTGGAACAACTTTAGCCCCTGTCCTCTTGATTAATCCAATTAATGCCACAGAATTAATCCAATTAATTCCTGATTAATTATTAATCAAATATTATAGTTTCTAATTAATATATAATCACATTAATATATTAACAAACTATTCCTTTTTATTTCTATCGATTTATTAATCACATAATAAATCGATCTTTTCTCTCTACTGAACTTTATACCAAACCTCCAACTGTGAGGGTAACCCAAATGGACTATGCTACTATTAATTAGGTAAATACTTAATTATTAGTCATGGCTTAGACACCTAATCCAACACTTATATGGTTGGTAAAGATTCTTAAGCCAATGTTTGAATTAAACAACAATTTCTTCATAAAGTTTAAATCAAGAAAGAGTAGTTATGAATGCAATGCAATGCATGATGCAACTACCCCAACCCATGTCCATCTCATAAAAGTCCAACTCACCTCGATGACACCTACCTAAGTTCTCAATTCACATGCACAAAGTATGTTACTTGATCCCCCGGTATGCCAAACTAGGACTAGTGGCCATCACACTAGCCCCATGAGGGTTAGCTACTCCCCTAATGTGGTTCCCTATTGGCAAGAACAATCCCAAGGCGTCTTCGTCCAAACATCTCAAGTCATATCAAGGTTCATATAGTCAATCCCATCCTATATGTAATGCTCAAATAGGATACTCAAAATTATTTCAAAACCACATCATAATTTTTATTTCAAAACATATTTAAAACTCATTTCATGCAATGCACAAATAATAATCATCTAACACTTTGCACATATTATGTATGCATGAAAATAGTTATGAACACATACGAAAATAGTGATAGGGATGTGTAATCCCTGTAAACTTACCCCCTTCAAATAACTAGAACTTGTTGCTAATTCTTCACTCCAATGCTCTAATTACTCCTTCCCTATATAAATAGAACGAAAAACATTACTTTAAGTTCTAGGATAAGTTCAACCTCGCAAACTAAAGGAATCCTAAGCTAAACATTGCCTAGGAGTGGCCTTAAACCTTGGATCATTAGGAACACTTCAAAATCATAATATGACACATTGAGGGATACAATTAACCCACATATCTTAGATTCTCACATGGATTAAACTTTTCCCAAAAGCTAGGGTTCATAAGAGCCAATTAACCCAATCAATTGATTTAGAGACATTCAATAACAACTTAAGAAGCAATAATTGCTAGAACCCATTCAATAACCAATTTGAGATCATGGAATTTCTCTCTTATAAACCTTAAACTCGAGTTCATCCATAGATCATCACCCCAAGATGGGTTTTCAATAAGAAACTATATTTCTTACCTCAAATCTTCAATATAATGATGAAATCAACTTAAGGCTTGATTGATAAAATACTCCTCTTGCATTTCTCCCAAAAATGGCCAAGTTCTTCCTCTCCTTTCTTCAATTCATGTGGTGGGAAAGAAATGATGGTCCCCCCCCCCCCCTCAGAACTCTAAATTCTTACTTAATGGGGACACAGAGTTCATCAGAGACTTAGAAGGGATGAGAGAGTCCGTCGGAGATGGTGACCAGAATCGGTTTCGGGAGGCAGTTTACATCCATTTGGGAATGGAAGAGGATTAAGGTGGGAGGGGGTGGGTGGGCGGCTTTCTTTTTATTTTTTAATAAAAAAATATTAAAGTGGATATTTAAAAAGATGAGAAAACATATTAAAATGGTAAATTAGTCATTTTCAAATTTGGTAGGGACCAAATCCACGTTAAATTTTTAATTTTGAACCTCTAATGTAAGTTGGAAACATTTTGAACCCTATACACATATTATTGCAAACCACAGTGTCTAAATTTATAACTTTGACTTTATATTACTTAAAAACAAAAATAGGATACAACATTGACATTCCTATAATTCCTATTTGTATATAACTAAATTTAAAAATAAGTAAACTATGGACTAAAGATTTGAAATAATGTTTTTATATATAGAGAGTTAAGATCAAATGAAAACTTAAAGGACTAGGAGAAGTATGAAAATTTTTCCTACATAATATTTTTCCAAAAAAAAAAATATCACAATTATACCCTTATACAAGCGACCAAATAAATTGTTGAATAGAAATTACAAGAAAATGGCTAATTTTTCGAGCATATACGTGAAATATGTGCATATGTGCATAATAGAAAGTCATTTTTTTATTTTTTTTTCCTTGAAATTATCTAAGAAATAAGTTCAGAATACCATGGTAGTGTTTCTAAATAATATTGTGTAGAAAAAAATTCTTAAGTTGTCAGACGTTTTTAAATTCTCATATATATATATATATATATATATATATATATATATATATATATATATATATATATATATATATATATATATATATATATATATATATTTGATTCAATTAAATCCTTGGATTTGAAACAGCAAGCGAGGGTGAAATGGGATATAGATGGAGATGAAAATACTAAATTTTTTCATGGTCTCATTAACAACAAAAAGAAAAAATGCAGAATTAATGGTTTGAATATTGACGGATGCTGGACTCGTGAGCCGAATCTGATAAAAGAATATGTTTTAGATTACTTCTCAAAAAAATTTAGTGATGACATGCCGTTTAGACCGAAGTTTATTAGCTCAAGGTTCTCTAAGCTTTCGATGGCCGATCGAGATTTTCTTGAGAGCAGTTTCACGATTGAAGAGGTACAAGATGCGGTTTTTAGTTGCGGTGGTGATAAAGCCCCGGGGCCGGACGGGTTTACCTTTAAATTTTTAAAAGAATTTTGGGGAACGATAAAAAGTGATGTTTTTTCATTTATCAAGGGTTTTGAAATTTCTGGAAGGATTAATAGGGGCTGCAACGCCTCTTTTGTTTCTTTAATCCCGAAATGTAGTGATCCGCTTACACTTAAAGATTACAGGCCGGTTAACCTCATTGGCTGCATGTACAAAATTCTTTCCAAAGTCCTTTCCGCTCGGTTTAAGAAGGTGATTGGAAAAGTTATTGGATCGGAACAATCCGCCTATATTGAGGGGAGAAGCATATTAGACGGGCCACTTATTTTAAATGAGCTAATATCTTGGGCTAAGAAAGTCAAAAAGAAGGTCCTAATTTTTAAAGTTGATTTTGAGAAAGCGTTTGATTCGGTAAATTGGAATTTTATTGATTCCATCATGGCACAAATGAATTTTGGGGACAAGTGGAGAAATTGGATTATGGGTTGTCTTTCTTCGGGAAGAGCCTCTATTCTTGTTAATGGATCTCCCACCAATGAGTTTGACATAAGGCGGGGAGTTAGACAAGGCGATCCTATTTCATCTTTTTTATTTCTTTTTGCCATGGAAGCTCTTGGGATTTCTCTTAAAGAAGCGTGTGATCAACATCTTTTTCATCCTATGAGGCTTCCTAGAAACGGACCTTCTTTGTCTCATCTTATGTATGCGGATGACGTTACATTTATTGGCGAATGGTCGGAAGACAATTTTATCAATCTTAATAGAATCCTTAGATGTTTTTATCTTGCTTCCGGGCTAAAGGTTAACCTTCATAAGAGTAAGGTTTTTGGAGTGGGCGTAGATGACATAGAGCTTCATAGACTTGCTAGTATTCTTTCTTGTGAGCCGGCCTCGTTCCCATGTAATTATCTTGGGCTTCCCATTGGTGCTAATATGAAGCTCTCTAAAAATTGGAAGCCCGTTATTGACAAGTTTAACTTGAGGCTTTCGAGGTGGAAGGCAAGAATGTTGTCTTTTGGTGGTAGACTTACGCTTGTCAAGTCCGTGCTTAGTAGTCTTCCTTTGTACTACTTCTCTTTGTTTAGAGCCCCGAAGAAGGTGATTAATATGTTGGAGTCCATCCGGCGAATGTTCATATGGGGAGGTGATATAGATAGCAAGAAGATTCATTGGATCTCTTGGGATGTTTTAATTCGTCCCAAATGTCTCGGTGGTCTTGGAATTGGTTGTCTTAATGATATGAATGTTGCTTTACTTGCTAAATGGCTATGGCGGTTAAAAGTTGACTCGAATAGTCTTTGGTTCTCTTGCATTAAATCTTTTCATAATATTCGCGGTTTTGATGATGATTTGTTAGCTTTAAAAGGAATTCCGGGCACATGGCTCTCTATCATTGAGATTAAGAGTGATCTTCGCTTATGGAACATTGATCTTGACAGTTTTTTCACGAGAATTATTGGCACAGGTGATAAAACGTTCTTTTGGAAAGATAAATGGTGTGGCGATTTTACTCTCAAAAACAGATTCACTAAGCTATATGCTCTCGAAGTCGTGAAAGATTGTCGGGTTATGGACAGACTTGATCATAATGGTCCTATTTTTCGGTGGCTTTGGAAGAGATCTTTACGTAAAGGTATGGAAAAAGAAGAGTTGGAGGCGTTGCAGTCGATTCTTGCAGGTGTTAATTTGAAGAACTCTCCTGATAAATGGTCATGGAAAGCTGCTACAGAAGGCGTGTTTTCGGTCCAGTCTTTACGAACGATTATCTAGAAGGCAAGGTGGCTTGGTAGCGGACAATATTTTAATTGGTGTAGTTGGATCCCGCTTAAAGTCAATTGTTTCGCTTGGCGTCTGATACTTAATAGAATCCCAACTGTTGACAATCTTTTGATTCGTGGAATTCACATGGAGTCGACATCATGTTCCTTCTGTCACTCTCAAGATGAAAGCGTAAATCATTTGTTTTTCGCTTGTGTCTTTTCCAGGCGTGTTTGGGAGCATATGTACAGGTGGTGAAATTTTTTCCCTTCCCCTATGGATGACATTGAAGATCTGAAGAGGAATCTTTGTTGTAGAGGTTTATCTAAGAAGTATTCTCATCTTAAGATGGCTGTTACGTATTCGGTCTTATGGATTCTCTGGAGAGTTAGGAATGACTACATTTTCAAAAAGTTGAAGCCCTCTTTGGACAAGACAGTGGACAGCATACATATTTCCTCATTTAGTTGGATTAAGAATAGGGCTAAACTTTCTAGTCTTTGTTAGGACTCGTGGTGTTTATCTCCTGTTGTTTAGCCATGTAATATGTACCTTTTGTTTTTCTTCCTCTAGCATCTTGCTAGTGGCTTAATATATTCTGCTGTTCTAATATATATATATATATATATATATATATATATATATATATATATATATATATATATATATATATATATATATATATATATATATATATATATATATAAATCTTAAAATCTAAGGAAATAATGACATCGTATGATCTAAAATATTAATGGTTAAAATACAGGTTATATGTTACTTAGTTGGACCTCCGTGTACCTAATTATAGAATTAAAATTTATTTTTTATAATTTATATGGTTTTTTTTTTTTTTTTTTTTTTTGAAAAACATGAAATACATCAAAATTTATATCTAATAAAGGATGAGTTACAATGAAAATCAAATGCATAGTTTATGTGCATATAAATAATACACATGACGAGAGGTAACATAAGAAAACTAAAATTTTCATATTTATATAAAAGGTAACATACATCAATATGAATTTCTGTTTATATATAAAAAATACGAAACTTCAATAAAGTTTAATTATTTTGGGCTAGTTTATGAAAAAAGTCTCAAAAGTAATTTTTTTTTTTAAAATTGATAGAATACCGGCTAACATATTTATTTTAGTCATTTCATCTGGTTTACCAGGTTTCGTAGATTAGAAATTTTCAGTAACGTCTCATCATTTTTTGTCAGTTTTTAAAAAAAGTCTCAATGTTGATTTTTTGTACACAAAATAATATGACTTTTTCATAAACAGACCCCAAATAATTGGACTTTATTGAAAATTTTCAATTTATGAAACCAAGTAAACCAGCAGAAAGTGCTCAACTAAATACGTTATCTAGTAAGTTGTCTTTTTTGTAAATAAAATTAACTGTGAGACTTTTTCATAAATTGGTTCAAAATAATGGGACTTTATTGGAGATTTTCATAAAAATATTAAAAAGGTTGGTATAATAGTTATTTAATAAAATAAAATGTATGTATGTATGTATGTATGTATGTATGTATGTATGTATGTATGTATATATATATATATATATATATATATATATATATATATATATATATATATATATATATATATATATATATATATATTCAATAAGAGACTAATATAAACAATGATATCCAGAGACTAATCACATCCACACGATTGTTCAACTTATCGTGGACGTGCATGTATCGGATTACAAAACAACCCATTTCATTTTTTCCCCTTTTTTCAATTGTCATGGCTTATCGTTTATTGAAAAAAATCGAATATAAAAAGTTTTATAACATTTTGTTCTCTACAATAGACATCCATATTAATATTTATAAATGTTTTTTATCAAAATTTCAGCTAGTTGCGATACAAATGTGAATCTCAATTGTGTTTTTTCACTGTTGGCATTCACGATATCATATGATATTGAGTACATTTCACTTGTGAATCATAGTAAAATCATTATAAATGATTAAAATGTTGTGTCTTAACAAATTCAAAATAAATTACTCAGATTAATATTTCAAAGTTGTTTCACACTATCAAATGATATAGACTTGTGAATATGAGTAAACTTTATTGTGAATGTGAGTAAATATTAACTTGTGAATCAAAGTAAATTCATTATAAATGGTTAAAATATCGAAGTTGTAAAAAACTATAGTAAATTTCTCAGATTATATTTCTAAGTAAATTTCCAATGCAATATGATATTGACATGTGAATATAAGTAAATATTCGTTTAATGTGAGTAAATTCGATTATGAATCATATATATTTTTTTATAAATGGTTAAAATGTTGTAGAATTAAAAAATTTTAAAGTAAATTACTAAGATTCATAATTCTACACTTCAGATTCACATTGTGAATTCAAACGAGATATACTCATATTTTTTATATATCGATATGGATGTCTATTTATAGAGGACAAAACGTTATGATTTTGGTATATTCGGTTTTTTTAAGAATAATATCGAAAAAAAGTTTTTTTGGACCAATCATTTTAAATCAAGATAGAAGCATAATAATAATTGACATATAAATCAATTAATTTTAAATTAATGTCATCCCACAATTATGAAAATTGATTCCTATAATTAGGAACACTAATTCCATGTTTGTTTTTCCTGAATCTTATTGGTCTATTCAGATATACAATAATTATGATTTTCAATGTAACCTCGCCGTATATATATATATATATATATATATATATATATATATATATATATATATATATATATATATATATATATATATGTGTGTGTGTGTGTGTGTGTGTGTGTGTGTGTGTGTATTCACTTGAGACCAAGAGATTTACGTGAGATATAGAGAAACAATGCTAGCAACTCATATTGGAGATCCAAAAATAACAAATAATTAAAATACCCAAAAATAATTTATAATAAGTTTTGCTAGTTTTTGTAACCAAACTTTAAAAAAAAATACTAAAAAAATAAAAATCAACTTCAAATTATATTATTCTAGTAGAATATTGTTCACATATTGTATAATATTCTAATAGAATATTATGAAGGAATTTCATAATTTTTTGTAATTTAATGTTCTAATAAAATATTGCATATATAATGTAATATTTTATTATAATATTACAGAAACATGATTTTTTTTATTTTTTTATTTTAAAAAAATGACGAGAATAATATATATATATATATATATATATATATATATATATATATATATATATATATATATATATATATATATATATATATATATATATATATATAAAAGTAGTTTTACATTTTTGTAATATATATATATATATATATATATATATATATATATATATATATATATATATATATATATATATATATATATATATATATATATATATATATAAGTAGTTTTACATTTTTGTAATGTTTTTTGTTACACTTAAAATATATAGCTATGCGTTTACCGGTCGCACATAATTTCTTTGTCTTATATATATATATATATATATATATATATATATATATATATATATATATATATATATATATATATATATATATATATATATATATATATATATATATATATATATATATATATAAGTTCAAATGAAACCATGTAAATTTTGTGAGACCGGAAGACTCAATCCTAGCCACTCATTTTAGAGATCAAAAAATTAAAAAAATTAAAATAGGCTTAAATAATGAGAATTTTAAAAAAAAAATTATACTTATTTTCGCTACTTATTCTATCCAAAAAAATTAAAAAAATTAAAAAATAAAAAAAGATTCGAAAAAAAGTCTGGAAAAATCAAAAAATATTCTAGTAAAATGTTGCTGGATGTTGCATATTATAATAGAATATTATACAAACTAGTGTAATATTCTACTAGAATATGAAAAAACGATAATTTTTTTTATTTTTTATTTTTTTTAGTTTTTTAATTTTTTTCGAATAAAAAATGACGAAGATAATAAATAAATACATTTTTTTCAATTTTTTTCAATTTTTTTTGCATTTTTAATTTATTTTTGTTTTACACCCAAAATGAGTGACTAGGAATGCGTCTCCCGGTCTCATGAAATATAATGGTCTCATATGAACTTAATATATATATATATATATATATATATATATATATATATATATATATATATATATATATATATATATATATATATATATATATATATATATATGTATATATATATATACATACTAATAAAGGAATCCTTTTTTATGCCACTTGTCAAATTTTTAATCATTCTTTCTGCCACGTGTCATCTTTTTTATGCTATTATTCTTTCATTTCCCGCTCAAATTCTTTTCCCCCTTTAATCGTCTCCTGATTTATACGAATCCCATAAAATTCGGAGTGATCTTCGCCATGTCTCCTGATTTATACGAGTCTCATAAAATTCGGAGTGATCTTCGCCACTTTCCCTCATATCGTGTTCTCCTCTCAACAACATATTTCTTCTATCATCCTCCCATCAAATAGAGCTTCGATTCCTATCATTCCCTCAAGCCCCCTTACCCCAACTCGCCTACTCTTCAGTCTTCACACCGTCTTTCTTCCTCTGCTCATCGCCACTTCACAGATGGTTGTTGATAGTTTTCATTTTCTTCCTTCTCCGTCGTCGCTGCCATGGAAGAAGTTAGGGCTACATCTGCCTAGTTCGCATTGAAGGGTTTTCTAGCAAACAATGAACACAAATAATCCTATGGTTCACATGCAACCCTAGAAAGATCTATGTTTTCTTCTGTGAAGATAATAAACTATAACCTAAAGGCCAACAATAAATTCTAAAGATTAAAACAAGAATTACCAACCTTTGAATCTTGTTCTTGAAGCTAGCAGCACAAGTGTCCTGCCTCAGATGCAAGTCATACCCACAGCAATGGAGAAGACAGTTCAGCAGAGTTTATCTTGATGTAAATGGCGCAGGTTTTAGGGTGGCCAGGTGCCTCCTTTTATAGCCTCCAAGGGTTACAGCTGAAACCCTAAGGAGCCTCCAAATGGGCAAGCCTGCTGACCATTTGGACAAGGCTTTCCTTAACCCTAATTAGGGTTTCGAGATCCTTGTGGTGACACCACAAATCTCGCCACCTTTAACCCCTATCCACTGGCCAGCCTTTTATTCAACTATTGAATAATTACAAAACCAGTCCCTGCACTTTTAATTAATTAATTTAATCACTAAATTAAATCCAATTAATTCTTGATTAAATCTCAATTAATTATTATAGTTTCTAATTAATATATTAACACTTAAATATATTAATAAACCATTTAATTAATTCTATTGATTTATTACACAATTAATAAATCAACCTTTTACTCTACTGAACTCTATCCTGACCTCCAGCTATGAGGGCAACCCAAATGGACTTTGCTTCAATCAATAAGATAAATATAGTTGTAAAGTCATGGCTTAGACACCTAATCCAACAGTCTCCCACTTGGATAAGTCTATGACTTTAATTTATCTTCTGATTAATAAACAACCTGCAGCTTCCTAGAAACTGCTGCCGAACTCTGACCTAGTCAGTTCCGTCCAAAGATAAGTGATCAGATGATCCTCCGTCCAACAAGATATTTTCAGACATGAGACATGGATTGAGATCAATCTCTGTCTGACACACTGTTTCCCGATTTCCGATTTTGCTTATGACTTTTAGACTTCTAATTGAACGAATCAATTCAGTCCTGGCTGGCCAGCGCTTCAGTCAACTTCAAAATCATCGAGTGGCCAACAGATATCTGTTTCCCGTCTGGGTCAAGGGACGAATAAGCTTTGACTAATATGTTATATCTTTTACCCGACAAATCACTCACAACAGCACGTTTTATAACATCGAGTTACCGATGCGTTTTCGTACTATCAATGAACAACCGCCTTGCAAATTATAACTCATATCTCTCCACTTTAAGACCAAAAGATATTATCGTCTCAACATTGCTCGTGATATAATCCATGAAGCAATCCATTGAGCGCGGGTTTATCCAATACTCAAATCTCCATTTCCAAGTACTCATGAACGTTGCAGCAATCTTATTGCTATGTCTAACTCCTTAGACAATCTACAAACCAATTCATGACAGTCTTCCTTCATACTTACTCCCTAAGAGTATGAACGACTGTGGATGTTTGAATAATCCAATTATTCAGGAAGTAAACATGCAAAAGCGAAACATAAAATCTGACTGGCAGCTACTCCTGCTAATTTCCAAGTCTCCACGAGGTAATCACCAAGTCGGATTTATCATAACTATTATCGGTTTCTTATTCTCTTTTAAACTCTCAATTCAAGCCTTTTATATCTATGTCTATGACCTTTTCACTCTTTCTATGTATCCAAGTGTCTAACACTTATACACTTTATTGCAGATGATCCTATCGGATACTCTTCCGATGATATCTCAATTTGTCATTTTGTCATTCTGTCATTTTCTCTCACAACTCCATTCCGGTGATGTGTACTGTGACTGCCCATGGTTCTCGGGTCTTTAGTCTACATGACTACACCCTAAGACAATTTCGAGGTGTCATGATGTGCCGGTGAACCACACGCCCTCCATCAGAAACCAACGAAATTCTTTAACCATGAAGTCCTATAGCACCACGTTTTGGTGTAAACAATTACCGATTTGAAAACCCTTTCAAATCAATCACCCTAATCATTTCCCAATGATTTCTCACGTCTGTTCAAAAATCCATTCAGTATTTTCAGCCAGGCAATATCCTGAATCCAACATACAATGCTCTAAGCATTAAGTCATCAGGATATGTTCATAACACTTCTGATTTGTCCAAGAGGCTCGAGGAACCTGATGTAATCTTATTCCAAGCCCTTTCGGAATCCTAAGATTACCAATAATCCTTGTGTCATGATTTCCGGAAACCATTTCCTTTCGGTGACTCTTTCTTATGCATCTTGAATCCCATCAAGATCATATTCTCAACGGCTAAGTCAATACTGTCAGTCTCATCTATCTGATAGATGTCTATGAACTACGTGAGCATGCTGCACCTTCTTTGTTTCCTTCATGCCAATTCATTACACTTTGCAATGACAGGAAACTCCATTCCTGGGGTTATGCATCTTGAATTTCATCAAGATCATATTGGCAGAATTCTGATCTATCTAATAGATGTTCACAACCACCTGAGTATATTGTATCTCTTAAAGTCTTTCATAGCGAACCGTTTCTTAACACCAAGTCATTACACTTTGTAATGATAAGAGACGTTTCCTAGAACCAGTATGTAACCCTCATACAATGATAGCAGATAACAACGATACTCCCACTGGCTTTGACACCGTTATATGACTCTTTCGGACTATTCACAAAATCCAAAACTTATGGCACATTTTGCGAAACCGAAATCCAAACCTTTCCGACATATTAAAAGAAATCTTTCAGGCTATTCACAAAATCCAAACCTTTTGGCCTATTTTGAGAATCCGAATATCCTTTCTTGCGAGATGCCCATGGGACGAATCTCGGGGCCATGTACCTTTCGTAATGGCATGCTCTATGTGAGTCCATATTAGTGTGCCGGTAAACCACACACGCTCCACTAACGACTCACACTATGCCACGCAGAATCCTCTCGGATTACATCTTCTATTGAGAGTGCATCTCTCAGAATCAATTGCTTGACTCCAAGTGATGACTCATTCAACCAGATGTTCTGTAAGTACATTTCTATGTTCCCTTCTTTTGATGATTCAATTACTCCCACTGGTTCCTAGACCAGTTGTAAAGATCAATCAAACTGTCACATAGACTGTGTCTCGCGGTAAGGTTCTCTTATTTGGCAGCAACTGGGCTCACCAATGCTTCCAGCAGTCGGATTACTTATCCGTACCATCTTTTAGTGTTTTACCACTACCCGGTATATCACCCAAATCATAACTCCTTATGACAGTGACAATAACTACTGGTCAAGCGAAGAGAGGGTATGTCAGGTTTAACAGGAATCTAATTCCTGGTCAAGTCCCAGTGGTGACTAAAGGTTCTTTCACTTGGCTAAGCCCTGAACTCATTCAGAATTATTCTTACTCCCACTGTTTCCTTAGAACTTGAGTTCTTTCTAAAAGTACTCTTCTTTCAAAGGATAACCGGAGTGGCCAATGAAACGACATTGCTGATTAGTTTCAGGCTTGTCATGAGATTCAGACGAATGCTACATGACCCTGGACTTTCTATGTACTAGTGGGATGATCCCAGCTTTACATTTCAGACAGTGTCAACATAACCTACTTAGTCTAAGATATGGTCGGAATATGGTTTCTGCGGTCTGACTGGTTGAATATTCAATTCATTGAAATATTAGTCGGAAATGTGTCCAGTGTATCTTATACACCGAGGATCAAAACTATTTCGATCAATGCTCCATCATCTTCCCTAAGACACATTATAACCATTAGTGTTCTTGGAAGAGGATAAACTGTGAAACATTTTCTCATTCTATGTTGTCATTCAGGTTATGTTGATCTTATACTTCCTTTGAAATCCTTGAACACTTCAAGGTTCCAATCAATCGCTTATTCTGATAAGCGAAGCCATATTTGTCAAACTATTTGGCAAATGTTTTGAAGCATAACTAATCGTGTTCTGTTCGAAGATTCGAGCAATACACAGTAACTTATGTGTCTATCGCTCAAAATCTTAATACCTTTACATCTCCATGTAAATTTATGACTTTGTTAATATTGTTCAAGACATGCAATCATCACTTGACTCCAAGTCAACTGATTCCAAAATCCTATCCATTGGATCTTTGGGTGATTCCTTTCTTGCCACAATTAATTTTATTAAGCACTCAATTCATCATGTGACTCTAAGTCAAATGATTCCAAAGTCCTGTCCAACTGGACCTTTGGTTGAAGTGATTCTCATAAAATTCACTTTAACAATCATAAAGAACACAATTTACAAATCCAATCCCATTGGATGTATCAACATTCAAGTTATTACCATTTACGTCATCAACACATTCACACAACATTTCGAGGACAATTAAAACAATCATGTTTCAAAAAAAATATATATATATATTTCATTAAACCAGAATTATCCTCAGAACAATGTACTATGTGAATCCATGTCGTATGTATCTATAAACTAATAACAAGAACAAATATCTAGCTTAACTCAAAAACCGCACGAGCTCCAGATCCAATCCGAATATGCTCCTGTGCGACATCATCCCGCATCCTCCAGAGTCCGTGCATACAGAGCAAATGTGTGAAACACATCCTGTATCAAGGAAAAATGAGGATCAGGTGTTCTGAATTCTAAGATATTTATGAGTTTACCAAACGGTTTGGCTTTGGAGCATTTTTCCAATCTTTCCGTGACTGTGTCCCACCTTGTGGATTCCCAGTTTGAAACATCGAACAATCGGTCCAGACGATCTGGATCATTTCTTGGTGCACCTTAATACTGGACTCAATCCTGAAGCAGCTGAATTAATGGAACTATGCTTCTCCATGAACGATTCATACAGAGTCGACATTGAATGCACTTCCACGATTGTCTTATCCGGTTACCCTTTCTGTTCATCTGGATGAACATATCAGCGAGTCGAGCTAATGCTTAACTCCTGATCATAAGGGGAAACCAGTTTTATACTGTTCGCCTATGTATCCCTCAAACTTGGGAACACGCAAACTGGTGCTACTTCCTTCTAGCTTGCAACTTCAAGCTCTTTGAAGATCCTAGTTCGTTCCCTTTATTCAACCAGTTCACGGAACCTTTCCTGAACTAGCTGTGCTAACTTATCAGACCCCAGGAATTCTAAATCCCTGCGGAACTCGGGGTTAATGATCAATAGCATAAGGCAACGAACTTCCTTGGACTCAATAGTCAAGGAGTCATGCTCATCACAAGCTGCTGTGTGATGCCATGTTTGGGAGCGGACACTCAGTCGGATATGGTTCGCCAGCAAAACTAAGAACTATTCTCTAATTGCAAAAACATATCACATAGTTCAGACCAGTCAGCCTTACCATACTAAACAGGTGCTTTCTGAAGCTCTCAGAAATGGGTGAAGGAGGAGAAGGAGGAGAATGACATTTTCTTCAGACATATATAAAATTTGAATTTATTCGTTTAATTAATCCTTTTAAATAATTACCCAATATATATTATTTAACAAGGCTAGGATCCAAAATACCCCAACTATGCTGTGAAGAGGGATGCCGTAGTCACAACACAGTGGTCATTAAGGTAGATAACTTTTATCAATTTCAGTCTAATGAAATTCCTAGATCTGTGAGATTCATTGAACTGTTCAATGGCATGTTTAATCTCGGATATGCCCCACCGTTTGTGACTGGGATGCCGAGGATCACAAACCGGGTGTGAATAACCATGCAAATTAGCTTGGTACTCTCGGGGTCCATTATCATCTCAAATTGATGTGCCGGTTAACCACACACGCTCCATCAACAATGATAACACCCGAGAAACCCATTGCCACTCTTTATGAACCCCCATTGGTGTGCCGGTAACCCACACACGCTCCACCAACGTTTCATAAAGTGCAATGTGCAATTTCATGGGTTAGCATCAAATTCACATTTTTTTATCCTAAAGTAACTAGATTGGGTTTTGTTCAAGGTTCTAGTACTTTCAATTATAGCATTATACTTTTAAGAGGCTTAACGGTTCTATCAAACCCGTTCGGCTAACGACACTCGACTGGCCAGGAGAGCGGTGGGTAAGAGTGGATACCCATTAGACTAACATTTTATAGTCAGTCGCCTTATACCCTCTTTATAGGACAGTTTTGTGAATGAGGCCTACTTGCGGTAAGACTAACCAATTTTCTTATATATAAATAATTAACTTTTAATCATAAATATATAAGATATATTTTAATCTTATTAAAATATTTTAGAATTAATTTATTCAGAATTTTCGCTAATTTATTCTAATTTTTCGAAAATTTTAAATTAATCCTTTGAGCTGATTTAATTTATCTTTTAATTAACAATTAATTAAATTAATTAAATCTAAGATAGATATTATAAATTAATCAAATTAATTTTCTATCTAATAACCCTAGTTGGTCGAAATTTGCATGCAAGGCAATTAGGGTTCCAGTTATTCAATTTAGTAAACTACCAAAAATAACAACCAACTAAACAAGGCAAGCAAATCAAAGGGGAAACAAAGGGTGGCGGCTAGGGTTAGGAAACCCTAGCCTAGATTTCGACCAAAAACCATTCCAAGGAGTGTTTTTCGCAAAAACACTCATGACACAAACAATTTATGCAGTTTATATCAATCACAAGAAAACAGCCTACGCTCTGATACCACTGAAGGGTTTTCTAGCAAACAATGAACACAAATAATCCTATGGTTCACATGCAACCCTAGAAAGATCTATGTTTTCTTCTGTGAAGATAATAAACTATAACCTAAAGGCCAACAATAAATTCTAAAGATTAAAACAAGAATTACCAACCTTTGAATCTTGTTCTTGAAGCTAGCAGCACAAGTGTCCTGCCTCAGATGCAAGTCATACCCACAGCAATGGAGAAGACAGTTCAGCAGAGTTTATCTTGATGTAAATGGCGCAGGTTTTAGGGTGGCCAGGTGCCTCCTTTTATAGCCTCCAAGGGTTACAGCTGAAACCCTAAGGAGCCTCCAAATGGGCAAGCCTGCTGACCATTTGGACAAGGCTTTCCTTAACCCTAATTAGGGTTTCGAGATCCTTGTGGTGACACCACAAATCTCGCCACCTTTAACCCCTATCCACTGGCCAGCCTTTTATTCAACTATTGAATAATTACAAAACCAGTCCCTGCACTTTTAATTAATTAATTTAATCACTAAATTAAATCCAATTAATTCTTGATTAAATCTCAATTAATTATTATAGTTTCTAATTAATATATTAACACTTAAATATATTAATAAACCATTTAATTAATTCTATTGATTTATTACACAATTAATAAATCAACCTTTTACTCTACTGAACTCTATCCTGACCTCCAGCTATGAGGGCAACCCAAATGGACTTTGCTTCAATCAATAAGATAAATATAGTTGTAAAGTCATGGCTTAGACACCTAATCCAACACGCATCTCATCATGTCACCATCGATTCTTAAGGTAAGATTTCTACTCCACCAGACTACCGTTATGCAGCCACTGTACCAGCGCACTCACCCTCAAACGTTATCCGTGGATCTAGAAGCACACCATCAAACCACCACTGCACCATCATCGCACCTGTACACTCACCATCGCTAGCCTCCGCCCTACTTCTCTATAACAACTCCAATCTAACCCAGAACCATCATGTCACCTCCCTTTCTCTCTTTAAAAATAACCCAGAACTAATCCACCACAACCACCACCGCACCATTTTTTCTTTATCGGTTGCTCTATTCCATCTTTTGTTCCTTCTTTCTTTGGTTGATATGATTGATTTGCGAGTTTGGTTCTTTTATATATTAGGGATGTTTCTTTTAATTAACAAGGGTATAATTTTTATTTTAGTTTTATCTGGTGTTTCAGTTGTACGAGATGCAGCGTAAGCAACACTCATTATGTTTTTTTTGTCTACAATAACAGACATTCTACAACACTCATTATGGTTATCATAACTTGGAGGTGGAGGTAGCATGTGTCAAAGATTGTGGTGCGCATTTCTGAAAATCGTGATTGAAAGGCGACATTAACCAATCTTAAAAGGTTAGTGGTTTACTTATTTCTAAAATCATTAATGGCATTTCAATTTTTATTTAGCAACTAATTTTGAAATCATTTTTAGCTCATGTTTAGATTATCAAGAACAGGGTACCCATTAACACTACAAATATGACTTGCAATGACCTTCATCGTTGCTTGGTTTGGAAACATCAATGACTATGAATATGAAAAGAACAATGCATAAATTCAGATATGTGTGCAAGTTTAAAGTAATTTGTTCAAATATGTGTGTAAGTTTAAAGTAGTTTGTTCGATTATTCAGTTGGGAATTGGGATATATGCTATAATTGGGCATATTTTCATGAAGATCTACCCAATTTTAGCTATGGTTGGGATTATATGCAGGTAAAGATTACTTATTATTTTCATAAATATCTACACATTACCTATTCATTTCACGAAGATCTTCCCAATTGAGTTGTAGTGTTTTACCTATTAGTACATTGTACTTCAAAATATGACCCAATTATAGCAACAATTATTAGTATTTTGTAAAGCACAATTTTGTAATAAGACAAACTAAAAGTAGGATGTTATTATAAACAACAATGTATGTAAGTATGTAGCTATTACTTGCATTTAACACCAAAAAAAGAAACATGGTCTTATTCTGTCATGCCAAATCTCACTAAATATCAACGATTGTTTTCTTTTGAAAACTATTTGATTATCTATACAATATGAAACTCTTGCTTATTAAGAATAATGAGTTTATGGTGAACATCGAATAACTTAGAGAAGCACTAGAAACCCGAGTCAAATTAAATAACCTTGATATTAACACTGTGGAGTCAACTACTAGAAAAGAAAAGGTA